>CM065593.1:385665025-386248517 GCA_033119425.1 Bufotes viridis | reverse complement strand
CTGCATCCTATCCCTACACTAATCAGAGCAGAGTGACGTGCGGCGCGACGTGACTCCAGCTTAAATAGAGGCTGGGTCACATGCTGCACTTGGCCAATCACAGCCATGCCAATAGTAGGCATGGCTGTGATGGCCTCTTGGGGCAAGTAGTATGACGCTTGCAGGCTTTCAAAATGCACCATAGAAATCGCCGAACAACAAACCCGAAACCGAACTTTTACGTAAATCTTTGGGTTCAGGTCCATGTCACGAACACCCCAAAATTCGGTACGAACTATACAGTTCAGGTTCGCTCATCCCTACTCCTGATCTTAACCCAATTGAGATGCTAAGGCATGATCTGAAGAGGGCTGTGCACTCAAGGAATCTCAGAAATATTCATGAATTGAAACACATTTGCAGGAAGGAATGGTTCAAATTCCTCCCCGACTTTGTGCAATTCTTATTTACAGCTACAAGAAAATGTTGCTGGAGATGATTGCTGCTAAAGGGCAATCTCCCTGGACTGTGGTTGTTTACTCAAAGTGCATAAAAAAATACATGAACAGTACAACTGTAAGTGTTTTACTAGTAATCAATATAGAAATCCATATATTTCAAAGGGTTCGCTTACTTTTTCTTGCAACCGTACCTACAGCCTTGTAATTGCAACCAATATTCTATTTAACACATGAGCAAGCAGAATGTGTATTGATTATCCACCACACGAGTATGACACATAAACATTTTCCTTTAAGGGGTTGTGTCCTACAAGTAGAAGCTCTTGCTGTGTTCAACGGAGGCCATCAATAAATGGTTGCCATGTGATATTACGTTTGCCCTTTTTGCCTGGCTCAGGAGGTCTCAGGAGCCAGAGTTGTGGCAAACAACTGATTGCTGTGGTAGCTTCAAGGTAAAGGGATTTTACTATGATAAATCAATCCCTTTAAATTAGTGCAACGATAATTTATGATATCTCTAGTGCTGGCTGTAAATATTAATAAAGTGCAGCTTTGTTATTCTTTTAATTAAGGCTTTTTAGTCTAATTCCAATTAAGATTCCATTCTTTAGTAGCAGATCTTTTACTGTTCATGTACATTCGTATGGAGAATAAAAGAGAAAAGTCCAATCATTGAATTACTTTAGCCTTTTGTATGAGAGATGGAAGAGAAATCTGTGCCACAAACCCCTCCAACCCTCCCCACACAGGTAACCAACATAATGAACAACGCTCTAAATAAAGCCTAATTAGGAGGTAATTAGTAGGTACCGTATACTCCAGAATCTGTCGACGAGCAGGCTGCCTTTTTCTTCTGATGGCATAAAACTAAATAAATGAAGCTTTGTTATTACTCCATTTTCCTCAGAGTTTTCTTTCCCTTTTTTATATTAGAAAATGCTCTACAGCTAATTGACACATTATGCTGATCAGAGGCTTTTAAGCACATATACAGTCTTATTAGTTATTTAGGGCACAACATGTTCCAGATGATCATAAATGGCTGTGTAGCATTGCTGTTTTTTTAAATAATTCTGGGGTTGCATCGATTCAGCCCAATGGCTCGCAGTCAAGATCGCCCTGTAGACCAAGCCGTATATTGGGATGGACTAGTCATTCTCACTGGTACGGTAGATGAAAGTCCCCATATACACAACTGTGGAGACGCCTTGCCCTTGTTGTGGATCGCAAGCAGCAGGTCCGCAAAACACGACCACTGGCTGCGTGCACATTACATTGTGCTGCGGACCAATTGACTTGAATGGGTTTGTGATGCGCAAGATGCGGCAAAAGATAGGACATGTTCTATATATTGTGGTGCAGACGCACGGACCCAGAAGCCCATTGGAGGGCTTCCGTGTGTTTTTCCGGGTCCGTGCCTCTATGCCGCAAAAGATAAGACATATCCTATACTTCGCCGCATCTTACGGATCTCTGACCCATTGAAGTCAGTGAGTCCACACCGCAATACAGAGTGCACATGAGCAGTGCTGTGTTTTGCAGTCTGCAACATGGGGAGTGGCAGCTCCACCGTCGTGTTCATGAGGCCTAAAAGCGTTCATGAATGTAACACATTGTTCTGAAGGACATTTATAACAATCTCTGTCAGATACGACAGTGTTTTTTCCTGTTTTGCAACAATTTTGGTGCATTTTTTCGTCAAAACATTTTGCTGAAATTAAAGCCCTAGATCTGCAACAACAATGCCACATGTGAACTGTCCCTATTAAGGGCTCATGCACACCACTGTATTTTCTTTCCGTGTTCCTTCCATTCTTTATGCAGCCAAAAAAGGAAAATTTCTCAGCGTCCATTCCTTTTCCATTCCACCAAAAAATGTCCTATTCTCGTCAATAAAATGGATCTGCAAAAAAAACGGATGCAATACGGAAGTCACGCAGATGTCTTCCATTTTTTTTGGCGGATCCGTGTTTTGCGGACTTCAAACTACACACGGTTGTGTGTATGAGCCCTAAGGCCACTATCACACTATTTGGGTCCATTCACACGTCCGTGTGTGTTTTGCGGATCAGCAAAACGCAGACACCGGAGATGTGCTTTCCGCATTTTGCAGACCGCACATCGCTGGCACTATAATAGAAAATGCCTTTTCTTGTCTGCAATTGGAGACAAGAATAGAACATCTATTTTTTTCTGGAACGCAATTGCGGACCCGGAAGTGCGGATCCGCAATTGCGGATGCGGGCAGGACATACTGTGTCCCCATAGAATTGAATTGGTCCGCAATTCCGTTCCGCAAAATGCGGAACAGAATTGCGGACGTGTGAATGGATCTTTTAGGTCAATATTTCATACTGGGAGTGGATTCAAAATACAGAAGTGAAGTCACTCTTTACAGAAGGTTCCGTTAATCTTACAAATAGGCCTCATGCCCACGAACGTGTGCCGGCTGGGCCTGTGTTCCGGACCGCATGCAGATCACTGACCCGTTCACTTGAATCGGGTCCGCGTTCTGCATCCGGCAGTCCACAGTCCGCTAAAAAGTAGTGCATGGGTCCGTATCCATGATGCGGTGTGCACATGGTCGGTGGCTGTGTAGTACGGCCACGGCCCGGCAACGGCCACGTGAATGAGGCCATACTTATGCAAAATACAGACCAATATCTTGGCTTTATGGATAGAAATAGAAAGAACATTTTTGACTCTGGTTGGTTTCTAAAAGGACTCCTGTGAAATCTGAGAGGTTATGTTTGTTGCCTGTGTCTATTAATATAGAGAAGTGTGAGCAACACTTTATTTCGGGTTACTTTCACTCTTCTGGCTGCTCATGCCTTGGAGGCATTTGTAACATTTTGCTGTAATATTGCTGCAGGAAATCTCAAGTATGAACGCTAAATCTTCTACTTCTTAGGCCTTATGCACACAATCTTATTTTACATCTGTGTCCGATCTGCATTTTTTGTGGATAGCACATGAACCTATTCATTTTTTTGGGGTCCTCAATTCATGTCAACCATGTGTTGTCCGCATCCGTATGTTCGTTCTGCAGATTATACTATTATGGACAATAGTTATTTCTAGTGATAGGAGTGAGAAAAATGCAGGGCTCAAATGGAAGGTATCTGGATTTTGAGGATCCGTGGTTTGCAGACCGCATTACGGTGGTGTGCATGAGGCCTTAGGCAGGGAAACACACAAACCTAACCTTATTTTTTATGTGATGATATTCTAGTCTAGGCTCTCGTGTAGCAGCACACCGCTTTACATGCAAAGAAATGCAAATAATGAAAACACATTGTTGCTAGAAGAAATTCATTCACACTTCGTTTGTTGGTAAAAGGTGAATTGCGTTATGGATTTCGTTACCACGGACCATATCGCAAATACTATGACGGAATTCCTTTAGAGGCATTCCGTTATTCATTCTGTCATAATAGAAGTCTGTGGCCTGCATCGTTTTCCGTTATGCAGGGGAGTCTTCTCCCGCATAAAGGAAACTGGACGGATCCATTATGCAGGCCATAGACTTCTATTATGAGGGAATGAATAACGGAATGCCTCTAAAAGAATTGCGTTATGGTCCGTGGTAACGGAATCCATAACGCAATTCACCTCTTACCAACAAACGAAGTGTGAACGAATTTTAAAATATGAAATTTGCTCATCTATAATTGTTTCAAACATTGAAAACTGATTATTCTGAACTGCATTACAGATATACTTACTGTATATGAAAATGTAAGGCTCTTTGCACACATTTTTGATTAAAAAAATGTTGTGAACCCATCTACCAGCGATAAAGTGGCCTCTTTGAATGGCTTATACAATCTTTATCAAAAATGCGTGCAAATAGCCTCCAGTAAGCACAGCAGGATATTCCATGTTTTTAATGTGTGCACATATCTTTGCAGTGTGTTTGTGCTGGTACATGTAGTGATAGTTTGCTTCTGCACATCAGCCATGGTAACAGGCACCTGTTCATTCATTTCATATCATTTGGAGGTGCAGATTAACAATTTTTTTTTGCACCTTCTGATATCTTAAAGGGGTTATTCCATGTTTAAAAAATAAAAATCTGATCTCATATCATACATGAGAATCTATTTCTAGAAAACTTAGACCCAGTCCTTCACCTTACATGAATCCAGAGATTTCCCCGTTAATTGCTTAAATTTCTCTGCCAGATTTATTTCAAGCTGGCAGCTCAGGGGGTGTGCCCTTTCTCAGGAGAGGTGTCTTTTCTACTGTGCTTCCACCTCAGTGAGCAGGACAGAGAAATTAGAAAAAGCGGAAACAGCAGGTGGCGCTCTACAGAGAGATTTCAGTGAATAACTCAGTGGCTATACTAAACTTTTAATTACATGCAATTAGTATTCAGATCCAAGTAATGGTTTAAAAAATGTTGAATATTTTTCATGGGACAAAGCCTTTAAAAGAGAAAAAAGAGATACACTGTATTTTCCTAACATATTTCTTGACCTCACAGTGCGGTGCATGACACAGGAAATTAAACCGCCACTTCAGGCCCTGCAGTAGGCAAAATAAACATTCATATGGACTGTTCCTTTAAAGGGGTTATCCCATGACTAATGTAAAAAATGAAAATCAGGCATCATATAGTACCTCTGTACCTCACATGGATCCAGAGATCTCCACATTCATTGCTCTGCTAGATTTTTCTCAAGCGGACAGCTCAAGGGGAGTGTCTTTTCTGCTGCAGCTAAGGGGGCGTGTCCATGTTCTCCCTATCACAGCTCAGGAGGCAGCTGAAGAGTGAAACTGACCATGTGTGGCCATCTCAGTGAGCAGGACAAAGAAATAAGAAAAACAAACTGCAGGTGGCGCTATACAGATACATTTTATCCAATAACTCAGTGGCTATGTTACATTTTTAATTACATGTAGAGATGAGCAAACTTCAAAAATTAGTTCGGCGTTCGGGTTGGGGTAATCGCCGCATCCAGTTATGGATTCCACTACCGCGGACTATCCCGGCATATGGAATCCATAAGGGGCGGCTTCCACGAACCCGAACTTTGAAAAAGCCGAAGGACCTGGGGTGACATCACCGTCATGTGATCAGTGCAGGGGGCGTGGCTCAGCACTGGATTTGATCCAGTGGAAGCCGCCCCTTATGGATTCCATATGCCGGGATAGTCCGCGGTAGTGGAATCCATAACGGGATGCGGCGATTACCCCAACCCGAACGCCGAACTAATTTTTGAAGTTCGCTCATCTCTAATTACATGCAATTACAAAAGTATTCCAAACCAGATGCTGGTTTGAAAACTGTAGAACAGGGATCAGCAACCTCCGGCACTCCAGCTGTTCTGAAACTACAACTCCCAGAAACCTCCTTTCACGTCTAGGGGAGTTACAAGAATAGCTGAGTAATTGGGCATGCTGGGAGTTGTAGTTTAACAGCAGCTAGAGTGCTGAAGGTTGCTGATCCCCGCTGTAGAATATTTTTCGTGGGACAACCCCTTTAAGGCGATAATAAAAGAAAAAAAAGAAAAGAAAAAAAAGAAGATTCACTGCCGCTGCTGTTTCTTTCGACAGCATGCTATCTAATCTTATTTCCGCCTATGTATAAAAAATATATAGCTCATTTCCCATTCATTATCATTTATTATTTTTACTATCGCTCATTTCCTTTTCAGTGCCGGCAAACAAAAACAAAATCCAGATATAAAAAATAATACATTTTTGTCACATTTTCAGCAATCAACAGACTAGACAAACACCAATTAAAATCTGCAGCTACATTATCAGTGCTCCTAGATACTGTATATCTTCGTCATACACACTCAGGAGATGGAGATGTATATGCCTGCTGAATGGTAATGCGTGCTTTTACACAAGATTTATTGCCACTGTTTATTTTATGTTACTTCAACGGAAAAAAATCATCAATCATTTATTCTTTTCTCTACGTTTTTCCGCTTTGCATGCTAAGTGATGTTTATCTGCTGCGTAATCTGGGTAATGAAATGTCGCATATTGTTACAGACTTTTCATAGCAAGTTTTAAAATCTGTCTCCTATTTTCTCTTTAAAAGATGGCGTGTTTGGGAGATGTCGGCGGCTACCGGTGTTAGACGTATTCAAGTATGAAGTATCACCGCCTGTTATCCAGCGTCTCAGGACTATACTTCAGAAACTCTCACATAGAGGTAACCTATTGCGTTCAAACCTTATACAAAAGGGGGCGTCTGAAAATAAACGTATATGTCGATCAGGAGTTCCAACATCCACACTGGGCTGAAAGTGTCTTCCCTCATTAGACTGCAAATGTTACAAAGCTTTAAAGGGCCTCTGTCGGCAGATTTGTACCTATGACCCCGGCTGACCTGTTACATGTGCACTTGGCATCTGAAACCATCTGTGTTGGTCCTATGTTCATATCCTATGTAGATATGTGTCCGCATTGCTGAGAAAAATGATGTTTTATTATATGCAAATGAGCATCTAGGAGCAACAAGGGCGTTGCCTTTACACAGAGAGGCTCAGCTCTCTCTGCAACTGCAGCGCCCGCTGCACTTTGACAGGACCAGGCAGGCGTGATCAAGTTTACACTTTCTTGCCCTGTCAATCAAAGAGCAAAAGGCGCAGCAGTTGCAGAGGGAGCAGAGCCTCTAGGTGTAACGGTAACGCCCCGTTGCTCTTAGTGGTTCATTTGCATATAATAAAACATCCTTTTTCAATGCGGGCACATATGAACATGGGACCAACACAGAAGCCTTCAGCTGCCAAGTGCACATGTAACAGGTCAACCAGTGTCTTAGGTACAAACAGTGTCGGACTGGGGTACCTAGGGCCCACCAGTAAAATTTATTTTGGGGGCCCACCGTACAGATACATTAAAATATAATAAATATTTTAACAAGTTTTTTATATGAACATAGGCTGGTTGAGGTACTGTACATTGAATATATGTATGTAGTGCAGTGTTATGTGCCACTTGTGCAGGGGTTGGAGACTAGGGGCCCACCTTGCTCAGGGGCCCACCGTGGGATTCCCCTGTACCCCTGTGGGCCAGTCCGAGCCTGCGTACAAATCTGCTGATAGATGTTCTAATCATGGATCTGTTCAATCTTTTTTGGATAATTATATCACAACTTGTATGTACTAGATTTCTGGAGAAGGTACGTTCATCCAGGCCTCATTGTTTTTTTTTGTTTGTTTTGTCCTACCTCTGGATCAAAGCAGTAGAATTAAAGTGTAACTGACGTTAAAAACTTTATTTTTTTGCTAATGGTTGAGGCAAATGATAGGTAACATTTTTCTAATATACTTTATTTATCCAAAACCTTTATTTTTATTAGAAAACTGGGGCTGAAATGGCCCTTAGCAGCACTCTCTGAAATGAGCGAGGCTAAGGGCCATCCGTCTCCTATTTATAAAGGGCAGACGGGCTGTGCAGGCGCTGTGCTTCTGCCTCCTGTGCTCCCCAGGTGGCCACAGGCGTCTTAGGAGTCAAAATTACATCTATATTTCCCCTTTCGTTGAAATCTTATCCTCTTGTTCATTCACTAACCTGCGATTCCTGCGATAATTACTCATGAAGCAGCCGCCGGAAGTAAGCGCTGACTGCGCACAGTGCACACTTAATGGTAAGGGATTGTAAATAATTGCCACCAGTGACTGGGTAATATTTGTGAGCTGATGTTTCTGCCTGTCACCCCCCGACAGACTGACAGGCAGACTATCCAAGGAAGGATCTCTCATTGGGCAAACTGCAATTCAGTCTGACCCTGTCACTGGTAATGACCTTTTGTTTGGTGCCTATTGAGCCCTAAGCGATCTGCCCTGATTGAGAGGTGGTACGCATATATATTTGGACCATTTCAGTCTCTCCACACCCTGCCTAAAATGCCGCGCCAAACACTCCCCCACCCGACATGTTTCACCGCGATGTGAAAAGGTCATTACCAGTGATAGGGTCAGAGTGAATTGCTGTTTGCCCAATGAGAGATCCTTCCTTGGATCAAATCGGTGTGTATGAGACAAGTGTGTATGGACCTGTTGTTCTGCAGACAACTGGAGTAATCAGCTAGAAAATAAATCTACTGCAATAGGTACCATCCGAACAGTATGAGTGTGTGGTCAAACCACTGGAATCATCACTCATGAAAGTATCTCTCACTGAGACACTGAACCCAGTCCAATCACAGTAGTGATTGAAAAGTGACAACAGGACTCAAGTGAACATAATAACAGTGCAATCAACCCACGTATCCAAGAGTGTGATAGTCTGCCTGTCAGTCTGTCGGGGGGTGACAGGCAGAAACATCAGCTCACAAATATTACCCAGTCACTGGTGGCAATTATTTACAATCCCTTACCATTAAGTGGTCATAGGCCCTCAAACTATGATACTGATTGTTAATGGTTGAGGTGGTATAGTTCTACCAAGTGAGGAACCTTAATTTCTCTCCACATACCCGATAGTTTTAATCTATCCCTGTAGGTTAGCACATTTTACATATTTGGGTTAGGACCCCTACAGGGATTTCTGTCGGTCGCATTGACCGAATTGTGCATTGGTTACATATCTTGAGGGCCCTAAATTGGGCATTTTTTGTTTGTCGTGAATATGTGGACTCGTTCAGCAATTTTCTTTAGCAAAACATCCGGGTCAATTAAACAAAGTGACCCAGCATTCTCCTAAGGGGATCTCTCAATAGTTTATATTGCCCTTAGTTAGGACACCATTAAACTGCTGACAGAGTAAGTGCCAGTTCATCTTCTCTACTAGCTTCTTGTGCCAGTTCATCCTGCTCTACTCAGTCCCAGATTTGGTCCATGTTGTGACCAAGTGTGGGTGATTGTACAGTGCTGGTGGCTCAAGTGTGGGGTGGGGCACTCACTTTGTCTGGTTAGCCGTGGTTTTATATTACACTGTCACCACGCAGGGTCCCCCATATTAGCCATACTCTATTCAGGCTGTAGCTGTTTTTTTTTTTTTTTTGGGGGGGGGGGGCATTTTTAATATATCGATACACAAATAAAAATTTAATATTTTTGTTTTAGCGATCCTCTCCATCATTTATTCATTTTTTGACAATACATAAATGGACCTGGGACTCTTTTAACTTATATTTTATAGCAGACTTACTAGTTGGAGTAAATATCTCTGATCAAAGATTACTTTTTTCTATAGTGTAACATTTATATTGAGTAACCTAAACACACTCCTCAACATTGAAATTGCAAAAGAAAAAGTCTCAGAATCAGGATCAATAGATTATGCAAATCATATTTATTTAGCATCGTATATAGTGCCACACACAGACATACACACATTTACACGCCTTGGCATACTATCAATGAGGTTATTCATAATTGTCTGCGGAATGATCTGCCACGCTGAATGCACCTGAACACGCTAATCATCAAGACCCACTTCTGGCAGCTCCCTTTGCAATTGCCAACCAATGATGTCCCAGATGTCATCAAAAGTCCTAAAATGCTGCAGGCCATGCTAGCATGTTTAGGCCTCACAGCAGCACAAGCAGCATGCAGCCTGGCATTGAGAAATGGCCATACCACCGTTTCAATGATCAAATCAATGTAACAAAGAGATGTCAGTGCAACTGACTTGAAGATTAGAGGGGTCCGGCTACCGTACCTTGTGCCACCTCACACCATAATCCCAGGAGTCGGACAGATGTGATGTTTCCTTGTGAGGGTCTCTTCATGGTATTGCCCACATGGTCTCCAGACCAGTCTCCAGCTATCATTGCATCTGAGACAAAAGCAGGACTTATCGCTGAAGAGGATAGACCTCCATTCCTGCCTCCATTGCCATGCAGGTTCGTATCTGTGCACCTCCTGCTGTCATTCCAGTTCATTGTTGTTCTCCCAACCATGGGCGTAGCTATAGGGGGTGCAGGGGTAGCAGTCGCTACCGGGCCCAGGAGCCTGAGGGGGCCCAAAAACCTTTGTGCCGCATAAAAAGACACATAAAGCACTGAGGGAAGGGGGGCCCAAGCTGAACTCTTGCACCAGGGCCCATGAGCTGTTAGCTACGCCCCTGCTCCCAACCACTGGGATGTGCACACTGCTGACATCTCGGCGTAGGCACATAGCGATCTGCCGGAGTGATAAACCAAGGTCTCTAAGTTAAAAGGATTCTGTCCCTCTCAGTTTGCGACAAGTGGTGATAACAGGCATGTCAACGGAGGCATCGCACAATAATCTTAGGGTTTTATGTGGCTAAAAAACTTTGCTTTTAGTCTGACTTTTATGCCCCTCACACATTTCACAGTTTGGCACTAGTTGCTTGAAAATGTAATCCTTTGCAGATCTTAGCGACACTTGTTACTTCCTCGATTTGCATAAACGTAAAGCTTCTCCTTCTTGGTGCTGCAATTTTAAGTGCTGAGGAGTGTAACTTCATAATATTTTTCAAAATGTGGATTTTTTTTTAGTTTCTGTTGCGCATAAGATGCCGTTCTCCAGATCTTGTGCAAATCCAGCTGTCATCAGAACCTGACCTTGGTTATCCTAAATGTGCTCATGGGTGTTGGGTGTTGTTTGCATCCTGCCTATACGGCCACAGTTTGTACACCAGTGGTATAAGGGGTCATTTATTAAGACCGACTTTTTAGACGCCAGTCTTAATACCTCTTGTGCTGGCGGTGGATGCGCTGAAGTTACATACATAACTCAGAGGCATCCACCTCCTTTAGTTAATTTTCTACACCTAAAACAGGTGTAGAAAATGATATATGAGAAGAGCCGGCCGGCCCGCCAATGCCATGCCCCCTTTTTTTTAGACCTGGCGTGGGTGGGGAAAAGTTGCAGATTCAGCAACAAATCCCCTTTGTGACCCAGTCTGCGACAAATATATGCCAAAAATTGGCATAAATCTTATAATAAATGACCCCCAAGGTTTTCTGCACCCATAACTGCTCCCTCTGCTGAAACGTCTTCAGAGACCACAGGACTGTAAGTTGCCATAAAAATCGAACTTTCTAACTCTCCAAGCAACCAAAATATTCATGCACGCCAGCAACATGTCCCACTTTGACAAGTGCAACCTTTTACAGCAAAAACAACATCAAACAAACTCAACAACCCTGGGAATAATCAAAGAGCAAAAGGAAATGGATGTTTTCCAGCAGATGGTGAAGTATAATTAATTCCGTGATGAGACAGATCATCACATTCATCAAAGTAACAAAGTGATAGTGAGAAATAAAAGATATGAGAGCATTTGCTGTGTATCACACTCAGATTAACTTTAATGTACAAGGCTCGTATGGGCTGCTGTGCATTTTACGAACCACGGATACATACAGCAGCTATTAAAGCTTGACTTCATTGCCTGTTCTGTCACTCATGGAGAGAGAGATGACATATGCACCATATTTAAATGTTTATTTCATTTGCTGTTCCATGGTCTGTAGCATGGAAAAGACAGAGAAAATACTTGTAACCAGGGGCGTAGCGATAGGGGGTGCAGAGGTAGCAGTTGCTACCGGACCCAGGAGCCTGAGGGACCCAAAGACCCTTGTGCCACATAAGAAGACACTGTTATTATTGAAAGTACATGCTGGTCAAGTTACACCTCTAGCTGGAGGGAATGTAGCAGAATGCTACATCTTGAGTAGATGCGACTCTAACATGTAGTCCAAGAATGCATCGTGTGCACGTGCAGCACAAAGTAAAATGTAAAGGACAGTAATAGCAAAAAGTTATTGCTGTCAGTACTAATACTTTATAAGGTGCTCCTATCATACACTTACATTTCAGCCTATACATGCCTAATAGTATAGAGGTGGGAGAATTATGAGCTGTCTCCAGATATCTGACATCACAGGGGAAAACAAAAGAACTGACCAGTAAAATCCAATATGGAGTAGACTCTTAAGTTTGTGGGTGGGTGGGTACTGCCAAAGTTGGTTGAATAAAATAACACTGATGGGTTCAGATTCCACTGTGCAATACATTTTCATGCTCCAATAATCTGAAATGATTCATTTCTTAAAGGGATAGCCACATGATGACCATTACCATATGACCTATTAGCATAATTACACTATACAGGGGTTTCCCACTCAGGACCAGCTGCTCCGCGGGCCTCGTATGAATGACCAACATGCAGTTATACTTTTTCTTGGCTAAAGGGGAATTAATTGTTTGGCCCCAGCAAAAATTAGCTGGGGGATCAGGTTCTGTTAAAAATAACCTTTTTATATGGGTTGTCTCATGAAGACAATCCATGCTCCTATGCCCTATTAGGACTTTTGAACATCATAGAGGGACCTCAAGGATAGTCATTTGCCAGGGGTGCCGAGAGTGAATCCTTAAAGAGGTTGTCTTTGATGAGGCAAATCTTGAGGAAAATCTAATATTTATACTTATGGAACTGGCTGACCTGTTGTGCGCTTGGCAGCTGAAGGCATCTTTGTTGGTCCCATGTTCATATGTGCCAGCATTGCTGAGATAAATGCAGTTTTAATATATGCAAATGAGCCTCTAGGAGCAATGGGGGCGTTACCGTTACACCTAGAGGCTCTGATCCCTCTGTAACTGTATCCCCCTCTCCACTTTGATAGGACCAGGCATGATGATGTTTTCACTGCCTGGCCCTGTCAATCAAAGTCCAGAGGGTGCGGCTGTTGCAGAGAGAGCAGAGCCTGTAGATGTAATGGCAAAGCCCCTGTTGCACCTAGGGGCTCATTTGCATACAGTAAAACTTTATTTTTCTCAGAAATGAAGGCACATAGGAACATGGGACCAACAAAAATGCCTTCAGCTGCCAAGCGCAAATGTAACAGGTCAGCCAGTTTCATAGGTACAAATCTGCTGACAGATGTCCTTTAAGAGTTTACTGTATACTTTTACTATTGAGTTTAACAGTATGCAGTTAGCACTCTCCTCAGTGGTGCCTACAAGAAGCCAGAATCCTAGCATTAAAGGGGTTCTCCAAGACCAGAACATCATTCTCAGGGGGCCAGGCTTAGTGCAAAAAGATAAAATGAGGATCTGTTGCAAACTCTCTATGTAGGTCCAGCAATGAGCTCACCTCTCCACTGCTGTCTATATACACGTTACTGCTGCCGGCCAATCTATGGCCTCAGTGGTGATCCTGGTCATGTGCTGTTCCTGCACAGATCCCCGTCAAGGTAATTGGTTGGTGCAGTGGTGATGTACATATAGATGGCACATCACATTTCTGGTCAAGCAGGGACTGGAAGTGGTAGCGATGGGAGCCCAGAGTGCTTGTGACATGTAAGACATTTTGTACCCTGCCCAGTCACCTGAACATAGGTTCTTGGTCTCCAAAAACCCATTTCACTCAATTTCTATCCAGAGGATTTGGGGGAAGATTTATGAACAGTGGTGCATTCTGTTCTGATCTTGATATCCCCTGGACGCCTCGTCATAATTTAGGCGCATCCTCTGGAAGTCCATGCGCCTAAACATAAATCTGCGACAGCTCATTGCTGCCATAGATTTCTTCCAAACAAATGGTGTTAAATGAAGACGAATTTGTCACGGCTGTCGGCCACGCCCTTGTCACACCCCCTTTTGGAAAAGTGGTAAGGGCAGCGTAAAAAGAGCCACCGGCGAAATTTTTTCAGAGAGTCACAAACACACAACTTGCGACTTTTTAAAGCCACTTTTCTGGCGCAAAGGAGATGATAAATCTCCACCTTGGAGCTCTATAACAAATAATGGATATTGTTCAAGGCTAGACAGAATAATACAGCGAAATGATGTATACACTGGCCATGTAATATACATTTATATGGGAAATGTCAGACGTGTCTCCATAAATACACGAGCCCTGAATAATAAACACATCTGAAGTGCCTTGTATATGTGTCATGTATTGTATCATTGATGGGGTCGGCAGATCATTTCACATTCCATCCTGCTTTAATGGGGAGATGCACGGCCACACTACAATGCCATAAGTTATCCAAGGTTAGTAAGTTAAGCAGCCTTGACACGTGAAAGATGTAGAAAATAAATGTTCTTGCTGTCAGAATTTCACTACACGGATATTAACAAAGACACTAAAACGATGGCAGCTTGTCTCTAGTAAATGCGTTTCTACAATACGTATCGTGCTTTATAATGAACCTTTTACTGTGGAATAGGGAAGTCAGTTTCGAACATTAAATTCTTTATTTAACATTATAATAAGTGTGGCCTCGAAAAACTCAGTATACCACATATTTAATGAACAAATGTTCCACCGAAGCTATAAAACAGCATTTGAAAAGATGTAGATTCTTGTTAACTAATGAGGTGCCTGAGACCGTCAATCTATATGTCGTTGTCCCTACTGTGCTCATTAGCACAACTGAATCGGCTAATGCTTCCCCCCTCCCAATATTATGTAGGAGAACACAATGGCGATTTCTATGGAGATAGACAGGCATAGGTGATGATGAGCATCAGGATCCCCTTTAGGTAGATCTGTCAGTGCGATCGATCCTAGTGAACCAGGCATGCTTCTGGTAGGGTTGATTAGGGTACTTTCACATTTGCAGCATAGCTATCCGGCAGGCTGTTCTGGCGGGTGAACAGCCTGCCGGATCCGCCATGCCGCAAGTACCCGTACACTGCCGTGCTGCCGCTCCGTCCCCATTGACTATAATGGGGCACGGGGCAGAGCTACGGCGCAGCATGGCAGAGATCGCCGGACTAAAAAGTCGGACCTGCAGGACTTTTAGCTCGGCGATCTCCGGCCGTGCCCCGTTATAGTCAATAGGGACGGAGTGGCAGCACAGCAGTGCACGGGTACTTGCGGTAATGGCGGAACAGCCTACCGGATAGCTATGCCGCAAATGTGAAAGTACCCTTAGTAGACATTTTTCCAAAACCACACAATGAATGGCTGCAAGAAAGGAGTCTCCATTAGAGGTCAGTTGGCACATGCGCAGTTTTGATCTCAGGACTGAACTCTCACCGGCATTGGATTTCAGGACTAGGCATCAGAGTAGTGAGGATGGCTGGCTTTTTCAATCAGTGGGAGAGAAGAAGAGGCTAAGGAGGAAAGGCGGAATTGAAATCGTGCTCCACGATGCTAGGCCCTCCACTCGGTGCTCTGAACACCTTATTAACATAAAAATAAAAGTACTAATTTCTCCAAAAAAACACAATTGATTGCTGGAGTAGGCGCCTCCGACTCTTAATGAAGGCACGTCAGGAGAGATAAGCATATGATTTAACCTATCCCATCCTTTTGTTCTTGGATAGATCAGCCCTGGCAGTGCCTTGCTCTCCTCTTCCATTCACAGCATGTATACTTGGTTGAATTGAGTCGGCATGTACAGTATATGGTTGGATCAAGAGACACTTATTTACAGTAATTTGTATGGGGACAGGGAGTTGCAAAGTGAGGAAGTTTCTGGCCACAGAAAGGAGCGGGAACTTGGGTGCAACAAGAGCAATGGTGACGCTCTCATTGCGCCAAAGACCTAATTTTCATAATAAGAAAAAGTATCATAACTCGAGAACTGATCAACAAAAGAAAAACAGTATTTTAACAAGGTGAACCACAGTTATGTGTCTATGCAGACAGGTGACTATGGAGGTCGCTGTGACATAGTCCCTTGAAGGTTTCCTCATAAACATCTTTTATATCTTGTAAAGCATATCTATCTGTCTTGATAATGTCTGGCTATTTCCAAAATGTTGACTGCACCATCAACAGCATACAACAGCCAGTTCTGTCTATGTACTTTTGTTTCCTCCGATATGTTTCTGTATGCCGTATGAGATAACGCTAGATGTGGGACTGGCTTGAGGCTCAGGACTATTGTTATTCCACAATAGATTTGATACTTGTAACTTTTTATTCTTTTGTCCAAGGGCAAAAGATCGCTTAGTGTTTGATTACTTGTGGAGATGGGCATTGTGTCATATGATGTACAGCCAGATGTAATGACATATCGCTCCAAGGATACAAGAGATAAATTACCGTGGATGGTGTTAGGTATTTATCTTATACCAGAATACTGCATGTTGCACTGGCTGACAGTACAGAAGTTACTTACTAGGCTAGAAGTAGAGAGTTAAAGGGGTATCCAGATTTTTTATTTATTTATATAATAGGAAATTATAAAAATGTTTTTATATAAATGTATTTAAAATTCTGCATACATACCTTTCTTATATCAGGTGGTTGACTCCCACATCCAGTAGGAAGGTACAGCCCATGTATTCATAGCCTAACAAAAATGGCATGTCATGTGATACTCTTCACATCATGTCCCTGACATTCAGTAAGCAGCAGTGCTACATGACATACATGTGATGGGTCAGCAAACAGGACACATTCATATCATAAGTAAATTGGATTAGTGATGAAATCACGATTTCTATTGTGGTTATTACAGTATATTTCTGTGTGTATTTACAAGGACGCCTGTCTGTAGGTGACTTTTAAAATGGCTGTCTGTCTCTAGGTGATGTAACATGGCTGCCTGTCTCTAGGTGATGTCGTCTTGTTGTTAATAAAGTATAGTGTGAAAAAAAAAACAACAGACACATAGATCTGTTTCTACAGAGACACTGATAGACATGATGAGATACTTCTGGAAGTAATACAGTATATACTGTATATGCTCTGCTCTCTAATACAGTACTATCCACCTGTTAGATACCTGGGCAGTTAACAGAAAGCCAGGACACATATTACTTTAGAGGGTTATATGACGGCTCACGTGACTTACACCATATTTAGTCCTATCCAGCTCTCCTATGGATTTACTTTACAGGACAAAATGGGCCATACCATTTTCTTTAGGGAGATGCTACTGTATGGATAAAGTTCTGCAAGCAAAATTTTAAATAGATGTATGTTAGAAAATAGTTCAACATCCTATTCTCTAAAGAAATACATTAATCATTATAACCGAAAAATACCTCTTTAAGGGCCTATTACACTGTCCGACGTTCAGGTAGTGCGAGCTCCAATCCATAAGAACACAACCATCGGTGCTGTTTTTCATCTTCCTGATTACACAGGCCAATGCAATGTTTGAAGGTGGGAGCAGCAGTTGCAACATTTGTTACATTACAGCCTTAAGTTCAATGTTTTGTTAATCTGAATTTTATGTGATGGATCAGAACACAATAGTCTAAGTTGGTGAAGTGAAATGAGAAACATATATAAATAAAACTATTGTTTAGAAATAGAAAACAGAAAATTGGCATGCCCCCTTTGTTAGGAAGCCCATAAAAAGCTCTAGTGCAACCAATTACCTTCAGAAGTCACAATTAGTAAAATGATGTCCACCTGTGTGCAATCTAAGGGTCACATGATCTGTCATTACATACACACACCTTTTTTTTAAAGGCCCCAGAGGCTGCAACACCTAAGCAAGAGGCATCACTAACCAAACACTGACATGAAGGCCAAGGAACTCTCCAAACAAGTAAGGGACAATGTTGTTGAGAAGTACAAGTCAGGGTTAGGTTATAAAAAAAATCCAAATCTTTGATGATCCCCGGGAGCACCATCAAATCTATCATAACCAAATGGAAAAAACATTGCGCTACAGCAAACCTGCCAAGAGACGGCCGCCCACCAAAACTCACGGACCGGGCAAGGAGGGCATTAATCAGAGAGGCAACACAGAGACCTAAGGAAACCCTGGAGGAGCTGCAGAGTTCCACAGCAGAGACTTAAGTATCTGTACATGTTTATGGCAGAGTTGCCAGAAGAAAGCCATTACTTTCAGCAAAAAAACAAAAATTCACGTTGTGAGTTTGCGAAAAGGCATGTGGGAGACTCCCAAAATGTATGGAGGACGGTGCTCTGGTCTGATGAGGCTAAAATTGAACTTTTCAGCCATCAAAGAAAATGCTATGTCTGGCGCAAACCCAACACATCACATCACCCAAAGAACACCATCCCCACAGTGAGACATGTGGTGGCAGCATCATGCTGGGGGGATGATTTTCAGCATCTAGGACTGGTCAGAGTGGAGGGAAAGATGGATGGTGCTAAATACAAGGATATTCTCTAGCAAAACCTGTACCATTTGAGGCTAGGACGGAGGTTCACCTTCCAGCAGGACAATGACCCCAAACACACAGCTAAAGCAACACTTGAGTGGTTTAAGGGGAAACATGTAAATGTGTTGGAATGGCCGAGTCAAAGCCCAGATCTCAATCCAATAGAAAATCTGTAGTCAGACTTAAAGATTGCTGTTCACACGCACAAACCATCCAACTTCTAGGAGCTGGAGCAGTTTTGCAAGGAGGAATGGGCAAAAATCCCAGTGGTAAGATGTGGCAAGCTCATAGAGACTTATCCAAAGCGACTTGGAGCTGTGATTGCCTCAAAAGGTGGCTCTACAAAGAATTGGCTTTAGGGGGTGAATAGTTATGCACATTGACTTTTTCTGTTATTTTGTCCTATTTGTGGTTTGCTTCACAATAAAAAAAATAAATAAAAACATCTTCAAAGTTGTGGGCATGTTCTGTAAATTAAATTATGCAAATCCTCAAACAATCCATGTTAATTCCAGGTTGTGAGGCACCAAAATATGTAAAAAGTCAAGGGGGTAGGGGGTGAATACTTTTGCAAGGCACTTGTATATGCAGGTTATTAAAACATACTTCTACAATATAGGTTTCACAGGTTTATATGGTGAAAACTGACAACCCCATGGACACCACAAGAAAAAGCTGTAAAGTCTGTCACGTCTCTCCCAGCAGTGACAAAGTATAGTATATGGATATAGAATGCATAGTAAATCGATGCCCTGCCTAGTCAGAAGTAATCCCATCCTGGGGGCTGTTAGATTTTGGAATGTCCATTTATTTTGTTTGTTTTATTGGGATTCTAATTCTCTCTGTATAACTACGGTTTAGGTGGGAATATTATTTTTGTGTTGTGCTTTACTCATAGTGACATCTACTGACAACAGAGAAAACTGCATAGTTGTTCCAGATTTCAAATATAATACAGTGTTGTGAAAACCACAAGTTAAAATTTGTCACTCTATTGAGGTCCCTCTGCTCTGAGTGACAGCTGTTGTGGTCTCCTGGATGCCTCTCCCTGGGGTTCAAAATACAAAAGTAGAAAAGTATATTCTTTCCGAGTCTGTTCCGTTTTTTTGCGGACCGTATACGGAACCATTC
Organism: Bufotes viridis; assembly: GCA_033119425.1. Taxonomy (NCBI): domain Eukaryota; kingdom Metazoa; phylum Chordata; class Amphibia; order Anura; family Bufonidae; genus Bufotes; species Bufotes viridis. The sequence goes on along the minus strand of CM065593.1, from coordinate 386,228,959 downwards.
ATTTTAATAGGTCTGCAAAAATGGAAGTTACTGCGTGTGCATTCCGTTTCCGTATATCCATATTTCCATTCCGCAAAAAAATAGAACATGTCCTATTATTCTCCGCATTATGGGCAAGGATAGGACTGTTCTATCAGGGGCCAGCTGTTCTGTTCCGCAAAATACAGAATGCGCATGAACATCATCCGTATTTTTTGCGGATCCGTTTTTTGCGGTCGTGTGTTTCAGGCCTTAAACTGAGCTCGTGCAACCAGCTCAGGGAGATGGACAAAAAATAAGGAGAAGAACAAACAGCAGGTGGCGCTAATCAGATACGTTTTATTGACAAGTTTACTAAATATTTAATTACATGCAATTATAAAAGTATTCAGATCAAGGTGCTAGATTGAAAAATGTAGAATGTGTTTCGTCACATAACCCTTTTAAGGTGGCCATATAATTCCCAATTTTCCTACAGGCATGCTGAGTACACTAATCTTTTAAATGGACAGAGGAGAATAAGTCGTTATCTCCTACCAAAACAAGGGATCAGGCGTGCTGAAATCTAACATACCCACTTCTTATCTCCCCTGACATTGGGACACCACCATACACATGCAATCTGGAGCATCTCATCTTATAATGGTATGTTGTGTCAGTCCTGCTGGAATCAGCAGGTTTAGTTGACTTCCATCTAAAGTGCATAGACACCTTTTGTCAAAGAGCAAACTAAAATATCGAAAGAGTGATAAAAAAAAAGGCGGATATGAAATTTTTAAAAGCAAAGAAGAAAAGGCTTTAAAGGTCTGAATGGTTTAAAAAATATACACAGCTTCTTTGTCAGTGTTAGCGGGAACAGTGTCTAAATAAAATCCAGATGAATTACTGTTTCAATGTGGTATTTTATGGATATCAGTGACCTCATCATGCCCAGGATCATTACATCTCCTATTAATAGAACTTTCAGTGTAAAATAAGATTTTGAGAGATATTTTCTATTATTTCCCTAATGAATGGGAATAAGAGTAAAGAATTCTGTCCTTGTAGTCTTTTTAAACGTAAAATGTTTTATTATAGTAATTAGAGGTTGATGCTGAACATCTAATTTTCGCGTTACCTGGCAGTCGGTGCTGGTTCCTAATGGTTGAAAAAATTAATAAGGTTTAAAGCCTTGCTGTATTTAAAGGGGTTATCCCATGATAAATGTAAAAAATGAAAATCAGACATCATATAGCACATGCCAATCTCTTTCTAACAAAGCTTGAACCAGCCCTGTACCTCACATGGATCCAGAGATCTCCCCATTCATTGCTCCAATTGCTCGGCTAGATTTATTTCAAGCTGTCAGCTTAGGGAGCGTGTCCTTTCTCAGAAGTGTGTCCTTTCTGCTGCAACTGGTAGCAGTTGAAGGATGGAGCTGAGCATGTGCTTCCGTCTCAGTTAGTAAGACAGAGATAGATTTTATCGAATAAGGCCTTCTGCACACGGCCATATGCAGATTGCAGATCCGCAAAGCATGCATACCGGCCGTGTGTGTTCCACATTTTTTGGATCAGTATGTCCTTCCCTTTGTTAGAAATGCAACACAATATAGGACATGTTCTATATTTTTTGAGGGGCCACAGAATGGAAGTACGGTGTGCTGTCTGGATCTTTTGCAGCCCCATTAAAATAAATGGGTCCACATCCCATCAGCAAAAAATGCGTATCGGATACGGATCAAAAATACGGTCATGTGCATGAAGTCTAGCTATCTCAGTAGCTATAATATATTTTACATCACATGCAATTATAGGGGTTCTTGTTTGAAAACTGAAGAATATTTTTGAAAGCAACAACCCATTTAAGAATCTGTAAAGGGAAATTGTCAGTAGATTTGTGTTGCCATAACCACAGGCAGCATAAAATACCCACATGCTCCAGCATTGAAAAGCTGTGTTTTACTCTGAAATGCTGAGATCTTCCAGAGAAATCATAAATGGAAAACAGGCTGGGACCAGAGAGAAGTATCCTCTGGACAGTTTTCCTCTGGCTTCTCCCTGCCCAGCTCAGCTTCATGACAAGTTTTACCATAAATGGCCCGCTGGAACAGCTGATCAGTGAGGGTGCGGGGACTCAGAGCCTCGCCAATGTGATAATGATGACCTATCTTGAGGAAAGGTCATCATTATAATTTCCTGGATAACCTCTTTATAGAAGAGGGAATTATCAAAGTCTGATCTTCACAACACATTTGTGGAAGTGTATTATGGCACGAAGAAAGAAAATTTCTAAGCACTTCAGAAGAAGAGTTGTTGATGCTCATCAGGCTGGAAAAAGGTTAAACAATCTCTAAAAGGTTTGGATTCCCATCCACAGTGAGACAGACTGTGTACAAATGGAGGAAATTGAAGACTATTATTACCCTTCTCAGGAGTGGTTACATAACAAAAACCATGCCAAGAGCAAGGCGTGCAATAGTCTGTGAAGTCAAAAAGGAACACAAGGTAAACGTTAAGCAACAAAAGGCTATCAGGAGGATGCTGAAAAACAATGCTGTGCATGGCTGGATTGCAAGTAGAAAGTCTCTACCTTTCAAAAAGAACATTACTGCCCATCTGCAGTTTGCTGAAGATCACCTGTACAAACCAGAAGGTTATTGGAACAATTTTTTGTGGCTAATATAGAACTTTTTGGTTTAAATGAGAAGTGTTATGTTGGAAGAAAGGAAAACACTACATACCAGCATACAAATATCATGCCAAACATTATTATCATGGGATTTGCATCTACAGTACAGTTATCCTTGTATTTAAATGTGATTAGTATAGAACTTGTGGTGGTTTTCAGGGTGCAGTGAAGTGAATGCAAAGCATTGAATATTATATAGAGAAATGGGAGTCATTTGCGACGGGTTAAGGTCTAACATAGTAGCAACGTTTAGTGGAAATGAAACTTTCACAAAATTGGGCAGAGCTTAACCCTGGGTCCAGACCTGAGCGTTCTTGAAACGCGCGTTTTTAGCGCGTTTTTGCAAATAGGAAACGCGCGTTCGTACGCGCGTTCTTGTGATTGACTACTGTGGTGTCAATCACAAAACGCGCGACAAACGCCCCAAAAAAAGCTCAAGTACTTGTTTATGCGTCGGGCGTTTTACAGCGCGTTCAAACGCGCTGTAAAACGCTCAAGTGAGAACCAGGGCCATAGGAAAGCATTGGTTTTCATGTGTTGAGCGTTTTACAGCGCGTTTGAATGCGCTGTAAAACGCTCAGGTGTGAACTTAGGGTAACAGAAGTGGTGGTTTCACAACAACTTAACTAATTTTCTATAATGTGCCTCGGAAAACTAAATGATAACTGAAATCTACTCCAGATCCTAGTAAATGATCCCCATTGAGATGGGTCACTCTGCAGTGCAGAGTGTTCAGGTATCGTCTAATACACTAATAATATTGATTTGCATTTACAGGATACTTTCAATAAGAGAATGCTATAAAACCTTACAAAAAATTGAATGAACATAAAATAACGTAATAAACTGCAACAATCAGTAAAAGCAGTATAACTGATTTCTTGCACTAAGGTCATTTGATTACGAACGTAAATGAGAATATTTTTTTTTCAAGCAGGGATTTTGATAAACGAGTCCCAAAATGACTGATTTCCTCTGGGCTTTAGGTGCTGTGGTCATTATAAGAAGTGTGGTATTTGGGCCCAGGCTTTAGTGAAGAGCATCTGTTCTGAAGAAAACAATCTCTCTTCAGACTGGACAAGTCATTTATTATCTCCTCCTCAGAACACTCATTAAGAATCCAAACACTCCTTATTACCTTAACTCCTTCCAGGCAAAATAAGAAGTCCAAGGCCTCTATTTGTACTGCTTTGGAGTTAAATGGCATTTCACCTTGAAAACACCATCCCTCTAGTGCCCAGTAATTAAAAAGATTTAGCATAATAGAAATTTATCACCATCCTCCACTAGTCACTAAACCAAGACTCCTGAGATTTTCATTCTTCATTATGAAGTTTAAGTTGGGCATGGGTGAGCACAACTGTCATGTCTAGGATGCCTGCAGGTGCGATCATCAGCAAGCACCACTGGCGGCGTCCTGTTCCCTGGGTTACCAGACTCGGGCTGCGGGCTCCAAGACCAATTGAAGGTAAAGCTGACATGTGAGGCATCATGACATCACATGTTCACATGTGACCTGCAAGCATGGCCTATTTTAAGAAGCAACTGCTGGCCACAGTTACCTGTGAATTTTGGTCTTCTGTGCCTCACTAGACTCTCTGTTTTGGCCTGCACTTTCTGGATTTGGACCTTGAACTTGATTACCAACTTTACTTGTGTTATTTCTTTTGGCTTGACTTCTGCTTGGACTTGGACTTGCTTCTGCCTTACGTTTTGAACCTTGGCGTGTCTTCTCATGTTTGGACTCTGGCATGGTATCATACTTCCCACTGGTTTCTTATTTGGCTCTGTTTGTTCTCTCCTGGTTTTGACCTGGTCCATCTGACTTTGTTCTACTAGTCAATAGTATAATTTTTTTGTTTCCTCTAGTGCTGCTCTGTCAATACATTTGTGACTTTCTCCCAGTCTTTTTCCCCTAGCAGGTCCCAACACTTAATCAGAGAAAGAAAGGTTGTCCAGTGTGGGGCCGTCTTTTAGGATGGATCATGCAAGTAGGTAGGGACAGTGGTGGGGGAGTTACGGATCAATTCTCCCTACCATGACAACAGCTCTCAGCTATTTCCTTCAGTCCAGTAGACTCTGAATAGAACAGCAGCGCACATGCTCAACAGTGACTCCATTGCAGCTTCTCCTTGCTGTGATTGCGCAGTGAATGGGGACTTTGAACCCCCAGTGATCAAAAATTTCTGACCACAATTTCAACTTTTTTGTAAAACAACTTCAACAGTCTATTCATCCGCTTCATGGGTACGTGTGTTTCTGGGATATTTGAATAACAACCAATAAGTCCATTATTACAGTTCCTGTAGGGGTTGGGATCAATTTTTGCAGATTCCTAAATGTCATAGATACCGTATCCTGTAGTTGACATGGGTGTGTTTTTCACTCTGTAAGTAGAGGTTTTAGACATTTTGGAGAAACAACCCCTAATGTTGTAGGGGGTCCTTCGTAACTTGGTGAAAAATGAGAAACAGAACAGTAGAAGAAGAAAAGTAGACAACATCAAGAAGACAACTCAAGAACATACTTTAGGGTGTTTTTTTTTTTTGTTGCAGAAAATCTACTGCAGATTTTGTAGCAAATCCATGGCAAAATCCACATGCAATAACATGCAGATTTTTGCCATGGATTTCACAGCTTGAACCCACTTTATTGCAAAAGTGAGAGCAGGAGAGGAAAGATATGTGGTTGAGTTTTTTTTAACGTTGCTGCTATCGTAAACAATGCAGAATTTCTGCATGCAGTTCCCATATATACCACATGCAGACTTACCCTAAAAATATATATTTTTATATGTGAAAATGCTCTGGAATAATTACCTTTTCATTCTGCTCATATACTGTGAACACAAAAACATACATCAGTGAGACGGGATTATCAAATATTACTGTGCTGTCATAAAAATGTGAATCTTGTCTGGAAAAGATAGTGAACTTTCTAGATAACTGCAGATTTTTTTATTGTATTGGCTGTATGATGGGATGAAAAAACATATTTGCAGTTGTTTTTTATTAAAAATGTTGCTCTGTTATCTGCAGCTAGCATGTATACTCATACTGTTGTGTCGTAAGCATGTGCCCGTGAGCACGAATGCCACTTCTCTTACCCCGATGTCACTGCTTCCAGTCTGGAGGTCCAGACCCGCTGACCCCCCTCTGCCCCCCTAGCAGAAGGCCTGGCTGCCGGAATTTTAAGTGTGGTTTTCTGCTGCAGGCTGCAGTCTGTGTGTTTGCCGGCCAGGCCTCCCCAGTCTGCCCAAAGGGTTTGTGCGCCCACCTCCAGCTGTAAATGGGCCACTGCGCATGCACTCTAATCTTCCCCAGCCCACAGGTACTTAATGGGGTTGTCCCACGAAAAATATTCTACAGTTTTTGTACCGAATACTTTTGTAATTGCATAGCTACTGAGTTATTCAATAAAAGGTATCTGTAAAGCCCCACCCGCTGTTTTTTTTTTTTCTTATTTCTTTGCACTACTTACTAAAAAGGACAGCACATGCTCAGTTTCATCTTTCAACTGCTTCCTAAGCTGTTAGAGAGAGAGCTACAGAAGAAAGATACGCCTCCCTGAGAAAGGACACTCCCTTTGAGCTGTCAGCTTGATATAAATCTAGCTGAGCATTTGGAGCAATGAATAGGGAAACTCTGGATCTACATGAGGTACAGGGCTGGTTCTAGCTTTGTTAGAAAGAGCTTTTCATGTACTATATGATGTCTGATTTTCATTTTTTACATTAACCTCCTCAGGACCGCCTAACGCACAGATGCGTCCGGCAGGCGGTCCTGTTGATCTGGCTGGACGCATCCGTGCGTCATCTCGCAAGACGCGAGATTTGCTGTGAATTATACTGCAGCCTGCCAGCGATGATCAATCGCTGGCAGGCTGTAGAAGTTAAATAAATCGCATCAAAGAGGTATATCAGACGCTAATTTGTTAACAGCGTCTGATATACCTGCTACCTGGTCCTCTGGTGGTCCCATTTGCTGGGATCGACCACCAGAGGACCAGGTAACTCTGTAAAGTTACACCAAGCACCACACTACCCCCCCCCAGTCATTTATTAACCCCTGATCACCCCATCTAGATTCCCTGATCACCCCCCTGTCACTGATCACACCCCCTGTAAGGCTCCATTCAGACGTCCATATGTGTTTTGCGGATCCGTGGATCCACAGATCCGCAAAACACGGACACCGTCAATGTGCTTTCCGCATTTTGAAGATCCGCACATTGCCAGAACTATATAGAAAATGCCTTTTCTTGTCCGCAATTGCGGACAAGAATAGGACATGTTCTATATTTTTGCGGAACGGAAGTGCAGACCCGAAAGTGCGGATCCGCAATTCCGGATCCGAGCGGGACAAAGTCTGTCCCCATAGAAATGAATGGGTCCGCAATTCCGTTCCGCAAACAGAATTGCGGACGTGTGAATGGGGCATAAGGGTCCCTTATCACAGCCAGTTAGTTAGCTACTTGTTAGGTAGTTAGCGCCCAGCCCACCGCACTGCAGTCACTGATTTTGGCAGAGATTTTTTCATCCACATTGATCGATCTGTGCCGTTCATTTTTTTTTTTTCAGCCCAGAGGCTGAATGAAAAAAAAAATCTCATTACCCGTATGCTCAATATAAGGAGAATAGCAGAAACTCCTCATGCTGGCCATACGTGTAATGATTGCGGAGACCCTCAAATGCCAGGGCAGTACAAACACCTCACATGTGACCCCATTTTAGAGAGAAGATACCCCAAGGTATTCCATGAGGGGTATGGTGAGTTCATGTAAAATTTTATTTTTTGTCACAAGTTAGTGGAATATGAGACTTTGTAAAAAAAAAAATAAAAAATATATATATATATATATATATATATATATATATATATATATATCAATTTCCGCCCCAAATTTTTTTTTCTGTGAACTCGTCATGCCCCTCACGGAATACCTTGGGGTGTCACAATGGGGTCACATGTGGGGTATTTATACTGCCCTGGCATTTTAGGGGTCCTAAAGCGTGAGAATCCAAATGCGTAAAAATGCCCTGTGAAATCCTAAAGGTACTCATGGGAATTTGGGCCCCTTTGCGCATTTTGGCTGCAAAAAAGTGTCACTCATGTGGTATCAACGTACTCAGGAGAAATAGGTACAATGAGTTTTGGGGTGTATTTTTATATATACCCATACTTTGTGTGAGAAATATCGCTGTAAACAACAACTTTTTAAATTTTTTTTATACAAAGTTGTCAAGTTACAGAGTTATTTCTCTCACCCAACATGGTTATATGTAAAAATACACCCCAAAACACATTGCCCTATTTCTCCTGAGCACGGCGATACCACATGAGTGACACTTTTTTGCAGCCTGGGTGCGCATAGGGGCCCAAATTCCAATGAGTACCTTTAGGTTTTACAGGGTTACTCACAATTTAGCCCCACCCAAAATGCCAGAACAGTACAAACACCCCACAAATGACCCCATTTTGGAAAGAAGACACCCCAAGGTATTTTTGGCACAAGTTAGCGGAAATTGATATTTTTTTTTATTTTTACAAAGTCTCATATTCCACTAACTTGTAACAAAAAAATAAAATTTTACATTAACTCACCATACCCCTCACGGAATACCTTGGGGTGTCTACATTCTAAAATGGGGTCACTTGTGGGGCATTTATACTGCCCTTGCATTTTAGGGCTCTCTAAAACGTGAGGAAAAGTCTGGAATCCAAATGCGTAAAAATGCCCTGTGAAATCCTAAAGGTAATCATTGGAATTTGGGCCCCTTTGCGCACCCAGGCTGCAATAAAAAGTGTCACACATGTGGTATCGCCGTACTCAGGAGAAGTAGGGCAATGTGGTTTGGGGTGTATTTTCACATATACCCATGCTGGGTGTGAGAAATATCTCTGTAAATGACAACTTTTTACATTTTTTTATACAAAAATGTCAGTTTACAGAGATATTTCTCTCACCCAACATGGGTATATGTAAAAATATACCCCAAAACACATTGCCCTACTTCTCCTGAGTACGGTGATACCACATGAGTAACACTTTTTTGCAGCCTGGGTGCGCAAAGGGGCCCAAATTCCAACGAGTACCTTTAGGTTTTACAGGGATGCTCACAATTTAGCCCCGTCCAAAATGCCAGAACAGTAAATACACCCCACAAATGACCCCATTTTAGGAAAGTAGACACCCCAAGGTATTCACTGAGGGGCATAGTGAGTCCGTGGGAGATTTTTTATTTTTTTTGCCAGAAGTTAGCAGAAATGGAAACTTTATTATTATTTTTATTTCCTCAGAAAGTGTCATTTTCCGCTAACTTGTGAAAAAAAATGAGATGATACATGAACTCACCATGCCCCTCTGCGAATACTTTGGGGTGTCTTCTTTCTAAAATGGTGTCATTTGGGGGGTATTTATACTATCCTGACATTCTAGCATCTGAAGAAACATGACAGGCGCTCAGAAAGTCAGAGCTGCTTCAAAATGCGGAAATTCACTTTTTTTGCACCATAGTTTGTAAACGCTATAACTTTTACCCAAACCAATAAATATACACTTATTGGATTTTTTTTATATCAAAGACATGTAGAACAATAAATTTAGAGAAAAATTTATATAGAAATTTAGTTTAAAAAAAAAAAAATTTATAACAGAAAGTGAAAAATGTAATTTATTTGCAAAAATGGCGTTAAATTTTGATTAATAGCAAAAAAAGTAAAAATGTCAGCAGCAATGAAATACCACCAAATGAAAGCTCTATTAGTGAGAAGAAAAGGAGGTAAAATTCATTTGGGTGGTAAGATGTATGACGGAGCAATAAACAATGAAAGTAGTGTAGTGCAGAATTGTAAAAAGTGGTCTGGTCATTAGGGGGTTTAAGCTAGGGGGGCTGAGGTGGTTAATCATGTAATAATTTCTAGGGGAAGATGCCTGAACAATAAGTGTATCTAGCTTGCTAGTTCCTGCAAAGGTGTGCTGTTCAATTTGACTTCCTGTGTATTGACCTCTGCCCAATTCCTGACTCTGATTCCCCACCTCTTGACCCAACCCATGCCTTTTTACCATATTGACCCTCAGTTTCCTGCCCTGACCTTTGGTCTATTTCACAGATTGTCATATTCCCTGCCAGTTACTGACTGCGAGTTTTGCTTTTTTGCTTTGTGCTATGTATCGGTGTCTTTTGCCCACTGTGGGTCAGCAGCCAACCACACGTAGACTACTACAAGAAGTAGCAGCCTGGTGTGTTCCCTGCTGCAAAGTCCAGATCCCTGTATGGGAGTTAAAGGGTGGAAACCAGGGAACTTCCAGAATAAAGTATTTAGATTTATCCCTTAGTCAAATCCATTGGTTGGCACAGTGGTTCCACACTCACTGCCTTAACACATACATTGCAGGCTGCTCAGTTGCACTCAGGTGGCTCAGTCTGTAACACTTTCTTTCTCTGCTCTCCTTGACACAAACTTAAGCGGACACCAAATCTGTGAAAGTTACATTTATCCACTTCATGATATATCAGTAATAGTAAGTCAGAGCAACTGGACTTGTATTCTAATTTCTTGAAGACTTTTCGCTAGTCATCCGACTGGCTTTCTCAGTCACAATGGATGTTGACTGCATTTGCCATTATTTATGATTGAACTGCCTTGGGACAGGTGTAAGAACAGCATTGTAAATAACGGGCAAACATGTGGAACCATTCCACCTCTATTCAAGCTTGGTTTCTCCAAATTAAAATAGATAGCTTCACATCTTTCACACCCCTTTTTAACCATTTTTCCTCTGTGTCTAAGATGCAGTCCTCGCTATCATTAAATGAGAATACATCTAAGCTAACATCTGTACAGTAATACAGCCATAATATAGGTAATGCAGTAAAAACTGTGTCCCAAATGTGTGCATAGTCTACTCTTTACCCCAAAGGTCTCATGTAGATCTATAATATCGCACCCATGTTTTCACAAGCCTAACATGTATCTGCATATGCCTTCACGTTTATATAGAGGCACACAAACTTTTTAATCTCACAGGCTATGCTGTATTTTGTAGTAAGGAGTTGCTGGGTTCAAATCATGTTACTGGTTTCTGTCTTGGGTGTATTTATTCTTTATTACTGGGATCATTCAGGATTGGAATAAATGTTCTGCTTTTTTTCTACAAACGGTACCACTGTGGTCCATGGCTGTGTCTGGTTTTGCCACTCAATACTTTTCACGGGGATAGAGATGAACTGCAGTACCAGACCACAGCCCATGAACAAGTCTGCTTACGGTAAAAATAATAATAATGAAACGCTGACTATTCTTTTAAATTTTTTATACAACTAGAAAGTTTTTAAAATGCTTTATATTCTTTCATTATTCTGATAATTGAATAGTCAGTGTAACAGAATACTAAACCAACTGTAATTTTGAGGAAACTTGCTTAGATACTTGATTGTATGGAAATGTGTACCTAGGATAGACTAGTGGATTTAATAGTCAAAGCCAATAGCCAACCCTAGGGAAAGTGGAGAAAGCTGTGTGAATGTCTAATTGTGGTGGCAGATATAACATGTTCCCGACCATTACATTACTTTACATAGGAGCTAAGGGGGCAAGATGAGAGCCCGGTGTAACAGATCCTACCTTTCTGCAGGTTGCTGTCAGGCACGGTACAAGCTGTTATGGTGTACTATTTTGCATTAGTTATATTCACTTTTCCATATTAGAATGTATTATATTTGATCATTTAACCCCTTCCCGACCAGGCCATGTAAATTTACATCTGCGGTTGGTCATTTTAAAATGGCACCTGCTTGTGAACGAAGCGAGCACCATAGCTGCTGGGGGCCTGCTGTTTTAAACAGCAGGCATCGGGGACTAATGTATGCAACCGGCGATAACATTGATCTCATACATTTAACCCCTCAGATGCCATGGCGAAATGTGCCAGAATCTGGGAGGTTAAAGACTGGGAGCGCACGCTCCTGGCTGTGTACTGACTTCCCCCGGGGGAGTCGGATATAGTGTGCAGCAGCCTCTGTACTCAGGAGTGGTACAGGGTTGCCGCACATTAGTTCCTCAGCCAAGTCTGAGGAGGAAGATCTGCAGGGAGAGGGAGAGAGTCTCAGCCTGAACCAATGATGAGACATAGGGTGTGTCTCTGACTACCTCAGGTGCCCCAAAGGCATAACTTAGCTGTAGTCACAGATCAGAGTTCTGCCTAAATGGAGTTGAGCTAAAAAGTCACCAAGGATAACAGAGGAAAATAAAAAGCATGTAATGATCACCAATACGTGCTGACCACCATACTGATTTTATACTGAGTGAACAGTAAATGCCTTGAAACAAAAAACTCTTTGCTTCTTTAGAACAAGAAGTTTGCAACTTTTTTACTATGAATAAACTGGAAAACCTGATCCGAGCACTTTCAAGTTTTTGTGATTAACAAAAGCTAAGGATTAATCAGATCCAGTTTCCATTAATTGAGTCATTTATTCTGATAAGCCCACCATTGAATTGGGAACTGTCCAAGCATTGCAGGTCCGCTGTCCTCATTTCAGTCTTTATGAATAAATAAGAATCTAGTCTGTGCTATGTGCAGGAAAATCTGCGACTACTGCCTGTGACATTGAATCTTAAGTCTTTCTGGGCCAAGTCAATTCTTTGTCCCCCATAGTTTATTTAAATTTCAAAAATTTTTCCGTTGACAGCCATTATGTATACCTTGTTTTTTTTATCAGCACCAATCACAATTCAACCATTGTATTTGGGTTTTTATTTCACTGTTCACTGTGTGATAAAAATTACATTTTAACTTTATTTTGTGGATCTAGAGATGAGCAAAGTTTTGAAAAATTTGATTCGACTGCTTTGCAAAACTTAGACAAGAAATTTGATTCATTACAAAGTACTACATGAAGAATCACTTTCGATTGTATGGAGCGGGCACAATGATGGGGAACGGTGACCGCTCCGGCCCCCATCATTTAACTCCTCTAGATGCTGCGTTCAATGCTGATAGCACCATTGGTGACTCACATTCAGCCTTTCAGGGATTAATCAGGGGTTTAAAAAATAATAATTATACTCACCTCATCCACTTGCTCACGGAGAGGCTGTCCACTCCTGTCTTGATTGAAGAAAACCTGCCAAGGACTTGTGAGGAGAGTGATCACATCATCGCGTGATCACACTGATCACGCCATTGGTGACTCACATTCAGCCTTTCAGGGGTTAATCAGGGGTTTAAAAAAAAATTATAGTCACCTCATCCACTTGCTTGTGGAGAGGCCGTCCGCTCCTGTCTTGATTGAAGAAAACCTGCCAATGGCTTGTGAAGAGAGTGATCACCTGGGCGCGTACGGTGACATCATCAAGATGGGAGCAGACAGCCTGTCATTGAGAAAGTGGATGAGGTAAGTATACTTTTTTTTTTCAGCCAACATTTTTGGAAAAAATTGATTTGCTACCACAAAGCGTAAGGAAATTCGGCTTTGTGGTAAATAAATTTTTTCATGAAATTCGGATCGAAATCTACTTCGTTAACTTCAAGTCGCTCCATGCTAGTCAGTAAAATTACACTTATATTATAAATTTGTAAATTTTGTTTTCTTTTACTACTTTTAAAGAATGAAGGAAGAAACTGTCTAACAAGCTACAGTACAATGCAAGTAAATTGGATCTAGAAATCTCAACTCTCTGTTGTGGTTAAAGGGATTGTCAAATTTTTTAATTTTGGGGAGGGGGGCGTGGAAAAACTGCAGGGAGGCTTTTAACAATATGAAAAATAAAACAAACTCAAGAGCCCCCTCTTTAATCCAGCACTGCCAGACTACACATCACTGCTGTAGCATTCTGTCCATTCAATAGTTTCCAGTGGGTGGGGGTGGGGGTACATCGCTTGTATGACCCCCAACAATCTGATATTGATGACTATCCTTAGAATAGGTCATCAATATCTATCTATCTATCTATCTAGAAAAGACCTTTTCTAGGAGTATTATTGTAATCTGAGCTTATTGCCTAGCCACAGGACAGGAAATAACTATTAGATTGGTTGGGAGTCTTACCGCTGAGAACCCTACCAATCATGAGAATGGGGGCCCCATACCCAGCAGGGCCACTTGAAATGTATAGAGTTGCAGGTCAGGCACATGATTTTTGGGGGCCCTATGAGGTATGGGCCCCTGTTGTGATCCAGCCATAGGATCCTTACCTATCTAGTACTGTAGCCACCCCCCTATCTACCCTCTATCTTGTGCACTTTTTGCAAAGCCACGATGATGTTGGAAAAAGTTACAAAATTGCAAATTTATTGCAGACTGGCCCTTGCAACAAAATTTGCAACAAAACTGCTGTACAGCCACATAAATGACCCACATTTGTTTCTAAATATATAATGCACTGGTCATATTTTGGTCATTGTAGTAGCACATGGCCCCAGCTCGCAGTCTCCATGCTTGTTTCAATGTCCCAGTTTTCCTCTCACCAACAATCTAATTTGTGAAACATTGTTGCCCTTCTATGAATGGACAGTGTAGATTATAAGGATTGTTAGGTTCGTCATATTGGAGACATTGATGTAATGAAGCGGACAGTAACTTTTTACAACCTGTCAGCTGTGCGCCTCGAACAATTTGTTATCCTCGTAGCTAGGCCAGATGAAGTGCGAGGCACTCGTTGCTCATTGTGGGAATTTGGGGGGTTGAGCATACACAGTGCTGACAGGTCTCCAGCAGAGATGGTTAATCGGTAGCTGGGTATCCCACAGTACAGCTCCAAGTTAGCAACATGGAATTAATGTGCTCAAAAGACAGTCGCTGTGATCCTGTTCATCCAGGGAATGTAAATTATTATAATTGGGTTGAGAGCCAAGAGCAGGAGCTAGGTGTAGTAAAGCAGACAAAGAACACGGGAAGTGCCTTACGTCGCTACTCCACATTCATTTCTGATATTGTTGTCATAATGCAAGATGTCAGAAGATGTGACATAATTAATTGGGAATGACAAGGCGAGAAAATAGTTTGGCAGTGAAGAGTGACTGAGCAACTGCTTCTGACTGTTTGCAAATTCACTTTTGCGGTATATATGGCAGTGATTCATCTCCATCACTGACACATATTGGCCCACATTTGCTAATTTGAGTGCACCTACATTACAAATATATATATATATATATATATATATATATATACACAGTGCCTTGCAAAATTATTCACCCTCCTTGACTTTTTCGTGTTTTGGTGCCTCACAACCTGGAATTAACATGGATTGTTTGAGGATTTGTATTATTTGATTTACAGAACATGCCCACAACTTTGAAGATGTTTATTTTATTTTATTGTAAAGCAAACAACAAATAGGACAAATCAAAAGAAAAAGTCAATGTGCATAACTATTCACCCCCCTAAAGTCAATTCTTTGTAGAGCCACCTTTTGCGGCAATCACAGCTCCAAGCTGGGCCGGCGCGTCCTATAAGCGGACTAGGCAGCCGCTTGGTAAGGGGCGCTGCTAGGAGCGCCGGCCCCGCCTCATGCTGCAGCCGCCCGAACGCTCTATATTGAGCCTCTGGCGGCTGCAGCACTGCCCGGGCTAGTGCGTCCATGAGGGCGCACCCTCCTGTCAGCGCTCAGCGCTCCCTCCTGTCAGTCCCTCATTGTAGCGTGGCCGAGCCCTGTATGGTCTCCGGGTACAGGGAGCATCTGTCTCCTGTACCCGGCCGGACTGAAAGGAAGTGAGCACACAGTGTGCACTTCCTGTCAGTCTGCTCGGCTACAGGAAACAAAAGCTCCTGTACCCACAGACCATACAGAGCTCGGCCACGCTACACCAGAGTTAGGGGGGAATGGTAAAGAGAATGACATGGGGGGGGGGGGTGAAGAATGACAAGAGGGGGGAGAGAATGAAAAGAAGGTCAAAGAGAATGACAAGAGGGGGGAAAGAATGACATGGGGGGGGAATGACAAGAAGGACAAAGAGAATGACAAGGGGGGGGAAATGACAAGAAGGACAAAGAGAATGGAAAGGGGGGGGGGAGAGAATGACATGGGAAGGAACAGAATGACAAGAGGGGGGAGAGAGAGAACTGCAGAACCCCTTTAATATGGTAGATCATATGGGTGGGGCATTGTGATGTCACATTGGGGGGGGGGGCGGCAAACTTTTCTGTTGCCTAGGGCGGCAAAAATCCTTGCACCGGCCCTGGCTCCAAGTCGCTTTGGATAAGTCTCTATGAGCTTGCCACATCTTACCACTGGGATTTTTGCCCATTCCTCCTTGCAAAACTGCTGCAGCTCCTTCAAGTTGGATGTTTTGCGCTTGTGAACAGCAATCTTTAAGTCTGACCACAGATTTTCTATTGGATTGAGATCTGGCCATTCCAACAAATTTACATGTTTCCCCTTAAACCACTCAAGTGCTGCTTTAGCCGTGTGTTCGGGGTCAGTCCTGCTGGAAGGTGAACCGCCGTCCTAGCCTCAGATCACACACAGAGTGGTACAGGTTTTTCTCAAGAATATCCCTGTATTTAGCACCATCCATCTTTTCCTCAACTCTGACCAGTTTCCCAGTCCCCCCAGCATGATGCTGCCACCACCATGTTTCACTGTGGGGATGGTGTTCTTAGGGTGATCTGATGTGTTGTGTTTGCGCCAGACATAGCATTTTCTTTGATGGCTGAAAAGTTCAATTTTAGCCTCATCAGACCAGAGCACCGTCCTCCATACATTTTGGGAGTCTCCCACATGCCTTTTCGCAAACTCACAACGTGAATTTTTGTTTTTAGCTGAAAGTAATGGCTTTCTTCTGGCCACTCTGCCATAAAGCCCAACTCTATGGAGCTTACGGCTTATTGTCGTCCTATGTACAGACACTCCAGTCTCTGATGTGGAACTCTGCAGCTCCTCCAGGGTTACCTTAGGTCTCTGTGCTGCCTCTCTGATTAATGCCCTAGTTGCCCGGTCCGTGAGTTTTGGTGGGTGACCGTCTCTTGGCAGGTTTGCTGTTGTGCCATGTTCTTTCCATTTGGTTATGATAGATTTGATGGTGCTCCTGGGGATCGTCAAAGAGTGGGATATTTTTTTATAAGCCTCTTGCTTAAGTGTTGCAGCCTCTGGGGCCTTTCAAAAAAGGTGTGTATATGTAATGACAGATCATATGACACTTAGATTGCACACAGGTGGACATCATTTCACTAATTATGTGAGTTCTGAAGGTAATTGGTTGCACCAGAGCTTTTTATGGGCTTCCTAACAAAGGGGGTGAATACATTCACACATGCCAATTTTCTGTTTTCTATTTCTAAACAATAGTTTTATTTATATATGTTTCTCATTTCACTTCACCAACTTAGACTATTGTGTTCTGATCCATCACATAAAAGTCAGATTAACAAAACATTGAACCTAATAACCTGTAATGTCAGAAAACATGAAAAAGTCAGGGAGGGGGTGAATACTTTTGCAAGGCACTGTGTGTGTGTATATATATATATATATATATATATATATACACATACACACACAATAAGAACAGAGACATGGAATGAATGGACATTTGAAAAACAGACCAACAGAATGTCAAAGATCTTGAGAACGAGTCCACTCCTTAATTATCTTACAGATATGGGGTGTGAAAGTTTTAAGGTCTCTAGATTGATGTTATCTCAGAGACCTGTTGTCCCCCACTATGTCTTTTTAGATCTTGTAGTGTGTCATAAATCCCGGGGACAAATTCCGTCCAGTATTCAAAGTGTCAAGCAGTGTTATAAATTTGTATTCCCAAATTCTTGTCTCTTTGAGATTTAACTAAAAGGTTGTATGGCATGCAATGTAGTGGGAAGCGGGAAAGAAAATTCAAATGGGGTGGAATTGGAAAAAAAACACGCATTTCCTCCACCATTTTACAGGTTTGTTCCCATGGTGTTCCTTTGTAGCAAAACTGACCTGTACCCTTCATTCTCTGGGTCAGTACGATTACAACGATACCAAATAGGTATAGGTTTTTTTTATGTCTAAATGTGTAAAAATAAATTAAAACTTTAAAAAAATATATGTTTTTATATCACCATATTCTGACCAACATAACTTTTTTATAGTTATATTTATTGAGCTGTGTGGGGGCTTATTTTTTGCAGGACAATCTATAGGTTTATCTTATGGCATTTTGGAGTCTGTGTGACTTTGTGATCCCATTTTATTCAATTTTTGGGGTAAGAGAAGCGATGAAAAAATGGCAAATTTGCCATTTTGACCCTATTTTCTGTTACGCGATTTACCGTATTGGAAAAATATTTTTATATTTTAATAGTACAACCTTTTTCAGGTGCGGTGATGCCAATGATGTTTATATTTTTTGTTATTTAACTATTTATCTTTTTATTTGAGCCTACAAAATAAAAAAATTTTTAATTCTGAACAATCGTGTCTTAGGTCCATTATTTGTACAGAATTGCTCATGTCTTATGGTGGCCTGCCAACTTGTGGCCAAAATAAGAATTAAAGCCTCAATACTCTGGGTCTCTTTAGAGAGACCCAGTGTATTGAACTCAATTACGGGCGTCCTCATTGGCTTCAGAGGATGCCCGTTAGAAACCCGGAAACGCTTTAATGACAACGATCGGCATTATTTCTGGTCGCAGTCATTAGCCACAGGTCTCTGTGGTTTGAAACAGCGGAGACCCGCTGGCCATGTTGCCCGCTGCACACGCGACCAGGTGCCATGTTTGCCCATTGCCTTATTACCGTACATGTACAGCACTGGTATCGAAGGGGTTAAAGTCAATGAACGTGCCGGGGGCATTGCAGTAGCAGAAAGGGCTGAGCATCTAGGTGTAAAGGCAACACCCTTGTTGCTCCTAGAAGCTCATTTGCATATATTAAAACATTATTTTTCTCAGCAATGCGGGCACATATGAACATGGGACCAACACAGATGCCTTCATCTGCCAAGTGCACATGCAATAGGTCAGCCAGTTTCATGGGTGCAAATCTGTTGACAGATGCCCTTTAAAGCAAATCTATCATTATTCTACAACTAAAACAGAAAAAGTTAAACTATAAGCAACAAACAAAAAATTGTGTCGTAGAAAACAACCTTTTGATGACACTGAAATATGAAAAATATTACTATGTGCAGTCGGTTTTTATAGGAAAGTAACCAAGTGCAGCTGTATCCTAATTGTTCTGTTCTGAGAATTCCTGGTAGCATTCGTCTATGTTCCTCGATACATTAAATCAAACAGTAATGAAAAGAAAAAGAAAACAAAGTTTATTAGATGAACAATAACAGTTCTGAAAGACACAAGTATAATCTTTACAAATGCTACAAATCAGTACGAGTACATAATGTATAATAAACAACTTTGTACTGAACAGGCGATGAAGTGGTCGTGTACGTAAACTGGAGAGCTGGCTTAAAGAGAAAACCGTAGCAGAATGAGACATCATACACATGAATCTGTTCAGACCTCAGCTGTCCTCAGACTCCACTGAGTACCTTGAACTTTAATCTATTAAATGTGTTTCTTAGAAGAATTCAATGACTGTATTTTTGTAAACTTCTATACGTCATTTAGGCCTTTTTCACACGGGCGTCGCGTGTGAAGGCCGGATAGGATGCAGATGCGATTTTTCCTCGTGACTGCAATGCGTTTTAGTGTGTTTTGCACGTGTGTGAGTAAAATCTGAATGTTTGGTACCCAGACCCGAACCCGGACTTCTTCACAGAAGTTCGAGTTTGGGTTCGGTATTCTGTAGATTTTTATTATTTACCCTTATAACATAGTTGTAAGGGAAAATAATAGCATTCTTAATAGAGAATGCTTAGTAAAATGTGGATTTAGAGGTTAAAAAAATAATAATAATTAACTCACCTCAACCAGTTGATCACGCATCCGGCATCGTTGTCTTCTTTCTTCTTCTTTGAGGACCTGCAAAAGGACATTTGATGACGTAATCGTGCTCACCACGTGGTGAGCGCGGTGGAGTCAGTCCAGGTCCTGCTGAATGAAGATAGAAGGATTCCTCTATCTTCATACAACAGGACCTACTCTGGGTACTTTCACACTAGCGTTTTGGATTCCGTTTGTGAGATCCGTTTCAGGGCTCTCACAAACGGTCCAAAACGGATCAGTGAAGCCCCAATGCATTCTGAATGGATATGGATCCATTCAGAATGCTTCAGTTAGGCTCCGTTCTGCCTCTATTCCGTTTTGGAGGCGGACACCAAACGCAGCATTTTGGTGTCCGTCTGAAGAGGCGGAACCTAACGGATCAGTTTTTTTACAATGTAAGTCAATGGGGACGGATCCGTTTTCAGTGACACAATATGGTACATTCGGAAACGGATCCGTTCCCCATTGACTTTCAATGTAATTCAAAACGGATCCATTTTGGACTTTGTCATTTTTCTTTAAACCTAATGCAAACGGATCAGTTCTGAACGGATACAAACGTTTGCATTATAGGTGCGGATCCGTCTGTGCAAATAAACAGACGGATCCGCACCAACGCAAGTGTGAAAATACCCTATGACGTCACCGCGCTCACCACGTGGTGAGCGTGATTACGTCATCAAAGGTCCTTTTGCAGGTCCTCAAAGAAGAAGGAAGACGACGATGCCGGCTGCGCGATCAAGTGGATGGATGAGACGAGTAAATTTTTTTTATTTTTTAACCCCTCAATCCACATTTTTACTAAGAATTTACTATTAAGAATGCTATTATTTTCCATGTTATAAAAGAATATAATACAGTAAATAGACTTTATTGGGGTTGCTCATCCCCATCGTCTCCCAACAACCATGCGTGAAAATCGCACCGCATCCGCACTTGCTTGGGGATGCTTGTGATTTTCACACAGCCCTATTCATCTCTATAGTTGCGTGAAAAATGCAGAATATAGAACATGCTGCGATTTTCACGCAACGCACAAGTGATATGTGAAAATCACCGCTCTTCTGCACATCTCCATTGAAGTGAATGGGTCCGGATTCAGTGTGGGTACAATGCGTTCACGTCACGCATTGCACCCGCGTGGAATTCTCGCCCGTGTGAAAGGGGCCTTACATAGGTACCATGGACGAAAACATAGGAAATAAGCTACGGAAATAAAAATGAGGCACCTAAAGATATGGCCTCACAAGGAGGATTTTACAGAGTGGAACTTCTGTTGCAGATTTGTTACAGATTATGCTATTAATATGTCGCAGCTTTCAGTCTCTGCATTGCAGGAAATCCACAACATAAACTGACAAAGGGGCTGTCTCACTTCAGCAAGTGGCATTTATCAGGTAGAGAAAGTTAATACAAGGCACTTACTAATTTATTGTGATTGTCTATATTGCTTACTTTCTGGTTTGATTCATTTTTCCATCACATTATACACTGCTCGTTTCCATGGTTACGACCATCCTTCAATCCAGCAGTGGAGGTCATGCTTAAAAACTAGTGTTGAGCGAATCGAAGCATCCGAAGTGGAATTCAATACGAAGTTTAGGAAAAATTGATTTGCAACTAATCAGAATTTCTTCGCACTGTGTGGTAACAAATCATTTTTGTTCCTAAAATGGCAGAAACACGATACAAAGTAAGAAGCCCAGGAATGCGAGATCACCCATAATACTGTGCAGACAGCCAATCAACAGCTAACCAGTCTATGTGATGTAACAACCCATTAAAACCTCATCCTGCGTGGTCTCTGACATTTTGCTGTGAGCTAAGCGTAGGAAGAAATGTGACAAGCGCTAGGGACAGTGTTGCTAAAAGATTTTAATTGTGAAATATTGGCTAGGGAGAGAGCAGGTACAGTTTAGGGAGATTGTAGGGAGAGTTTTTACACACTGTAGGGTGAGCATAGGGAGAGCATAGCGAGACTGCTTGGACGGTGCAGGTTCTGTAATCTGAAGTGATACATAGGAGATAGCACACTTTGCATCAATCCCTTTGTAGAGCAGAGAGCAATCTAATTGAACAGTGTCCACCTTGTTTAATAGATAAGCAATTCCATTAGGCCTTGATTCTCAAATTGGGGTGAACAAACTTTATAATTTTATTGTTATTGGGGTGTCCCTCTTGTTAAATAGATAAGAAATTCTATTACGCCTTGATTCTCAAATTGGGGTGAATAAGCTGTCTACTTTTACTGTTATTGAGGTGTCCACCTTGTTTATTACATAAGCAATGAGGTCTTGATTCTAAAATTGGGGTGAATAAGATTCTACTTTTACTGTAATTGAGGTGTCCACCTGCCTGTCACAGTAACTGTTTCACTACTAGAAAGGACTAGCTATGCATATTGCTGCAATGCACAGTGATGTACACAGAGATACTCTCCCTGCTGGCCGGGAATCGGGATATAGCTGATTTTTCTGATTTCGAATTTTGAAAAACTTTGCTCGTCTCTATTGCATACTATAGGGAAAAACGCTGGCCTCTCTGGTTGCTTGTGAGAGCTGTAAACATTTAATGGGTGAAGTCATAGATGGCAGGTATGTATCACTCAGGCTGCTACTCTCAGTGATGTAAGTCCCGGAGGTAAGTTGTGACCAGTGATGTTAGATCACTGAGTTTGTGGTAGCTGGAGTTTGGGTCCGGGATTAAGGAGTGACTGAAGAGTTTGGGTGGGAAGGTCACTCCCATACTCCATCCCGGGTGTTCCTACCTCAAACAGGCAAAAAAAAAAAAAAAAAAAAATTTAAAGACACGGTGCCAAAGAGCAGTTGGTGTGTGTTGGTCTGAGAGAAACACCATGGACAAGACCACTTTGCAGAGTGGAATCTCTAGGTGAAAACCTACAAGCTGGTGAGAAGTCTGTATCACGTTTTTTTTTATTATTTCCATGAACTGTTATTTTGATTACGTAAGTAAGCCTGTACCGTTTTGCTATGTGTGTCCCAATAACCCCTGGGAAAAGAGACTGTCTGAATGGTCCCGTTTTCACAGAGCATACATTCAGTAGGCTAGAGCTTTTAATAATGTGCGAGCACAGCCACTGCTGTTGGATTGCAGGGTGGTCTGTAACCATGGAAACGAGCAGTGTATAATGTGATGGAAAAATGAATCCAGCCAGCAAAGGAGGCAATATGGAGAATCACAATACATTAGTAAGAGTCTTGTATTCACTTTCTCTACCTAATAAATGCCATTTGCTGAAGGGAGACGATCCCTTTAAGTTCCATACTACATAAGAGAAAATCAATACACCCAGAGTGGGCTGCGATTTAAAGGGGTTGGCCAGTTTATATTTCTAGCTGCACATATGCAGGTAACACCGCATGCATACAGCTAGTGAAAAGCATTATTAGGGTACCTTCACATGAATTAAATCCGCTGCGGATTTAACCACAGAAAAGGCTGTTTGTCACCATAAAATCTTTACTCAATAGCTTTTCATTGACTTCTTTCCACAGCTAAATTGAGATTTGCTTCTGAAGTGGCATGTTACTTCTTAGAAGCAGATTGATTTTGCATTGAAGTCAATGGGGCGGCAGAATTTTTTTTTTTTCAGTTTTAGAGGAGTTTAGTGATATTTCCGCCACCAAAAACACTTCTGAATTATATCCCAACCAAGGGTGGGATGAGATAAATGTTGGCAGAACCTCTTCTAAAGCCTCTGCTAAATCGTTTTGTAAATCCGCTTCTAAATCCTGAACCAAACACTCTAGGACACCTTGCAGACGAGCGTGCCGGATTCAGTCCAGATGCGTTGCAGGCGGGTTCAGGGAAACCCTAGCAAGTTCGCGCGCAATTTGTCTGCGATTGCATTGCGGTGTTCAGTTTTTTCCATGCGAGTGCAAAGCGTTTTTTAAATGCGTTTTGCAAGGGCGTGAAAAAAACCGAATGTTGGTACCCAGACCCGAACCCAGACTTCTTCACTGAAGTTCAGGTTTGGGTTCAGTGTTCTGTAGATTGGATTATTTTCCATTATAACATGGTTATAATGGAAAATAGCATTCTTTAATACAGAATGGTAAGTAAAATGTACATCGATGGTTAAAAAATAAAAAAATTACCTCATCCACTTGATCGTGCAGCCGATATCTTCCTTCTTCTTCTTGCAGGACCTGCGCTGACATCACCACGCTCACCAGGTCCTGCAAGAAGAAGAATGACTATAGCGGTTGCGCGATCAAGTGGGTGAGGGGAGTACTTTTTTTTAACCATCGATGTACATTTTACTTACCATTCTGTATTAAAGAATGCTATTATTTTCCATTATAACCATGTTATAATGGAAAATAATAAAGTAAATGGACTTTAATGGGGTCCCGGGGCTCATCTCCTTAGCAACCACCACTTGCAGATGCAATGCGGGGGCCTGCGTTGCGTGAAAAACGCAGAATATAGAACATGCTGTGATTTTCATGCAACGCACAAGTGATGCGTGAAAAACATCACTCATGTACACAGCCCCATTGAAATGAATGGGTCAGGATTCAGTGCAGGTGCAATGCGTGCACGTCACGCATTGCACCCGCGCGGAAAACTCGCCCGTGTAAAAGGGGCCTAAAACACAAAATATTAAGATTGGTGGTGTACACTGATACCTAAAGATATCTGACAGAACACATATCCGAAATGGCTTTGGCGTCCCTGTATTCAGCAGAGCGTGAGGCCGACTGAGAGGCGAAGGAAAGTTTTCAACACGGAAGGATTCGTGAGTAATACAAATCCAATGAACTTACCAGAAACCTTGAGTGAATAAACGGGTATCTTTCGCAACATCCGGAAGTGTAACGGATATCCCATAGTACTGCAAGTTCCAAGTTAGGCACAGCAGCGCTATCATACAGAGTACTATTTGGATTACATACAGATACTGTTGGAAACTATTTGGAACAAGATATAATGAATTGTAGGATGTGCACACCAGTATAATCAACTATAAGTACAATCAAGCCGCAATTTTTAATATGTATGAACTTTTATGTGCGAGTGTTCCACATTCTAATTCTTAAAGGGACCGGGATCATTTGTTTATTTTTGTTTTTATGTGTATTGTATTTTAATCCATTTGCTACCTGCACCGTACATGCATGGTGCTGGCTGCTCTCGCTTAAATACCAGCTCTCTAGTACTACGGCACGCTGATCGGGTGGGCGCATTAACCCTGACCGTGGCACGTGCGATGTCCGTGCAGGGAGGGAGGGAGCTGCAATCGGGTCCTCCACTGCTGTGACAGGGATCCGATGTCTTGGACGGAGGCCCGATGCCTTCCTTAGGCATCGTGGCTGCCTTCCGTCTAAACCTGTGAGATCCAGCCCCCTGGATATCACAGACAAGAAGCTGTAAGTGTGTTACAGTAATTAATACACTTACAGCCAATGCATTACAATACAGAAGTATTGTAATGCATTGTACAGGGAATCAGATCCCCAAAAGTTGAAGTCCCAGAGTGGGACAAAAAAAAAAAAGTGAACAAAAAAGTAAAAAAATAAAGTTTTACAAAAAAAAATTTGGTTTCAAGTAAAAAAATAAAAATAAAAAAATGCATCCTTTTCCCAAAATTCAATAAAGAAATGTAAAAATTAGGGGGAAAAAGGAAATGTAGACATATTATGTATCGCCGAGTCAGTATCAACCGGCTCTATAAAAATATCACATGTTCAACTACTCAGGTGAACGCAGTTAAAAAAAAAAAAAAAAAAAAAACGGTGCCAAAACAGACAATTAAAAAAAAAAGATCAAAAAGTCTTATGTACACCAAAATGCTACCAATCAAACCGTCATCTTATTCCACAAAAAAAGAGCCCCTACGCAAGACAATCACCCAACAAATAAACTAAATATGGCTCTCAGAAAATGGCAACTCAAAAACAACATTTTATTCTGTTGAAATAGGCTTTCACGGTGCAAAAGACATATTGAGTATCGCCACATCCGTAACAACCTACTCTCTAAAATTTCACATGGGATGCCCCCGGCCCTCAGATGAATGCTGTAAAAAATAAAAAAAAACATTTTTTGTCACCTTGCCTCACAAAAAGTGTATACTAAGCGATTAAAAAGTCTTATGTACCCCAAAATGATATAAATGAAAACGTCACCTCATCCCGCAAAAAATGAGCCCCCACATAAGACAATCACTTGAAAACCAATGGCACCCATAAACCAATCCATCAAAATCTTTGCTGCAAAAGCCATATGGCGGTCCTTCAATTCTGAGTCGTGCCATGTGCCCTTACAGCAGTTGACCACCACATATGGGGTATTCAGTAGAAAATGGGTAATAAATTATGGGGTGATTTTTCTCCTGTTACTCCTTGTGAAAATGAAAACTTTGGGGCTAAAGCAAAAGTTTTGAAATAAATTAAACTTTTCATTTTCACAGCCAAGTGTTTCCAAATTCCGTAAAACACTTCGGGGGTCAAAGTGCTCAGTACCCCCCTTAATATATTCTTTAAGGGGTGTAGTTTCAAAAATGGGGTCACTTTTTGAGGGTTTCCACTGTAGGGGTACATCAGGGTCTCTTCAATACAAAATGGTGCCTAAAAACCATTCTAGCAAAATCTGCCTCCAAAATCCATATGGCGCTCCTTTCCTTCTGACCACTGCCACATGCCCATAGAGCAGCTTACCACCACATATAGGGTTTTTCTGTAAACTGCAGAATCGGAGTAATGTATATTGAGGTTTATTTTGCTGTTAACCCTTGCAGTGTTGCAAGAAAAAAAATTGATTAACATAAAAAATCTACCAAAAAAGTGACATTTTGAAATTTCACCTCCATTTTCCTTTAATTCTGGGAGGGTTAACAAAGTTTGTAACATAGGTTTTTAATAATCTGAAGGGTGTGGTTTCTAAAATGGGGTCATTTATGGGTGGTTTCCATTACAAAAGCCTCTCAAACTCACTTTATGACTGAATTGGTGCTTAAAAAAATGGTTTTGGAAATTGTTGAAAATAATAAAAATTGCTTCTAAAATTCTAAGCCTTCTAACATCTGGTATATGAGGTATTACTATTAGAAAATTGTGAATTTTTCCACATTTTTGGAAAATTTTGGTTTATTTTATAAATAAAGGTGAAATATATCAACTCAAATTTACCACTATTATGAAGTACAATGTATCACGAGAAAACAGTCTCAGAATGGCTTGGATAAGTAAAAGCATTTCAAAGTTATTACCATATAAGGTGACGCATGTCAGATTTCCAAAACTCGGCCTGAGATTTAAGGTGAAAAGTGGCTCGGTATTGAAAGGGTTAATGCCTATGCAATGAAATAGTAAAATATATGCAAATTAACTGTGAGCCAGCCATTTTTTTGTTGTGTATACTCTTCTAAAGCACTTGTAATACTTGTCTAAATCCACCACCAAAAGAGAAATCAGCCACTGAAAACAACTTGTTTTCAGCTACTAATCTGCATTTTTAATTTTCTGCTGCAGATTTTGACTAGCGATGAGCGGCAGGGGCAATATTCATATTCGTGATATTTCGCGACTATTCGTCATAAATTTGCAAATTTTCATTTATTTTCTTGATCGGCAATGTAGTATTCGCGTGATGCGCGTGCAATACAGGTGTAGGTCACTATTGCTACATTTTTCAAGCTGCTAAAAGTTTCTTGAGACTGGAGAAAATGGTTGGCACGGCAGAATATTACAATAGCTTTATATGCAGATAGAGTGCTCCGATATATTCGCGAATGCGCAAATCGGCAATTAATGATGCGTATATATTTGCGCAATACATGCAACTTCACATTTTAGCAGGTCTGACTACATATTAGTGATTGGTGCACTAAGTATTGTTGTGAACTTGTGACATCACATCACTAGGTCTGCAGCATGTATGTATGGACAGCAGAACCAGAATCAGCTACACTATTAGTGATGAGTGGGAGGTGCCATATTCGATTTCACGATATTTCATGAATATTCTATTGAATATTCGTCAAAATCGAATATTCGGAATTATACTTTT
This sequence comes from Bufotes viridis, assembly GCA_033119425.1. Lineage (NCBI taxonomy): Eukaryota > Metazoa > Chordata > Amphibia > Anura > Bufonidae > Bufotes > Bufotes viridis. The sequence goes on along the minus strand of CM065593.1, from coordinate 386,201,400 downwards.
TATTGCGAATAATATGCGATTTAATTATTCACGTGTTGCAAATAGAACTTTGAACGGGGTATAAAGACAACTTTCCTATTGGTTGGCTATCTAGAATTAACAAATATAGCTTTATAGTCGCTATATTGGTTAATTCTAGAGAGCCAACCAATAGGAAACTTGACTGTACCCAGCTCTAAGTTAAGTGAGCAATGCCAGAATATTAAGTAATATTACTTGCATTGCGCATCCAACTTAGAGCGGGGTATATGTAACTTACTTTACGATTGTTTGACTAGGAAGAATTAACGAATACGAATATAGCACTATGTTCTCTATATTCGCTAATTCTAGCAAGCCAATAGCAAAGTTGACTGTACCCAGCTCTAAGTTGGATGCGCAATGCGAAAATATAACTGCTTATTTTTGGCAATAAATAGAATAATGAGTCAGTATTCTATTTATTGAAAAAAAAATAGGTAAAGTAATGTTTTCGCATTGCGCATCCAACTTAGAGCTGGTTACAATCAACTTTCCTATTGGCTAGCCAGAATTAGCTAATATAGAGCTATATTCGTATTCGTCATATTCAGTAATTCTTCCCAGCCAAACAATAGTAAATGTGGGGACTCGCTCTGGTAGACAAGGTAGGCGGGTGCAGTATAGAGGCAAAAACACGTTGTAAATCAATCTGCAGTGTTTATTCACACTTTAGGGACAACACAACAGTCACTTTTCAGGCTTGGTGCTTGTTCACACACAGAAAACAAAACAGTGTTGGTGCTTGATCTTGCACGGCAAAACAGAAACAAAGTTCACCTGTCAGTTCACACCTGGCTGAATGCTCGGCAACACAAAAAGTCCACTGGCAGCCTTTAGATGGCCTGCTCTCCTGACATGCAGGTCTCAGCTTTTCAGCCCAGCACAGGGCTCAGTTCCCAAACACACAGAGAGAAACCTTTGCATAAACCCAGCTGTCTTTTAAAGGCAGCGAGGTATTAACCAAAGAGCCGGAACGGCACTTAAAATCCGGTCCAGTATTTACCCTCACCTGGCTGCAATCAACCCAGCAGCACAGGCTGAGAGAAAAATACCTGTTTTTTATCACCAAACCTCTCATTGTGTCACATAAAGTAAGTTGCATATACCCCGCTCTAAGTTGGATGTGCATTGCGAGTAATATTAGTTAATATTCTCGCATTGCGCATCCAACTTAGAGCTGTGTATAGGCAAGTTTACTTGGCTTGCTAGGATTAACAAAGATTACGAATATAGCGCTATATTCTCTATCTATGTTAATTTTTGCAAGCCAACCAATAGGAAAGTTATACTCCATTCAAAGTTCCATTCTCAGTACGCGAATATTACATAATGTAATATTCGCCTACTGCGAATGACACTTTGAATGGGCAATGACTTTCGTATTGGTTGGCTTGCTAGAATTACGAAGATAGAGAACATAGATCTATATTCTCTATCTTAGTTAACGGTATTTTATTCTTGGGTTCTGATTGGAAAAAAAACAAAAAAAAAAGGAATATTTCTTTTTTACAAATACATAGCACTATATTCTAAATATTTGCGAATTAGCGAAGTGTCAATATTCGTAAAATAAATTTGCTATTCGAATATTCATGCTCAAAACTATACACTATATCACAATCTAACCTACACTGACTATCTCCCACTAACTATCTGTATTATATATATACATAAGCTAACTAACCATTTAATGTAGTGACTCAGTAAAGCACAGAGCACAGCAATGACACTGCTGTCTCTCTCAGAACTGAAAAAAAAAAAAAAAAAACAGCAGAAAATGGCTGCTGGAGAGGTCCTTATATAGTAAGGGGTAGGCAACTTTCCTATTGGCTGCTAGGGATGTTGCTAGGCTCAGACAAAGACATTGCAGCCTTCTCATTGGCCCACAAGCAAGAAGCAGGGAGGGATCATGTGTTCAGAGGGGAAAAAAATATTGAATATTCGCGAATACAAATATATAACACTATATCGAATATATAAAGCTGAGTGTATGTATGTATGTCCCATGTTTAATAATTCCTGTAGACTTCTATGTATCATCTGGAGATGGTGGTTCTTGCATAAAAAAGTTTCAAAAAATGCCAGTAACAAAAACACATAAAACGAACTAAAATATTCCTTTAAAGATCTATGTGTGACATTACCCTAAATCATATTGGGAGCAGCACTCCACGGTAGTGCTAGTGAGGTGACAGGTGATCGGTGGGTAAATGATATATATTTATTGTGGGGAAACCCATTTAATGTGGGCTCATTTGCCTTGCAACATAAAAATACCTATCAGGATCACCCGCCACTCAGCCAGTTTTCCTGATGCAATTTTGAAAGCCAAAACCAGGAGTGAATTCAAAAAAGAAGATAAGTCATATCTGTCCTTTATTTTTCTCCTTTTATGATCCACTCCTGATTATGGCTTCCAAAACTGCATCAGAAAACCTGACCGTGTGACCATACCTTGAGAGTAGTTTTATGCCCTTCGATCATGCAGATGATACAGCAACTTTCAACTAAATTTCATGTGATTGTGATCATCTCAATGGCTACTTTAGAAATTGTAATCGTAATAATTCAAAAAAATTCCTAAGATTAACATTTAGCTGTAAGAAAAAGCAATAACTTGATGGTCTTGCAGTGAAGAAATTGGGTTACGTACCATGTATCTCATTGATTTTTTTTTTCAGGCTCTTCTAACTGTAGCTATTGTTGAGAAAAAAAGAAATAAAAAAATACAAGGATGGGCAATCTGATGGGGTCTATTCATACCCTTTAGCAAGGTACTAACGAAGTGAATGTGACTCTTGCTTGTGTCTTAGGTTTAACATGGAAAGATGACTACACTCAACATATCATTGCAAATGAATTATCAAATATTCGTAAAGTCTATAGCAGACAACCGGAATCTCTTCCATCTGATGCTTCCAGCAGTTTAAGGTAAGAAACTTGTTGCTTAATGTATTATTTCCCCTGCACATTCAATACCATGCAAGTACTCTCATTTATAATTGTACTGTGCATATATGGCAACCATGTACCTAGCATCCACTATGATGGTTGACTAGGTTAATTGTCAAAATAAATAGTATTCCATATCATGCAAGTTTTTTTATTCTGATTGCCATATTGGAGTCAGGAAGGAAGTTTTATTCTTCTAATATGAGATAATTAAAACTCGCTTAGCATAGGGGTTGTTTTGCCTTCGCCTGGACCAACATCAATATTCCCTCCAAGCCTTTGTAACCGGTGAGCCACATGGATAGTGACCCGGGCACTGTTCCCTCTAAACCAGGGAATATTGCTGTGTAGTGCCAAATAATGAACCATAATCGCTAGGACAGTGCTTTTATGGTAACATCTCTGTGGTCTGGGGTATAGGAGGGGCTGATGTTTGCAACACTATTGATCTAGGGCAATGAAGGGATAAATGTCTGTCTGTATCTCTGGTGCTCTATGGAAAATAGTGGGTTACTGCTAGCATACTTGGTGGGCAGAGAAAAGGCTAATTTCAACATCCCTGGTGGTGTAGGGCAGAGAAAGGGCCAATGACACTATCCCTGACAGAGAAGGGTATTCATATTAACATCCCTGAAGAAATAGGACAGGCAAAAACTCAGTGGAGCTAAAAAGTTACATGAGTAAATGAAGGTTTCTCAATTCACGTGCTGCCTTGGTTTCCTTTATTTTCTAGTGTGGTGGTCAGAAGCTGAGCCGGCACCACCTGAAGCAGGTGTCAATTCTGATCCCAGACGTGGAACCCCTTAGATGCTGTATTGAATAGTGACCATGGCATCTGCTGTAAGGTCTCTTTCACACGAGCGTGTCCGGATTAGGTCCGGATGTGTTGCGGATGCGTTCAGTGAAAACTGTGCGATTTCGCAGGCAAAGCCATTCAGTTTTGCCTACAATTGCGTTCAGTTGTTCAGTGTTTATCGCGCGGGTGCAATGCATTTTGATGTGTTTTTCACTCGTGTGATAAAAAACGGAAGGTTCACAAACAACATCTCTTAGCAACCATCAGTGAAAAACGCATCACACCCGCACTTGTTTGCGGATGCAATGTGTTTTTCACGCAGCCCCATTCACTTCTATGGGGCCAGAGCTGCGTGAAAAACGCAGAATATAGAACATGCTGCGATTTTCACGCAGCGCAGAAGTGATGCATGAAAAACAACGCTCATGTACACAGACCCATTGAAATGAATGGGTAAGGATTCAGTGTGGGTGCTATGCGTTCAGGGAGCTCCCTCTGTCAACCTATCACCCTCCACGTGATGTGATCCAGGGCACTGATGGGTTGTCATAGCCATCTTATTACAGAGCAATAAAAAAGTTTAAAGAGGTTGTCTTACTTCCTCCTTTCAGCGCTGCCGCTGGTTGCTAGGCTCACTTTCAGTGCAGTTGGGAGCCAGTGCATCATGGTATGACTGATGGCACAGGCTAGCGGCGCTAGGATGATTTCATCCCACCCCTGCCTGTGCGTGTGCACGACAGCCCTGAACATCTTTACTAAGTGTTATCTATTACTAGATGACAGCTACTTCTAGCGATATTACAGGTCCAGGTAAATTGAAAATGACCTGGACCTGTAATACTTCTGTCCCTGCCATGGTGGGAGCTGCACTACTCCGAGCAGCTTCAAGTAACACACCGCATAAGAGGTGGCGGGGGCGGGAGCTACTGCACGTGTGCTTGTGTGTGCTCCCACGATCCTGGAAACCAAATAGGCCAGTGCTTTCTTCTGCAGTCAGCAAGTGTAGCCACCACTTCTGGATTGCAGCGGTGCCTTAACCCCTGACAACGAGCATTTCATATTTAAAAAAAGGGAAAAAATATATATATATTTAACCCAAGAGATGAATACTGTAAACAAAAAAACTATGCAAAAATTGCTGAATTTGTTTCTCTCATCTCCCAAAAACACAACAAAAGCCACTAAGTCAAATTAAAGTTTGCTGCAAGTGTGTATTTAACATGTGAAGTGTCAATTGAAAGCAGTACCAGTGAAAACTTCAACTCATCACGCAAAAACAAGCACTCATGCAAAAGTATTCCCAACACAAAAAAAAAAGATGTTCTTAGATTTTATTCAGAAAAAGTAGTACATAAAAAAAAATCAATATTTAGTATCCCCCAAAAATCTTTCTTGACGACGAGTATTCCCAGTTCCCTAAGTGCTTTGCATCGGTGTCTCTGACCACAGGGGTCAGCTGCCTACTCTAACGGGGCTATTCCAAGAAATAGTGGCCTGGTGACTCCTCTGCAGCAAAGGCCAGATCCCTGTACTGGAGTCCAAGGATGAAAACTAGGGGATTGCCAGGAGAGTGCCCTTAGGACTAGTCCATAGTCAAACTGGTCGGTTGGTTGGTACAGTAGGTTCACACCCACTGCTTGTTACAGTGAGCTCTTTCTGGACGGGAACCTACTCTATATGATACCTCTCGCTGTGCCAACAGGCCTCAAATGAATCCAGAAAGAGCTTATCTTGCCATGGTCAATGGACGCAAATGACTTTGATCAAAATATATTTGCAAAACTTATTTATTTTATACTAGCTACAGTATCCTGGAACAAAAGATTACTGAGTCTTTTTTTCAAGAACAAATAAAAAAGTATCTGTAGCCATAAAAGAATAGACTAGGAACTTAGACTGGTTTCTACCAGTCCATTCATCTTCTGGAGATAGCTGAATACAGAGACTGGCTATCTTGGCAGTACCACAGAGAATGGAGCGGCACCACACATGCATGACTGTCACTCCATTGAAAAGTCAGGGTCTTCTATTTTCGTGAATGGTGGGGGTTGTTTTCGTGGGTGATAAGTTGTTTTTGTGAGACAACACCTCTAATATAGTTGACTAATGGCAGGAAAGACGATAAAATAAAAAATAACCATTTCCTGTTAAATCCCTCATCACTCCAGTGCTCCGGTACTGCCACTCCAGTGGTTTCTGCTGGACCTTTAAAAAGGGAAACACTGTAGTATTTCTTAGGCTCCTAGATGTGTCACAGACATTGTCCTGCTGCTGTCAAGGCTTGGTGGTAGTTTGCTGTGACACTTTTGCAGCGCATGCTGTTGCTGGTGGTAACGTGTTGTTGTTCCACACGTGGGCAATTCCCCTTTAAATTGTTTCCCTTTCCTTTCTAGTGAACATGGGATTGATGTGTGTGCTAGGTGTGGGTGTGGTCGCTTTGGGCTATTTAGCTTCTGCTGGAAGCCTGAAGTTCAGTTTTTCTCCAGCTTAGGTGTGTGCTGGTGGTTTGCTGTTCCTGGATATTCCATCTGTCCAGTGAGAGCCACCTAGTTTGTCATTGATGTCTCCCCATGTCTTCACTTTGTTCCATTCCTTTACCCATCCTCTCTTGTCATTATGGGTATGGGTGTAACTTTTCTGGGTGCTTGTTGAATGTCTTTTGGTGTTCCATGTCTGGTCTATTTGGTGTTTGTTGTCCAGCATGGTTGTTTGACATGTCCCCCTGTCTGTAAGCCCCTGCGGAAGTGGGCTCCATGGTTTCCCGGAGGGTGAACCACAAGTCTGTATGCAGCTATGCCTGGGCTGCCATGCGTCCTATTTGCATGGGGGTTATCAGGCAGTAACTGGTGTGCTGGATACCTGGGTGTGGTTGGGTGTACTGTGTACTGTTTGGTGTGTGGGCACTAGTACTCTGGCTCAGGTGAGAGTTGGTGTTGCTGCGGCAGGTAAGTGTGGTGTATTGTGGGCCTACCTGCCAATCCAGTTACTGTATACAGTCTCTTTTGTTTCCTTGCAGCTAGGCCGGTGGAGACTCCTGTCCATCCATGTTTTGGAGGAACAGGTCGTCTTTAGCCCTGACATTAACACCAGGTATCATCAGGTCATCAGGGTTAGTAGGGCTCGAGGGTTACGGAGTATGAGCCCTCCTACCTTCTGGGTTGGCTCATACGGATAGGAGATCAGGGCGAGGTTTAGGGATGCATTAGGAAGTGACCTGCTCCCTTACCTCAGTGTCCTGGCCTAGTATGTACCCTATATCTTTATATTTATACGATGTGGAGTTTTCCCTCATTCTACAGTGTGACTGCTGCATCAGAAGTGACTGCATGGATGACCCATTGAGGCATTATGGACACTGTTGGGCTCAGTATTTTCAGTGCAACCAAATTGTATAGCTTGTATACTGTAGCTCGTTTGTTATGTTGTTTCTTTTTAATTTCTTGGATAAAAATTTTTAAAAATAGACATTTATAAATTAAAAATCATATAAAAGATAGAAGAATAGGATGTAGTGGCCAAAAAAAGAAGAAATTGACCAATATCCAGCATGAGAGAAAACATTATCTTCAAATATAATATTATGATAGAATTCTATTGAAACGATGAACTACAGAAGATAAAACAAAAAACAACTATGTTACTAGGCTACAGAAGGAAATGACTGAAAAGTATGGATTTTTCCAATTAAAAATTAATTATATCTCTATAATATTGCTTCCTTCTCACTCCCAGGGTTCCTACAGTAAATTCGGAAAGCAACAAAGATTATGAATCTGCAGCTAATAAGAATTTTGCCAAATCTTTTCATCAATATCTTCAGTATCTTGGAATTCTGCCACGGCCTGTAGCTCCAAGCTTCTACCCAAGGACAAAGAGTGAGAAGCCTGTGATTACGGTAACAACCTTAGAAATTATTCATAAACTCTTCAGCACTTCTGCATGACAATAAGTTTACAAATACTGTCAGTGTTACTTAGGAAGATGTGTAGTAGTAGCACACCCTTTAGTTTAATCTGCATTGGTAAAGGAGGAAGTGGTAAGTGTCTGTGGCTAGCATATTATTTTGTATGGCATATTAGTTTGGAGGCCTCTGGTGACATCAGCATTTTTGAGGAAATTTGGGGGGTGCTATAGTATTTGGGTCATCTGTGGCTCGCACAGTATTTTCTGGGGTATCTGTGGACGGCATAGTATTTTGGGGGCACCTGCTGGGTCATTTTTAGTGGTCATTTGTAGGTAGCATACTAAAATGGAGCATTTGTGACAGACTCCGTCTAGCAGTGTAAAAATATAAACAAAAAAGCCCTTGCCCTGCGTGATACAGCAAGAGGGGCTGCCTGGGTGAAAAAGGGTATATGTCCAGGTTCACCTCTGAAGCCATACAACCCCTTTAACCACCTCAGCCCCCCTAGCTTAAACACCCTTAATGACCAGACCACTTTTTACAATTCTGCACTACACTACTTCCACGGTTTATTGCTCCGTCATACAACCTACCACCCAAATTAATTTTACCTCCTTTTCTTCTCACTAATAGAGCTTTCATTTGGTGGTATTTAATTGTTGCTGACATTTTTACTTTTTTTGATATTAATAAAAAATTACCAAAATGTTTGCAAAAAAATGACATTTTTCGCTTTCTGTTGTAATTTTTTTTTTAAAAAACTACATTTCTATATAAATTTTTCTCAAAATTTATTGTTATACATGTCTTTGATAAAAAAAAAAATGCAATAAGTGTATATTTATTGGTTTGGGTAAAAGGTATAGCGTTTACAATCTATAGTGCAAAAAAGTGAATTTCCGCATTTTGAAGCAGCTCTGACTTTTCTGAGCACCTGTCATGTTTCTTCAGGTGCTAGAATGCCAGGATAGTATAAATACCCCCCAAATGACACCATTTTAGAAAGATGACACTTTCTGAGGAAAAAAAATAAATAATAAAGTTTCCATTTATGCTAACTTCTGGCAAAAAAAAATAAAAAATCTCCCACGGACTCACTATGCCCCTCAGTGAATACTTTGGGGTATCTACTTTCCGAAATAAGGTCATGATCAGCGCTGGCAGGCTGTAGTTAAACTTCCTGCCGTCGCGATGCTGTTAACGCGCGCGCGTTCACAGGAAATCTCGCCTCTCTTGAGATGATGCGCCGATGTGTCAAGGAGGAACATCCCAGCCACCCGCAGGACGCATCCCTGCGTAGGCAGTCGGGAGGTGGTTAATTGTTTTATCTGCCCAGAGTACCTGAACAGTGCTAATTTTTGCCCATATACCTGTTTTTCATGGCACTTTTTACTTCCTCAGTATTCGTCTGGGCAGGATATGTACATACAGAACTTCCTGTTTTCATCAGCTTTCTGGTAAGTTTTCCAGTCAAACCCAGCATGCTTTGCTCTGTAATGTTTCTCAGAGCTTGCTCCACACGCCACACTGATTTTATCAGTAGTAGTCATGGCCTCTATACCTCTCCATGTTAGCTACACAGCAAACCCTGTGAGACATTACAGAGGAAATTGATGAGAACAGGAAGTACTGCATGTTAAGATCCTGCCAGAATGCAGTGATGCCGAGAACAAGGGAAGGAAAGTGCTGACATAAGTTTTTTCTTTCAGAGTCAGATTGGTACAGGAAAAGTCTTCATATGCCCGGCAAGCATCAAATAGCTCTGTAATAGGGTGCCATATGGTTGGACCAGATGGCAGCATTCAGTGTTATAGCTTTGTAGTATAGAGTTGTAGGCACTTTATGTGCCATTGTACAGGCTTATTGCACACACCAGCAGGGAGTCTTAGTAATGGGAAAAATGTCACTTAAATGTTTGTGCTGGATACAAATATACTGTCTTGTCACATTCCCACGTCCGCAAAATGGGACCATATCCGTTCCGCAATTTTGCGGAACGGTTGCTGACCCATTCATTTTCAATGGGGCCGGAATGGATGCAAGCAGCACACTATGTGCTGTCCGCATCCGCATTTCCGGATCCGCACTTCCGCATCCGTAATTCGGTTTCCGCAAAAAAATAGAACATGTCCTATTCTTGTCCGCAATAGTGGTCAAGAATAGGCATTTTCTATTATAGTGCAGGCCATGTGCACATGGCCGGTGTCCGTGTTTTGCAGATCCGCAAAACACTTACGGACGTGTGAATGGAGCCTAAAAGGCATCTGTCAGCAGATTTGTACCTATGAAACTGGCTGACCCATCTTCATATGTGCCCGCATTGCTGAGAAAAATGATGTTTTAATATATGCAATTGAGCCTCTAGAAGCAATAGGGACGTTGCCATTACTCCTAGAAGCTCTCTCTACAACTGCCGCTCCCTCTCCACTTTGATTGACAGGGCCAGGCAGGCGTTATCACTAGAAATGAGTGAATTTAAAAAAAAATTAGATCCAGCTGGTTCGCCGAATTTTCTAAAATTATTTGATACGAATTTATGCACAGCGAATTGCGTTAAAAAAAATGCTATTTCCTGGCTGCAGAGAGACTGTTTAGCGGTGTAGAACACTGTGCTTTGCAATAACATGCATAGAGAGTCTGCTGTGGTAGTGACACAATACTGTGAGTCAGTATGACACGCAGATGACAGGCGTCGCTTTTAGAATCACTGCACACTTTACTTATTTGGGCAGAACGGGCCAAAACTGATCAAATAACTCAAATGGGAACTCAGCCTTACAGGTCAATGTTAGCATCAAGAAGAAGTGCACTCCTTTTACACCATCGTCAGCTGATTCCACATAGATGACTACAGGACCTGTTCTATTAAATGCTTATACAAGTAGAGCCCCCGACAGAGTGGAGAGGGTGTCAGCAGATTTGACGTCACTCATTTTGTTGCCCTTCCTCTGATCCGTCAGAACAATAACCCCCAAAAAACGGATCCTGTCTGTTGAGCATCCACCTTCACTCGATCAGCATTTGGTCAGTAATCCATCAGTATTGCTAATGCCCAAAAAAACAGGAGTGGATCCAAAACAGAGATGACACGTGAATGGAATATTTGCATGTTTTCTGTGTTTTGTACCCACTCCTGCTTTTGGCTACCAAATCATAAGCAAATTCTGATGGGGCCATACAGGCCTTACAGCTGCTACACAGACAGGATCCATTGTGCGTCTCATTTTTCCTTCCTTCTGACAGATCAGAAGAAGGGTCAAATAAATGGTGATGTCATCCAGGCCAAAATGGCAAAATAGTGGCCCAGTCATGGAGTGGCGAGGATGGGAGAACAGCTTGGGAAGTCCACAGAGTGGCCCATTGACATAGTGTGAAGGTGGCAGCAGCATGAGGAGACCACAGAGTGGCAAGGTGACTTAGTGTGGAGGTTGCAGCAGCAGCATAAAGAGGCCACAAAGTGGCACAATGACACAGTGTGGAGGTGGCAGCAGCAGCATGAGGAGGCCACAGAATGGCAAGGTGACATAGTGTCGAGGTAGCAGCAGCATGAGGAGACCACAGAGTGGCAAGGTGACATAGTGTGGAGGTTCCTCTGTATTTGGTGACATAGTGTGGAGGTGGCAGCAGCAGCAGCATGAGGAGACCACAGAGTGACGTGGTGACTGAGTGGGGAGGTGGGTGGCAATAACAGTACTCGCTGACGATGGTAGGTGTAAGAAGGAGCACTTGGCATCAGATGTGTGACATCAGGCAGGTGGAAGCATCAGAATAGTAGCTGAGGCAGGTAGCCAGAAGAAACCGGTCTCTTTTGTCAAGGTTTAGGTGAGGCAGCATGGGTGATCTGATCTGATGCATCAGGCATTGGTGGGTGGAAATCCGGGCTGAGCCTGATTCATCTTGACAATGGTCAGTCTCGTCACATTTTGGGTGGACAGGCGAGTTCTCCTTGGGGTAACTATGGCCCCCACCGCACTAAACACCTGCTCTGATGCCACACTACTGGCCGGGAAGCACAGATTTTCCAGGTCAAACTCGACCAGTTTCGGCCACAAATCCAGTTTGGCTGCCCAGTAGTCCAGTGGACCTTTGCTGACGGGTGGCAGGCTGCTGTCCAATTATGCCACCACCTGCCATTTCAGGTTCTGCTCTATGTCTAGCTGCTGGTCAGTAGTTTCTTCACTATGCGGGTGAAGAAAGCTGCTCATCAGAGACTCTAGACTCAGGTTGCTGCTGATGGAGCTGGTACTGCTCCTGCCACCCCCCCCCACCCCCCAACAGCCATGGCAGTGGAACATGAGCGCAGAGGGCCCCCCACCCCCACCCACCCCCACCCCCACACAGTCAGACCTACGAGAGGATAGATGATGGCGCAGATAGGCAGTGGCCAACTGACTACATAGGATGTCTCTATAGTAGTTCAGTTTGTCCTCCCTCTCGGCGGGTGTAAAAAAAGGCACCCATTTTGGACCGGTAGCGAGGGTCTAACATGGTGGAGAGCCAGTAGTCATCCCTCTGGCGAATAGTGACAATTCGGCTGTCACTACGCAAGCAAGTAAGCATTCATTGGGCCATTTGCGCAAGTGACTCCGAGGGACTCTCTGCCTCCATCACCACTGCATACTGCCACGGTGTGTCTGGGTCATCTGCTCCTCTTTCTCATCTCCCTCTTGCTCCTCCGGCTGCTCCTGCTCCTCCTCCCCATCACCTGTGTTCAGCCCCCACAGGGCTATTGTGGCCATGAGATGTAGACGCCATGTCTCCAGTCCCCTGACCAGCCAAATTTGCCAGCATCTTTTCGAGGATATAAATCAGTGGAATGACGTTGTTGATCCCGTAGTCCTGGCGACTGATGAATAATGTGGCGATCTCAAAGGGCACGAGCAAACGGCAGGTGACGCGTGAGCTTCCACTGGCTAACATCGCAGTTACACAGGGGAGTACCTCTGTCCGCTTGGATCATCAAGAAATCGTTTATGGCCATTCTCTGTTCATATAGTCGGTCCAACATATGGAGGGTGGAATTCCAATGGGTTGAAACGTCGCATATCAGCCTATGTTGGGGGACCCCGTTCTGCCGCTGCAGCTCAAGGGGGGTGTGCTTGGCTGTGTACGAGTGGCTGAAGTGCATGCCATATTTAGGATGTCTTGCATGTGGGTGAAAGACTTCAGGAACCGCTTGACAGCCAGATTGAACACGTGTGCCATTCAGGGCGCATAGCTCAGCCCTCCTTGACGCAGCGCAGCCGACACCGTGTTCTTCCCGTTGTCGGTCACCATTGTTCCGATTTTGAGTTGTCGCGGAGAAAGCCAGGATATGATTCTTGATGGAGGACATGGAGCGGTTCCTCCCTTGTGTGACTCCCAGGCAAACAAGGTGTAGAACAGCGTGACACCGTTGTGCCCTGCATATGTGGTATGCTGGAGGAGCACTGTGAATTGTCCCAGCAGTGGAGGATGAGGACAAGGTGGAGGATAAGGAGGCAGAGGCAGACATTGTCACAGGACCAACAGCGGGAGAACGTGTAGGCAGAAGCGGCATCACCTGGCCAAGTTGCTGGTGTGGCTGGGCAGGAACCACATTTACCCAGTGGGCCGTAAAGGACATGTATTCTCCTTGACTGTCCAATTTTCACAAAAAGGCTGTATCACAAACAAATTTCACCACTGAATGGCTAATCGACGCAATTACTCTGTCCTTACAGAAGAAAGTCTACTTTCACTGACCAATTTTCCCCAAAAAGGCTGTATCACAAAAAAAATTCACCACTGAATGACAATGTAAATTCACTGCAGAACGGCTAATAAGAAGTACTTATTTTTTCTATTAATAAACACCAACAATGGCTGTATGACAATGTAAATTCATTGCAGAACGGCTAATAACACATACCGCATTTTTCGCTTTATAAGACGCACCTGATGATAAGACGCACCTACTGCTATTGGGGGATCTGTGGATGACGCACTGTTATGGGGGGGATCTGTGGATGATGCACTGTTATGGGGGGGATCTGTGGATGACTTACTGTTATGGAGAGGATCTGTGGATGACGCACTGTTATGGGGGGGATCTGTGGATGACGCACTGTAATGGGGGGTCTGTGGATGACGCACTGTTATCGGGGACCTGTGGATGACTCACTGTTATGGGGGACCTGTGGATGACTCACTGTTATGGGGGACCTGTGGATGACATACTGTTATGAGGGGGATCTGTGGATGACGCCCTGCTATTGGGGGGATCTGTGGATGACGCACTGTTATGAGGGGGATCTGTGGATGACGCACTGTTATGGGGGGAATCTGTGGATGACGCACTATTATCGGGGGATCTGTGGATGACGCACTGTTATGGTGGGCATCTGTGGATGACACACTGTTATGGGGGGATCTTTGGATGACGCACTGTTATGGGGGGATCTGTGGATGACGCACTGTTAAGAGGGGGATCTGTGGATGACGCACTTTTATGGGGGAGCTGTGGATGTGAGTACTGTTACAGACGATTAGGCTAGTTTATCAAAGCAGAGTCATTGCTTCAGCATGAAATAAATAGGCTTTACATACAAAGACTGCAGGGCATGGTGTAATGGAGTACAGTGACTACACCTGGGCCGCCGCCAGTGAAACAGCAGTTGCCGGCCTCCAGCCCCTCCTCCCTCCTATATAACTGTAACTGATACATCGCCAGCTGTGGAGCATAGCGGCCGGCGATATATCAGTGTCAGCCATGTACAAATTACACCACATCACTTTATAAGACACACTGCCATTTCCCCCCCACTTTTTGGGGGAAAAATGGCGTCTTAAAAGGACGAAAAATATGGTATTTATTTTTGCTATAAATACAGCACAACAATGTCTGTATGACAATGTAAATTCACCACAGAACGGCTAGTAACACGTACTTATTTTTCCCATTAATACACCCAAGCAATGGCTGTATAACAATGTCGGTTCACTGCAGACCAGCTAATAAGACGTATTCTTTTTCTATTAATACACCCCCAAAAAATAAATATAACAATTACAATTCACCACAGAACGTCTAATAGGACGTACGTATCTATCCTATTAATACACCCCGTAAATGGCTGTAGTACAATGGAACTTCATCGCTGAACGGCAAATAATATAATTTTTTTTTTCCACTAATACACGCCATTAAGGGCTGTAATTGTTTCACTTTAACACACAATGGCTAATAAGCCCCTTCCCCCCCCCCCACTAATACACACCAAAGAAAGGCTTTCAAACATATACTGTAACTGCACTGCTGAATAGAAAATATATATTTTTTGTGCACATTTTTGCGCACTTCACCACTTCACCACACAACAGCAAATACTTTTTTTTGTGCCACTAATACACGCCAAAAAGGGCTGTAATTTTCTCACTTCCCCACACAACGGCTAATAAGCCCTTTTTTCCCCCACTAATACAAGCCAAAAAATGCTTTAGAACATATAACTGAACCGCACAAGGGCAAATAAGATGTAGAAATATTTCCTTGTAATAAACCCTGTTAATGGCTGTATCAGACAGCACTTGCACCCCAATAACAAGAACGGTTTGCTGGAATTACAGAGCTGTATAATGGCAATTTGGATCCGCAGTCAGTGCAGCAAGGTGTAATAGGATTGTTCCTATTACCCAGGCTGTAATCTCCCCCACTGAACCCTGTTCTGCTTCAATTCTGTGGAATGATTCCTCCCTATCCTTTCCCTGAACTTCTATACAGCAAAATAAAAGTTTGAAAGTCTTTCCCATCACTGTCCCTAGTGCCTGCTGACGTCTCTCCCTGCACTAAGTACACTGGAAAATGTCTGAATCTAAGATGGTTGAGGCTATTTATAGGGCTGTGACATCACAGGGCTGGCGGCTGATTGCTGCATGCATGGCATTGTCGGTGATCCCTTGTTCCTGGCTCGTGTCCTAACGTGCAGCAGCCACTTTTTGGAAAAAATGCGATTCGCTACCACGAAGCGTGAGGAAATTTGGATTCGGTGCAAATCTAATTTTTCCTGAAATTCAGATCGAATTCCACTTTGTTAACTTTGATTCACTCATCTCTAGTAATCACATTTAAGCCATCCAGCCCTGTCAGTCAAAGAGGGCATAGCAGTTTCAAAGAAATAAGAGCCACGGCAATGCCCCTGTTGCTCCTAGAGGCTCAATTGCATGTATTACAACATCATTTTTCTCAGCAATGCGGGCACATTTAAAAATGGGACCAACAGATTCCTTCAGCTGCCAATATGCACATGTAACAGGTCAGCCAGTTTCATAGGTGAAAATCTGCTGACAAAAGCCCTTTAATAAAAAAAAATCCATATTTTAAGATGCCGCATCCACACCAGCACATGGCAGTCCAGACAGGCACCATACACTCAGTTCATAAGACAGATTTACTGTTCATAAAGGTACATAGACATCTGGTTATTCTGTCTGATAACCAGTTTCCTATATCACTTCATCCACAGATCAGTTTAGTATTTTATATGCTTCATCAATAAAGAGTAAATTTCTTAGACAGGGTGCAGACTGCATTGTTCATACATTAATAAAAAATAAAACGGCAGGAAAAAAAGAATTTTTTCTTGATCTGACCTTTCAGAGTGCAGTCTTCAAAATAAAGTAAAAGAATGAATAAAGTGAAAAAATGCTCAATGTGTGACAGCTTGTTGGCTTATGTCAATCTGTCCTCATTCTGAGCTCTCGTTAGAACGCCGCTGTCTTTTTACCCTTTATAAATTATTGATCTGTGCTGAAAAGTAACACTGCTTGGTAAAACAGTGAAATGTTCTGAAGGTCAAGTCGGATACTATGAAATAACTAATACATGTCTTTTCACGTCAGTGATCCATACTGATAACAATTCTATATATTTTATTTATATATAAAAAATCTTCAAAAAATAATATAATTTATCGAGAATGCAAAGATTGTAATTAATTACACGCACTTTAAAAAGGATTTAGATCCAGGTATTGGTTTGGAAACAGTACACTATTTTTGTGTGGCAACCCCTTTTAAATGTAACATGACACCCATTGTTTTATATAGTGGCCTGAAGAAGTACATGGTCCATATACGCAAAGTGTTGACACGAGGATCAACCCTATTAAAACCAGGCATTCTGCCTGGTAGGGCCTAATCATGGTCAGTGTAGCTATGCCTCTGTTGCTGCAATTGTATGTTCCTTTGCAGAGAAATTCATAATTTATTATTTTGAGGTGCTTGTTTCACCGAGGGTCAGGCCTACCCCCATCACTTCCTTCTCTACCTCATTAACACTCCCTCTCCTTCATTGAATGACTGGGCCAGGCATTCTCACTGTTCGGACGACTGGCTCTGAAATCTTGTGCATGCTGTGGCGAGAATACAATTGGTGCATGCGTGGTTTGGATCTCGGAGTGGAGAAAGCTGACCAAGATCAGCTGCGCATGCGCCTATAGTACTGTCGGCAGTGCACTCACAAGATCAGGCATCAGAACAGTGAGGATGCCTGGCACTGTCAATCAGTGGTGGAGAGGAGGAAGTGAAGCAGTGACCTGAAGGGTTTGGCCCACCCCTCAGTGCTCCAGGCACCTCATGAGAATAGTAATGTAAAAAAAAAATCTGCAACAAAATATCCAGACGGGTAGTTGCGCTCACCACGATCAACCCTACCAGGCAGTATGTCTCGTCTAATGATGACTGATCCTCTACAAATCCTGTTTGTGGAGATATATCTGTCCATGGTTTTGCACTGGTTAGAATAGATCCATCCAACTACAAGAAGGCTGCTCCTATATGAGATTAGATTTTTAGAAGTTTAATTAAAAAAAAGTTCCTTCATTTATGAGGTATCATTTATAATTTTATTCTACTCTTAGGAAATCAAGTTTCTTACAAATAAACAATTTTTCTTCAGGGATCCAGGAGCAAAGTTGTTAATTAAAGATTATTTGCAGCCACACCAATTGGCTTTTATTTATTTCTGCAGCTTTATTTATGTTACATAATTGAGAGTTTGCCACCGTTATTTGCCTGTGATAGGAATAACGACAATTATTTCACACTTAATGTTTTCTTTTCGTTGCTTGTTTTCCACTTGAGAACATTAAACTTTGTTAACTGGTTGTTTCAGAATTCCAAAGGAACATCTAGCCTGTTATTTGCTCCAGCTCAAAAATTTGAAATACCTTCAAATGTCCTACCGAAACCTGTAGTTGAGAAACCTCCACAAGAGTCAGAAGCCGAACTTGAAAAAAAGACTTTACTGGTAGCTTTAAAAACCTACTTGGCACAAAAAGCACAAAAAGGACTGTCTCAAAATCCTGATAACAGAAATCTGAATGGGAAGGCGTCATTTACTTCGTTATATTCCAATAAACACCATACACCACAACTTGGTAAACTTGATGGAGGGCTTCCTAAAGATGATGAAGAGGATGGTTATCAGATAAAATCTTTTCTTCCAAGACAAAGAGCTCGAGTCTTGTCAAGGCCAACTCTTGGAGCACTGATTTATAAATCCACTTCTCACCAGGAAGACCCAAAGGACCCGTTGAGTGCGATGGATGGTAATATATTTTTATTTTCAGCCATTTTTTAATTTATAGTACACTGGGCAACTCTTAATAGAAAAGACACTTTAGTCTTACATGGAATAATTTGCTCTATTTTTTATCTATAATAACTTTGTTTTGGTGATCATGTATATAGTGCTTTTGTTTTTTGCTAGATAATTTAATTTTCAGATGATGCAACTAAATTCTGTCTGTCTGTTTATCTATCTACCTCTGTCTATCTAAACCCAAAAGGAAACTAGCACTAGGTATGAATTTGAGTAGGGTGTGAGGGAATTAATCCTCAAAGATCTTCTTCAATAGTGAAAATCCAGGGAATCAAAGCATTTATAAAAGTTAAGAATAAGATGTGAAACTTTTTACGACCACACTCAAATATCATATATGTTTAACCCTTTCAATGGATTGAAAAAGCCATTAAGAGGGCTGAACGTCACTATTTAAACAAGGATAATTAAATAAAGTTTCATGTTATCCTTGACCTTTTGGAGTATTGTGATCCTTTAGATATCGATCTAATAAGAAAATCTATCTATCTACCGTATTTTCCGCTCCATTTTACTAATCATCAATTAACTAAAGAAACTGAGTCCCATATAGTGCAAAATCTGCTTAGATTGTTCTGAAATTATTGGTCCATAGACCTAGAAAGCCAGCATTTTGATGACAGATGCTCTTGAAGTAATCTGATGTGTTCCCTGTCTTTCACTCAGAAACATTTATCCAGAACGTTGTGAAGCAGCTTGGCAAACATAAATTTAACTTTGATCACCTCAACCCCAAAGAGCTGGATGAACTGGCCGATGTTATAGCTGATACCCTTCAGATTGTTGATGCAGATCAAGTGGAGCCTCGTAAAATTGAGACTGAAGGAGGAAGAGAAGCTAAAAGGGTGGAACCCTATGAATCTGAGGAACATGACAAGGACAGAGAGATTAATCAAACTTCTCAAGGTATGAAAATTGTGAATAGTATAGACAAATAATGTTTAACCCTTTAAGGATGCAACCTGTTTTATCCTTCAGAACTCACTGATTTTTTTTATTTTTATTCTTTCTATCAATGTTACAATGTTACATATTTTTTGTGAGATAAGTATTATTTAAAGTGGTTATCCAGGTAAAAAATAATGATGACCTATCATCAGAAAAAGGCTCTAAGTCGAAACGTTGCATCTAGAATAAATGTTCACTTCAGGACGTGTTGTCTCCATCCATTTTTTCTTCTATTTTGCAGATCATCTGATCAATGTGGGGAAGCTTACCACTCCCCTGGAGACGTGCACCCATTATTCACCAAACTAGGCATGCTGTCCTCCCTCCTTTTTTCTTATCCTCAGAATAGATCATCGTTATCACTTCACGTTCACAGTACTCCCACCAATCAGCTGTTACAGAGAGCTGCTACGTTCACTGTAGCTCTGGTTTAGTGGTACAGTGATGCCACATGGCCTAGGAAGATGCCGTACTGTTCACGGAGCACCACTCTCTTCTAACAGCTCATTGGCGAGGGTTTCAGGTGCTTCAGCAAGTTACATGTTCTCACCCTAGTCCATTGCTGCAGTTCAGAGAAAAACGGGTTTTAGTCCATATGCTGACTAGGCCTTTGGTGCACTGAGGGTGGAAACACTCAGTGCAACCCAGCTCTCTTCTTTGGTGGCCTTTCCCCTTCAAGTTTATTAACATGTCCAGGAGTCTGAATCATCATGTCACCTGACCTTTTCAATCAACTTAATGGGGGAGTAGCCAACAAAGGATAGTAGAGGAGCTGAGATACACAGAGTGCCTCAAGCCCACCCTCAGTGCAACCTGTATTTCTCTGAATAGTAGCAACGGATTGGAGTGAAAGAGGAAGACATTTGCTCAGGCATTGTGTATAAGCTAATTGATTTTATTAAAACTAAGCACACAAATTACTGGATTAAAAAGGTTATAACCATTATAACCATTAAACCTATGTATACTGAGTATACTGCGTATACTGGGCGAGATGTATTATAGCTGCTTTTACACACATACTCCGGAATATTTCCGGATTATCAGGTCTAACGATTTACTCGAGTTGGCCTTTCACACATGTAGCTATCACCCAGGAGATGTTCCATTTTGGGTGCATTCTCACTGCAGAGGAAAAGTTCCAGGTCCCTAGGCAAGGGACAGGAACCACTGAGAGGTCATAAACTCTTATTTAACCCACATTCTTATCAGATTGAGCTTTAACGAGTGTTTATAGTGTAAGAGAGCAGAGATAAGGAGCCCTTCAGCTCCCTAGATGATGGAAAAGACAAAAAAAAAATCCACAGGCAGCGAGTAGAGCATGTTAGCTCTGTACACAAAAAGGTTTCCATATTGTTAATAAAGACCAATTGGAAAAATGATTTTTAGCTCAAAATAAGTACAATGAAATAATTAAAAATCATTGCCCCCAAAGGTGTACATAGCCCTTAACAATCCAAATGCATACTAATCATAAATTGGACACTACATAAAATAACTAAGGCACAATATTCTGGCTCAGAATTAATCTTATTCTGCCCTTGTGCGGTTCAGTAATATGTTCTAAAGCATTTTTGGCTTGTATTAGTTGGAAAAAAGGGCTTATTAGCTGTTGTGTGGTGAAGTGAGAAAATTACAGCCCTTTTTGCTGTTTATTAGTAGCAAAAAAATATTAGGGGCTTCATCATCATCAGGAGAAGAGGGTGGCAGCTTGCCCGTGAGGCAGCAGCGGAGCCAGCAAGTCGCTAGCATGGCCGGGAGGCAGCAGGGTGGCATCAGTGGAAGGTCAGTAGCCAAATGTGCCCGGGGTAGACCACCTGCTTCGCAGGAGCCTACCTGCCCAGAAAGTAGTGGTGCAGGGGTTTAGGGAAGCAGCGGCGATAGCAGTCAGTCAGTGCGGAGTGTTGGGGGGTAAAATCACCTACTCGGCGGTGTGGCAGTTTTTTGTTAAGCCGCGGAGGAGGTGAACATGGCCATTTGTAGAATCTGTGGGCAGAAGGTGAAGTGTGTTGGCACCATGGCCCTGCATCAACATATGCAGCGTCACTATAAAGTGGCCTGTGAGAACTGTGGCTCTTATGTGGTGGTCCAGCCTGCCGCAGCAACCGCTGCATCACCCAGTGGCATGCACCTGAGTCAAGGCTCCACCACCTCAGCTGAAGGGAGCTGTCTGTCCTTCCCATCATCTGCTGGTCCTGATGCTCCTGCTCCTCCTCCTCGTCAGTCGTTCTGTCAGCAATCGATCACCGAAGCGATTACCAAGAGACAACAGTATGCGTGCACTCATCCAACGGCGCAGAAGCTGAATGTGCTCCTGACCAAGTTGCTGTTGCTGCAGTCCCTCCCTTTCCAAGTGGTGGATTCTGCACCTTTTAGAGAACTGATGGCTTGTGCCAAGCCGAGGTGGAGAGTCCCAAGCTGTCATTTCTTTGCCAAAAAGGCAGTACCAGCCCTGCACAAGTATGTAGAAAGGAAGGTGGGCCAGTCCTTGAGTCTGTCGATATCTGCCAAAGTGCATGGCAGTGCCTAAGTGTGGACCTGTAACTACAGTCAGGGACAATACAGGTCTTTTACGGCCCACTGGTTGAAAGTGGTTCCTGCACAGCCACACCAGCAACTTGACCAGGTGAAGCCTCTTCTGCCTCCACATTCTCATGCCGTTGGTCCTTCGACAATGTCTGCCTCTGCCTCCTCATCCTCTACCGTGTCCTCAGCTTCCGCTGCAGCGACAATTCACAGTGCCCCTCCAGAATACCACATGTGCAGGGCACAGCGGTGCCACGCTGTCTGCACCTGGTTTGCGTGATAGCTCAGAATCGGAAACCATGGTGACCGACAAAGGGAAGAACATGGTGTTGGCGCTGTGTCAAGGAGGGCTGAGTCATGCGCCATGCATGGCACACGTGTTCAATCTGGTTGTCAAGCGGTTCCTGAAGTCTTCCACCCATCTGCAAGACATCCTAAACATGGCCAGGAAACTTTGCATGCACTTTAGCCACTCGTACACTGCAATGCACACCCTCCTTGACCTGTAGCAGCAGAACGGCATCCCCCAACATAGGCGACGTTTCCATCCATTGGAATTCCACCCTCCATATGTTTGACTGACTATACGAACAGATAAAGGCCATAAACGATTTTTGGTGATCCAAGCGGACAGGAGTACTCCACTGTGTAACTTCGATGTCAGCCAGTGGCAGGTCATGCGTGACACCTGCCATTTGCTCAGGCACTTTAAGGTGGCCACGTTATTTGTCAGTTGTCAGGACTATGGGATGAACAACGTCATTCCACTGCTTCATATCCTGGAACAGATGCTTGTAAATCTGGCTGGTCAGGGGACTGGAGATGTGGGGGCGTAACTGGAAGAGGAGGAGGACATTGGAGCACAAGCAATGTGTAGCGAAATGGGTGGTTTTGACAGGAAAGGAGGAGCATCCAGAGGATCTACAGGGCGAGGACCCAGACACACCGTGGCAGTATGCATTGGAGATGGAGGCAGGAAGTCCCTCCGAGTCACTTGCACAAATAACCCGATGCATGCTTACTTGCTTGCGTAGTGTCAACCGAATTGTCAGCATTTGGCAGAGGGATGACTTCTGGCTCTCCACCTTGTTGGACCCTTGCTACCAGTCCAAAATGGGGGCCTTTTTTACATCCCCTGAGAGAGAGGACAAACTGAACTACTATAGAGACATACTATGTAGTCAGTCGGCCTCTGCGCTCACGTTCCTCTGCCATGACTGCTGTGGGGGGGGGGAGGGGGAGGTAGGAGCAGTTCCAGCTCCATCAGCAGCAACTTGAGTCTAGAGTTGCTGATGAGCAGCTTTCTTCACCTGCCTTGTGAAGAAACTACTCACCAGCAGCAGCAGCAGCAGCAGCTAGACCTGGAGCAGGACTTGAACCATCGGGTGGTGGCATACTTGGACAGCACCCTGCCACCCCACATTTAAGATCCACTGGACTACTGGGCAGCCAAACTGGATTTGTGGTCGCAACTGGCAGAGTTTGCCCATGAAAAGCTGTCCTGCACGGCCAGTAGTGTGGCATCAGAGTGGGTGTTTAGTGCGGCGAGGGCCATAGTTACTCCAAAAAGAACTCCCCTGTGCACCCAAAATGTGGAGAGACTGACATTTATCAAGATAAATCAGGCGTACATCAGCCAGGATTTCCACCCACCAATGCCTGATGCATCAGACTAGATCATCCATGGTGCCACACCAAGACTTTGACAAAAGAGACCGGTTTCTTCTGGCTACCTGCCTCAGCTACTATTCTGATGCTGCCACCCGCCTGATGTCACACATCTGATGCCAAGTGCTCCTTCTTACACCTACCATCGTTAGCGAGTACTGTTATTGCCACCCACCTCCCCACTCTGTCACCTTGCCACTCTGTGCCCTCGTTATGCTGCTGCCACCTCCACACTAAGTCACCTTGCCACTCTGTGGTCTCCTCATGCTGCTGCCACCTCCACACTATGTCACCTTGCCACTCTGTGGTCTCCTAATGCTGCTGCTGTCACCTGACCACTATGTCACTGAGCCATTCTGTGGTCTCCTCATGCTGCTTCCACCTCGACACTATGTCAATGGGTCACTCTGTGGACTTCTCAAGCTGTTCTCCCACCCTCCCCACTCCTTGACTGGGCCACTATTTTGCCTTTTTGGCCCGGATGACATCACCATTTATTTGACCCTTCTTCTGATCTTTCAGAAGGAAGGAAAAATGAGATGCACAACAGATCCTGTCTGTGTAGCAGCTGTACCACCCACCTCCGCAATCTGTCAATGGATCACTCTGTGGTCTCCTGATGCTGCTGCCACCTCACCACTCAGGTCTTCTGATGCTGCTGCTGCCACCTCCACACTGTCATTTTGCCACCCTGTGGCCTCCTCCTGATGCTGCTGCCGCCACCTCCACACTGTCATTTGCCACTCTGTGGCCTCCTGTTGCCGCTGCTGCCACCTCCACACTGTCATTGTGCCACTCTGTAGCCTCCTCCTGACGCTGCTGCCATCTCACCACTCAGGTCTCCTGATTCTGCTGTTGCTGCCACCTCCACGTTCTGTCATTGTGCCACTCTGTGGCCTCCTAATGCTGCTGCTCACACCTCCACACTGTCATTGTGCCATCCTGTAGCCTCCTCCTGATGCTGCTGCCATCTCACCACTCAGGTCTCCTGATTCTGCTGCTTCCACCTCCACACTGTCATTGTGCCACCCTGTGGCCTCCTCCTGATGCTGCTGCTGCCGCCACCTCCACGTTCTGTCATTGTGCCACCCTGTGGCCTCCTTCTGATGCTGCTGCTACCGCCAACTCCACACTCTGTCATTTTACCACTCTTTGGCCTCCTGACGCTGCTGTTTCTACCTCCACACTGTCATTGTGCCACTCTGTGGCCTCCTCCTGATGCTGCTGCCACATCCACACTGTCATTGTGCCACTCTGGGGCCTCCTCCTGATGCTGCTGGCACCTCCAGACTCTGTAATTGGGCTACTCTGTGGTATCCTTATGCTGCTTCCACCTCACAACTATGTAATAGGGCCACTCTGTGGACTTCTCATGCTGTTTCCACCCTCCCCACTTCATGACTGGGTCACAATTTTACCTTTCAGCCTGGCTGACATCATTTGTTTGACCCTTCTCCTGATCTGTCAGAAGGAAGGAAAAATGAGATGCACAATGGAACCTGTCTATGTAACAGCTGTAAGCCCTGCATGACATAGTACCTATTTTCTCTCAGAATTGACTTATGATTTGGTAGCCAAAAGCAGGAGTGGGTTCAAAACACAGAAGCCATGCAAATATTCTATTCGCGTGTCTTCTCTGTTTTGAATCCACTCCTGTTTTTTTGGCTTTAAAAAATTACTGACCAAATGCTGAAGGTGGATGTTCCACAGACAGGATCCGTTTTTTGGGGGTCATTGTTCTGACGGATCAGAGGAAGGGCAAAATAATCAGTGACACCAACTCAAACTTACTGCTGACATCCACTCCACTTTGTCGGTGGGGAAGTGTCTCTACTTCTATAAGCGTTTAATAGAACAGGTTCTGCAGACATCTATGTGGAATCAGCTGATGACAGTGTAAAAGGAGTGCAGTCTTTCACGCTACAGTAGGATCTTGCGCTTCTGCACGGTTCTTTATACCTGTCGCTAACATCGACCTGGAAGGCTAAGTTCACACTTGAGTTATTTGGTCAGTTTTGGCCCGCTAACTGCCCACATAAGTGAAGTGTGCAGTGATTCCAAGAGCGACGCCTGTCATCTACATGTCATACTGACTCACAGAATTGCTTTACTACCACAGCAAACTCCCTATGCATGTTACTGCAAGGCACAGTGTTCTACACCACTATGAAGGCTCTCTGCAGCCAGGAAATAGCCATTTTTTAACGCAATTCACCACAAATAAATTCGGATCGAACCATATTTTTTTGGAGGATTCGGCGAACTGGCCGAATTGAATTTTTGAAAAATTTGCTCATTTCTATTCTCTATTCATATAACTGTCTACTGTATAAATGCTTGCCAGTGCTGTATCGCCTTAAAGGAAAAAAAACAAAAACATGAACACATTAATCTTAGAAACTGCACTGAAAACACAGCATAAATATCACACTTTGTAGTCTATCGCTTGACACCTGTGACCTGCAATCAATAATCTCCTCCAAAGTGCAGGAAACTAACCTTGAAGACTTGTTGTTAAGCGCTACATATTATTTTGTGTATTATATAAGGCAGAATATTTACATAATCTCTTTCTTCAAGATCAATGTATTGATTTCCAGATGTACAGTTCGGTAAATTTTGTGAAAACAAGTCTTTGCCTCAGAGCCAATGAGCTGGTGCTACAGGCTGTATAATTTACATGTTGTGTGTTTTATTATACAGTATTTTAGCCTAAAAATAGGAATTATTTAAAGTTTTAATTTGTAATATATAATTTTTAAATTTGAATTGATAACCCTTCTTAAAGAAGTCCTGCTACCTTTAAATATTATTGTAATATAATTCAGCATGAAAAACTAGTTGCTTTTGTGACTTGCTTCAATCTTTATTTCATTTTAATGGCACTGCCTGGTGTTAAATCAGTATAATAATGTGCGCATCCACATACTGAAGTGGACGCACATACTCATCCTTTAGCTGCCCCCAGCTGTAGTTCCGGCTAGAAGCTGTGACAATTACAGGGGGGAAGCAGCAGCAGAAAGGACACACCAGGGAAAAGAAACACCCCTGAGAAAGTACACGCCCCTGAGCTGCCAGCTTGAAATTAATCTAATTAAGCAATTGGATCAATGAATAGAGAGATTTGTGGATGCATGTGAGGTACAGGGCTGGTTATAGCTTTTAGAAAGAGATTGTCATGTGCTGTTTTATTTCTTACATCAATCCTGATATAACCACTTCAAAGGCTGATTATATAAACCTATATAATACCTACGGTGAGTCTGCAATACTTTCTGCAAGCTCATGTATTGACATAATAACAAGTGTCCATTGACTGGGCTTGGGATTTATTTAACATCCATGTAGCGGACTGGACCCGGTACCAGAGTCTGCCCCAGTTTCCTGGAAGGGACTGCTTGCTCGCCTCCTGCCCTGCGACTATGGCCCCATGTATGCTTGTCCTGTTTGAGCGGTGATACCCCAGATAACTCTGCTATGGAGCCCATTCGTATAATGAAAGACTATGGGAAAGACTTTAGCTCCATGGCAATTGAACTGGACAGGTGTGGTCTGAGCGCCATTCAATAATGTGCGCTCAGACCTAAGCTATCTGGGGATATGTTGCATGTATATGTTTTATGTAGTAATTGTAACATTGTGTAATTTTATGTCCTTTTGCAACCATGTGCTCAATGGAGTCTGCCTCTATCCCTGGATATATGGAGCGCTCAGATCCAAGCCATCTGGGGATATGTTACATGTCTGTGTACTGTAAAGGGTGGGACATTGTGTATTGAATAGTGATGTCTGTCCTATTGTCCCCACATGTGTATTGGCGATTTCCCTTTGTCCTGAGAGATAATTGAATGACTCCTCAATTGTCTCCAGGACAGAAGACATTGTGTATTCGCCTGCCTGTGATGATTACATTACCCATGTAGGGGGATTGTATCACAGGCAGAGGGGAGGGATATGCTGGGGGTGTCTGTATTGTCCCATTGTGTGTGATTGGCTGCTGTATCCCGTGTCGTAGTCTTCCTTCTGGTCCCCTAGGGGAGTGTCCACCAGGTGGGAGACCGGCATAAATACCGGGCAGGTAGCCCTCAATAAAAGTTAGAGTTCCTGCTTGACCCTCAAAACGAAGTGTCGTCTCGTTATTGGGGGGGGATTTGACTGTATGCTGATTGCCAGGAGTGTAAGCTGTTCATATTGCTTTTCCTGTTCGGCTGCTTCCAGGGTTCGTGTGTCTCTTGTTCGGAAGTTGGTGAATTCGTGTGGTTTGCAGTTCGGGAAGTTGGTGATTGCAGTAGCTGCTGGTCTATCTGGAAAAGGGAATATCGCCTAAACAGAGTTGTGTGCGTAACGGTCCGTTACATTTGGTGGCAAACAGCGGGATCATTTCCACAGCCCAGAAGGACATCTACAGGGCAACACCATTCCTTGGATTACAAAGTGAGGGCAACGCCAGTACCCGTACAGCGCCCCTATCTACAAAAGAAAGAACTTCAGGAGAACAAGCATGGCACCCAGCTACACGCAGGAGGAATTTGACAGAGAGCTGAGATCATGGCTGATTTTCTTCGGACCCAACCCCCCGGAGAAATCTGTGCAGTTCGTGAGGAGGATAACAGCAGAGTACCTGCAGTTCATGGCAGATGGTATCGTCCGCCCTCCCCAGCGGCTGAGTGCGTTCCGGAGAGCTGAAGGTGCCGTCCTTCCTCCCCAGCGGCCGTGTGTACCCCGGGAGCTGAAGGTGCCGTCCTTCCTCCACAGCGGCAGTGTGTACCCCAGGGAGCTGAAGGTGTCGTCCTTCCTCCCCAGCGGCAGTGTGTACCCCAGGGAGCTGAAGGTGCCGTCCTTCCTCCCCAGCGGCAGTGTGTACCCCAGGGAGCTGAAGGTGTCATCCTTCCTCCCCAGCGGCCGTGTGTACCCCCGGGAGCTGAAGGTGCCGTCCTTCCTCCACAGTGGCCGTGTGTACCCCAGGGAGCTGAAGGTGTCGTCCTTCCTCCCCAGCGGCAGTGTATACCCCCAGGAGCTGAAGGTTCTGTCCTTCCTCCCCAGCGGCAGTGTGTACCCCCGGGAGCTGAAGGTGCTGTCCTTCCTCCCCCGCGGCAGTGTGTACCCCAGGGAGCTGAAGGTGTCGTCCTTCCTCCCCAGCGGCAGGGTGTATCCCAGGGAGCTGAAGGTGCCGTCCTCCCTCCCCAGCGGCTGTGTGTACCCCAGGGAGCTGAAGGTGCCGTCCTTCCTCCCCAGCGGCAGTGTGTACCCCCGGGAGCTGAAGGTGCCGTCCTTCCTCCCCAGCGGCAGTGTCTACCCCCGGGAGCTGAAGGTGTTTCCCTTCCTCCCCAGCGACAGTGTGTACCACAGGGAGCTAAAGGTGTCATCCTTCCTCCCCAGCTGCAGTGTGTACCCCAGCAGCAGGACAAGATATTGAAAGGGGAGACAGTTGGTCCCCCCCTCCACCAGCAGAGAGATGGTCAGGGAGAGGAGCCTGCTACCCCCTCTCCCCAGCGGCAGTCTACAGTTCAGAGAGAGGGGCTTGTTACACCCTCTCTCCAGCGGCAGCCTAACCCACCAAGGGGAGATGTTACGCCCCCCAACGGTGCAGATGGGACCGTGGTCTCTGCACTTGCAGCACAAGGGGCAAGGATGGTCGGTCCTGTCCGCCAGCCACAGAGCGGTTTATCCAGAGGGGAGACAGTCGGTCTCCTCCCCCCACAACCAGGCTCCCACCAGGCTACTTCCGTGGTAGCGCTGACCCCAGGACAGAGTACCGCGGGTCTCTGCCCACTCAGCAACCCACCAAGGCAGTCTACCAGTCCCCCGCACAGCCGTGGTGAGGCACCTGGACATGGACAAGTTGCTACTTTATCCAGGTGTAGTAACCATTTATTGTGGGTGGGCTGTACTGCTGTTTGTGCTTCGTGGGTGGGTTGCTGGACTAACCAGGGCACTGACCGGCAGGAGGTCAGATACCCTGTTAGTCTCTTTGGTAAAGGGGAGAAATGTAGTGGACTGGACCCGGTACCAGAGTCTGCCCCAGTTTCCTGGAAGGGACTGCTTGCTCGCCTCCTGCCCTGCGACTATGGCCCCATGTATGCTTGTCCTGTTTGAGCG
The DNA here is from genome assembly GCA_033119425.1 of Bufotes viridis. Taxonomy (NCBI): domain Eukaryota; kingdom Metazoa; phylum Chordata; class Amphibia; order Anura; family Bufonidae; genus Bufotes; species Bufotes viridis. The sequence goes on along the minus strand of CM065593.1, from coordinate 386,171,865 downwards.
GTGATACCCCAGATAACTCTGCTATGGAGCCCATTCGTATAATGAAAGACTATGGGAAAGACTTTAGCTCCATGGCAATTGAACTGGACAGGTGTGGTCTGAGCGCCATTCAATAATGTGCGCTCAGACCTAAGCTATCTGGGGATATGTTGCATGTATATGTTTTATGTAGTAATTGTAACATTGTGTAATTTTATGTCCTTTTGCAACCATGTGCTCAATGGAGTCTGCCTCTATCCCTGGATATATGGAGCGCTCAGATCCAAGCCATCTGGGGATATGTTACATGTCTGTGTACTGTAAAGGGTGGGACATTGTGTATTGAATAGTGATGTCTGTCCTATTGTCCCCACATGTGTATTGGCGATTTCCCTTTGTCCTGAGAGATAATTGAATGACTCCTCAATTGTCTCCAGGACAGAAGACATTGTGTATTCGCCTGCCTGTGATGATTACATTATCCATGTAGGGGGATTGTATCACAGGCAGAGGGGAGGGATATGCTGGGGGTGTCTGTATTGTCCCATTGTGTGTGATTGGCTGCTGTATCCCGTGTCGTAGTCTTCCTTCTGGTCCCCTAGGGGAGTGTCCACCAGGTGGGAGACCGGCATAAATACCGGGCAGGTAGCCCTCAATAAAAGTTAGAGTTCCTGCTTGACCCTCAAAACGAAGTGTCGTCTCGTTATTGGGGGGGATTTGACTGTATGCTGATTGCCAGGAGTGTAAGCTGTTCATATTGCTTTTCCTGTTCGGCTGCTTCCAGGGTTCGTGTGTCTCTTGTTCGGAAGTTGGTGAATTCATGTGGTTTGCAGTTCGGGAAGTTGGTGATTGCAGTAGCTGCTGGTCTATCTGGAAAAGGGAATATCGCCTAAACGGAGTTGTGTGCGTAACGGTCCGTTACAATCCATCAGTCTGATATTGTATAGTCAAAAGTTCTGTATCAATGTGTCATGCTATGTACTGTTTGGAACACCTATGTCCATGCTGTCTATATGCCTTATTTGAGTTGTCCAGGATTAGAAAAATAGGACTATGTTTACTATTGCAGCTTAGCTTCATTGAAGTGAATAGCGCTGATCTGTGATCCCACACATAACCTTTGGGCAGGTGTAGCAAGCACTACAACTACTTTAAGTAGTGTGGCTTAGCGTGTCTGGTCTCATATTATGAGAAGGAGCACCCTGCCACAGCAAACTACAGTTTTTTCGTGGTTCTGTGAAGAAAGGATTGCAAATGAGCTCTTAACAAGCTCTGCCACCAGATGTAAGGCTTTAGAGGCAGAGCTTAGAGCTCATTTGCATTCCTTTCTTCCCAGAATTCCAGGGGAGCATATATGGCTTATAAAGGCTCTTTCACACGAGCGGATGTCGTGCATGGAATCCACTGCGTGAACGAGTGCCAAGCCACGCTCTGGACAGCAGAGACACGGAGAATTAAAATGATTGATAATGCCTCGTGCCTCTCTGTGATCTTTTTACTACAAAATCACAGTGAGATAAAGTGGTCACTGTGATTTTGTAGTAAAAAGATCACAGAGAGGCATGCAGCGGATTCCACGCATGGCATCTGCTCGTGTGAAAGAGACCTAAGTCTCCCCATGCCAATTAAGGCGCTCTCTCCCCAAGGAGAGATAGTAACCCCCAAGTCGTGGGTGTGTAGGATGGAGTGACAGGCAAAAGTTATTGTTTAAATGTTTAAAGGCTCTGGGTAGGGGGAAGCAGAAGAATTACATAGGATGTGTACAATGCTAGAGAGGTCTGCAGGGGGGGAGGTGGCTGGGATTGCACACTCCTGAGCATTAGTGGCTGCCAGTAGGAGAGGAGATATTTCATATTCTGTAGCAGGGACAATACGTCCAGGAATGAAGCTGTACCGATACATGAGAGCTAGTGAAGACAGCAGTATCCTGGTCACACAAACCTCACATCCAGCATTTATTTCTGTGAGGAACACAACTGAAAAAGTCGAAAACTAGAAGAGGGTTGTAAACTGCAAAGAGTCTAAAAATGGATGATGGAATGAAAATTGCAGACTGAAACTTTTTTATTATTTTTTTTTTTACACAAGGTAACTACTATAACATATACTAACATATAGAAACATCAGTTCCCGGCATAGTGGATAAATGAGAGTGCCGATGTACAGGAAAAAAGCTGAATGGACCTGGGCCCTTCTGTTTGTGATTTGCAGGGGCTACAGAGTTCACACCCCTCCCCATTAATGATGTTATGGCATATTCTAGGAATACCTAGGAATACCCAGTGGTTTTATCTGCTTGAGGCAAATTGAAAGTATTGTCCAATGCATATTCCAAAATGATAATTATTTAACTGAATGTGACAGCAATTATTGTTTGTTAATTTGTTCTATTTTCTTGAAGGTCAAGAGCCAAGTAAGAAACAGTCAGAGTACGAAATAAAGGTACATTTTATTATCTTCTGTTTGTATTTTCTTTTTACCTGTGTTTTTTTAAGTCCTAGTGATTGAAAATGTAATAAATAAATCATTGGGATGTGATTTCGGCAAGAAGTACTAACCTTGTATATTTTTTGGTAATACAGTTACATATGAACAATTCGCATAGAGGTATAGTACTTTGTATTGGTTTTGAATTGCACTAATAATGATGGTAGGTCTAAAAATGGTTGCTAGCGTTTATAAAAGGAAAGCGACTTAGGGTACTTTCACACTTGCGTTGGTGCGGATCCGTCTGTTTATTTGCACAGACGGATCCGCACCTATAATGCAAACGTTTGTATCCGTTCAGAACGGATCCGTTTGCATTAGTTAAAAGAAAAATGACAAAGTCCAAAACGGATCCGTTTTGAATTACATTGAAAGTCAATGGGGAACGGATCCGTTTTCAAATGCACCATATTGTGTCATTGAAAACGGATCCGTCCCCATTGACTTACATTGTAATTCAAAACGGATCCGTTAGGCTCCGCCTCTTCAGACGGACACCAAAATGCTGCATGCTGCATTTTGGTGTCCACCTCCAAAACAGAATAGAAGCGGAACGGAGCCTAACTGATGCATTCTGAACGGATCCTTATCCATTCAGAATGCATTGGGGCTGAACTGATCGGTTTTGGAGCGTTTGTGAGAGCCCTGAAACGGATCTCACAAACGGAATCCAAAACGCTAGTGTGAAAGTACCCTTATTGCCCCTCACATGCTTATGTCTCATGCTTATATGAAAAACAGTTTATACTCTGATTAAAAAGGGGATGTCCAAAATAGTCCCCCCTATTGCAGAAATGTAAAGCTGGATTTATATATTTTTGTAAATAAACAATAGTCATCTTATACTCTATGTAGAAATGGTCGGCAGATGAGTATCTTGTGAACCGTGGCTCACTTTAGGGGGCACAGTATTTGCTTAGTTACAGTATGTCAGTATAGCAGCTTAATGTATTGTACCTATATATACAATGCATTTGGAAAGTCTTCAAACCTTTTTAATTTTTCCTGTTTTGTTATGTTGCGGCCTTGTGCTAAAATAAAAAAAATGCAGGTCCCCCCCCCCCCCCCCGCATTCTGCACTCAATACCCCATAATGACAAAGTAAAAACAGAATGTTTAAAATCTTTGCTAATTTATTGAAAAATAAAAATTAAAATATTGCAGTGAAATACAGGTGTAGCCAAGCTAAACTTGATGGTTAACGCGTTAAGTAAACAATGGCAAGAAAATGTTAATTGTCATTTTCAATGGATTTCAACAGCTTTTTTCACTTTTAGCACAATTTTGTCACAATTTTAGCTCGGCTGCATCTGTAAGTATTCAGAGCCCTTACTCGGGACTTAGGTGAAGCACCTTTGGCAGTAAAACATGCATTTTAATACTAAATATAACTTTTAAAAATCATGAACAATAAATCTAAACATCATACAGATAACAGCACGATCATCTCATATGTTTTTCTTATCCACATAACTGTAAATCAGAAAATCCTTCATTATTTTTCAAACCCAGCGATTAGAATACAAATAACCTACCATCTCTAACATATCATAACTTCTCTTAACTTTTTTATGACCCTTACACCATACTTAATTCCTTTATATCTTTCCGATCCTTCTGTTCCAGTCACATGATGCAAACCTCCCAATCCCCAGTTCTTTCCTCCTCATGGCTTAGTATTTGGTCTCATATGCATGTCAGCTGTGAGACCTTATATAGACAGGGCTGTGTCTTTTCAAATCATGTCTAATTAGCTGAATTTACCACAAGTGGACTCCAGTCAAGGTGTAGAAATTTTTGAATGCATTGTACTGCTATCATTTAGCATTTTTTGGTCAGTTTGCAACATTCTATAAAGTTGACATAATAGTTTAACTTTGTATGTACTTTGTTTTACTTATTTTGACATTAACCGGCCTAAAAAAATGAAAAATTGTAATTAATCATAGTGTGTTTTCTAGGACAAAGACATAAACGCAAAGAAAGAAAATCTTCCAGATTTTACTACTAACACCATGTCACACGAAGTAATTTCAGAACCAATTGAAAAAGGATTTAAAACGTTGGGCGATTTCCACTACACCTCAGATGATGATGACGACGATGATGAAAAGAAAATTGGGATTGAAAATGTGAAAAGTGAGACTTACACTAGAGAGCTGACAGCTCAGAAGAAGTCAGCTGAAGATGACACTGATTCCAAGGAAGAGATAGAGCTTCAACGCTGGGTTCAGGAAAGCTATGCCCAGGATGACAATTCCATTGAAGAAGAACCAAAGAAAATGGAACAAGAAATAGAATTTCAAGTGAAGTCGTCCAGCAGTGACATATATGGCTACATTGTGACACAAAAAAAGTAAGAGTTTTAGACTGAGTAATTTAAAGCTCTTATCATGCTTTGGCCCTAAACTCTTTAACGTCATGTTCACATTTTGAGGCTCCAATTTGGGCCATCCTTGCATATTCTGTCAAAATACCACAGCATGCTATGCTACTTGGTCTGGTAAATTGCCAGATCGCCTGACACTAACCTGATGGATTCCATTATTGTCTGTCATGTAAGTGATCCAGCGAGTCTGTTATTTTTCGTGTTCTGCCCCTATAACGGAAGAGAACAATGAAAATAAGTGCGCTGTTGTAAACATGGTTGTTGTGAACATGTACTCCAGTTTCAAGAGGTATAGGGTTGTTCACCCCTAGAGATGTTTTCTACAGACCCCCCCCCCAGGGTTTCTTAACCGGCAATGGTAATCATACTAGCCTGATTCCTGTCCCATTGCCACCCCACCTCTGCAGGACTGAAGTCTCCCCATGTCAACATCTGATTGGCCGAGCGATATCAGGTTACGCATGTCTCAAGTCACTGAGTCATGTGATGCATGGGTGACACGCCAATGACTGGCTGCAGCGTTCATGTGACCTGCATGAAACCGGATGTTGATGGGGGGACCCTGTTCCTGCAAATCCTGCAGGGCAGTGATGGAGTGAGAACGCAACAGAGGGGATTAGTTTCCCTGCAGCCCCACCACAGGAGAAATTAATTACACTTCATGCAAATGCAATCAGCATATAAACTCCATGAGGTCCTCGACATGTTGCTGATTATGATAGACTGATGCATGAGTCATCAGTGTTTAATGCTGGATATTCCTCTTACAAGTCATTCTAATTGAGAAAGATAGTCGGATGACAAGCAAAACATCTTCAAGAAAAAAATTTAAGGCTGCTTTCACAGCAGCCCATCAATTACTCTGAGGAGGCAGGCAAGGGCGGCCTGGTCTTGGAAAAAAAAAACTAAAAATAGCCTAATGTTGTAGGCAGGTCCAAATTGACAGAAGGTGGGACAACAGAAGTAGGCAGCGTCAGCAATACCACCCTAGCAGAACCAGATACCACAGTGCAGCACAATATACTGCCTCAGCAGAACAAAATACCACAGTGTAGCACAAAATACTGCCGCCCAACCCACAGTATGAAACTCTATGATCGTGCTGAGGATAGCAATGTAATTGAATTCAGGAGGGCACTGTTGACCGCTGGCCAAGTGCACAAGTGCCTGATGCTCCTACATTAATTAATGCTGAGAGAATCAGATCTTTTTGTACCTGACTGACGGCCATGAGAAGGGATTAAGTTGCCCCCTGAGCAACTATCAACTGGGAAATTTCCCTGTAGGATCTATGGCCAATCTGCCCATGGAGGCAGGTCTTGGGCTCCAGTGTGTTTGCTATGTGTCCAGTGTATTCTCTGGTGGCTTCTAATAACCACACAGCACAATATTTTTTGTGCCATTTTGGCTAATAGGCGATCGGACCTCTCCCCATAGTACACTGCCCTTACAGATCCATCTCAAAATATAGATGTCTAGTCCACATACTTAGCCTTGATTTTAAATTGCTGTACATTATGTCCAAAGTGACATAATAACTGTTAAAGGCATAGGCAACCATTGGGAGAAGCCTGTTTACATGCCCTGCTTGAATATGATATGGATGCAAAAATATATAGTACAGCCTTCCCCTATTAATTTCAGCAGAACAAAAATGAACAAATATACTATAGCTTCTTCATGAGTGGGGGTACCAGCAAAAAATCAAGATTACATTATCAAATATATTCTTCTAAAATATGGAGTAGAGAGAGTACACTGATTACATTCTCTTTGACACTAGTCTCTAGACCACATTTTTCTGAAGTCCATCTGGATAAAAAATATGCTGTAGTTTTACCCTAGCAGGTCCAGATGCAATGCTACTATTAGTTAAAGAGGAGCTGTCACCTCTCCTGACATGTCTGTTTTAGTAACTTCTTGCATTCCTCATGTAATAACAATTCTGGATCATCTATTGTTATAGCTCTATGTTGTGCCATTCTTGTATCTGCAATAAAGCTCCAACTGGATGTTACCAACTAGGTGTGTGTCCTGCACAGCCTGCCACTATCCAATCAGTGGCAGACAATGCAGGGACACCCCCATCTGGTAACACTGAATTGCAAGTTCATTAATATATTTCTAGTGGGAGTAACAGCACAACATAGAGTCATAAAAATAGATGTTCCAGAATTGTTATTACATGGGGAATGCAAAGTAAGTACTAAAACAGACATATCAGGAGTGGTGACAGCTCCTCTTTAAAATAAATGATAAATCTAATGGCTTTATGTTTAGAAAGGATCGTCAAAACCGGAGAGGTGGAGGGGTCTGCCTCTATGTGAAGTCCTGTCTAAATCCCGTAATTCGAGAATACATCTGTGAGGGACATGAACATGTGGAGTCACTGTGGGTAGAAATACATGGAGCAAAAAACAATAATAAATTACTAATAGGAGTGTATTATAAACCACCTAATATACCAGAGTCAACAGAAAATCTATTACTAAACGAGATAGACGAGGCAGCAAATCATAATGAATTCGTTATTATGGGGGACTTCAACTACCCAGAGATAGACTGGGAAACTGAAAGCTGTACATCCCAAAAAGGAAACAGCTTCTTGGCAATAGCCAAAGACAATTACTTTTCCCAACTGGTTTAGGACCCGACTAGAGGGATGGCCATACTGGACTTAGTATTAACCAATAGACCTGATAGAACAACAGATGTGCAGGTTGGGGGACACCTGGGAAATAGTGACCATAAAGTAATAACCTTCCAGTTATCCTTCAAACGAGAGTTTCTAAAGGGAGGAACAAGAATACCGGACTTCAAAAAAGCAAAATTTAGCCAACTAAGCGAGGCCATAGGCCTAACTAACTGGGACAAAGTCCTCAAAAATAAAAATACAACCACAAAATGGGAGATTTTTAAAAGCATTGTAACATCTAATTGTGAGAGGTACATACCTTATATGAATAAAAGGCTATGAAACAATAAGAAACCAATGTGGATAAATAGAACCGTAAAGATAGCAATAAATAACAAAAAGAAAGCATATAAATCACTAAAACAGGAGGGGAGCCAGGAAGCACTGATAAACTATAAGGAAAAAAATAGAATATGTAAAAAACTAATAGAAATTGCCAAACTAGAGACCGAGAGATTAATAGCCAAAGAGAGTGAAACTAACTCTAAAATGTTCTTCAATTATATAAATAGTAAAAAATATAAATCTGAAGGAGTCGGCCCTCTACATAGCAATGAGGGGGGTGTTGCAGAGAGCGACGATGATAAAGCAAAACTATTAAATATTTTTTTCTCCACTATATTCACTGAGGAAAATAAACTGTCAGATGAAATGCAGAATGTAAAAGTATATTCCCTATTAAAAGTGCCCTGTCTGACCCAGGAAGAAGTACAATAGCGACTTAAAAAGATTAAAGTAGACAAATCGCCAGGACCGGATGGCATACACCCCCGTATCCTAAGGGAATTAAGTGATGTCAGCCAGACCTTTATTTATGATATTTACGGACTCTATACTGACAGGGAATGTTCCACAGGATTGGCGCATAGCAAATGTGGTGCCAATATTTAAAAAGGGTCCAAAAACAGAGCCTGGAAATTATAGGCCGGTAAGTTTAACATCTGTTGTTGGTAAACTGTTTGAAGGGTTTCTAAGAGATGCTATTTTGGAGTATCTCAATGAAAAAAGCAAATAACGCCATATCAGCATGGCTTCATGAGGGATCGGTCATGCCAAACGAATTTAATCAGCTTCTATGAGGAGGTAAGTTCTAGACAGCGGCGATTTAATGGATGTCATATATCTGGACTTCTCCAAAGCATTTGACACTGTACCTCATAAAAGGTTAGTATATAATATGAGGATGCTCGGACTGGGAGAAAATGTCTGTAAGTGGGTAAGTAACTGGCTGAGTGACAGAAAACAGAGGGTGGTTATTAACGGTAGATACTCAGATTGGGTCACTGTAACTAGTGGGGTACCTCAGGGGTCAGTATTGGGCCCTATTCCCTTCAATATATTTATTAATAATCTTGTAGAAGGCTTGCACAGTAAAATATCTATTTTTGCAGATGACACTAAACTGTGTAAAGTAATTAACACTGAAGAGGACAGTTTTCTGCTACAGAGGGATCTGGATAGATTGGAGGCTTGGGCAGAGAAATGGCAGATGAGGTTTAACACTGACAAATGTAAAGTTATGCACATGGGAAGGAATAATCCAAGTCACCCGTACATATTAAATGGTAAAACACTCGGTAACACTGACATGGAAAAGGATCTAGGAATTTTAATAAACAGCAAATTAAGCTGCAAAAACCAGTGTCAGGCAGCTACTGCCTAGGCCAATAAGATAATGGGTTGCATCAAAAGGGGCATAGATGCCCGTGATGAGAACATAGTCCTACCACTTTACAAATCACTAGTCAGACCACACATGGAGTACTGTGTACAGTTCTGGGCTCCTGTAAACAAGACAGACATAGCAGAGCTGGAGACGGTTCAGAGGAGGGCAACTAAAGTAATAACTGGAATGGGGCAACTACAGTACCCTGAAAGGTTATCAAAATTAGGGTTATTCACTTTAGACAAAAGACGACTGAGGGGAGATCTAATAACTATGTATAAATACATCAGGGGTCAGTACAGAGATCTCTCCCATCATCTATTTATCCCCAGGACTGTGACTGTGATGAGGGGACATCCTCTGCGTCTAGAGTAAAGAAGGTTTGTACACAAACATAGAAAAGGATTCTTTACGGTAAGAGCAGTGAGACTATTGAACTTTCTGCCTGAGGAGGTGGTGATGGTGAGTACAATAAAGGAATTCAAGAGGGGCCTGGATGTATTTCTGGAGTGTAATAACATTATAGGCTATAGCTACTAGAGAGGGATCGTTGATCCAGGGAGTTATTCTAATTGCCTGATTGGAGTCAGGAAGGAATTTTTTCCCCTTAAGTGGGGAAAATTGGCTTCTGCCTCATAGTTTTTTTTTTGCCTTCCTCTGGATCAACTTGTAGGAAACAGGACGAACTGGATGGACAAATGTCTTTTTTCGGTCTTATATACTGTTACTTTGTTACTATGTTTGTCATTTTGCTGTATAGGAAAATTAGGAACTAGATATGGCAGGTATATGGGTCTATATGTACCTTTTATTTTCATTATAGACTCATCATAGACTGCAAAATATACTCAGCAAGAAACAACTTGGAAACAGAATTTATGGAATTTGTTCCCTAACAATAATACATCTATACCATGGCTGATTGTCACTGGCCTACATCATACATCTCTGTTAAATCTAACCAGAAGAATAGACGCTAGGGGGACATATTTATCAAAATTGATGTAAAGGAAAACTGGCTTAGCAACCAAACAGATTTCACCTTTTATTTTCAAAGGAGCTCTGAAAAATGGAAGGTGGAATCTGATTGGTTTCTGTGGGTAACTAAGCCAGTTTTCCTTCACACCAGTTTTCATAAATCTCCCCAATCTCTCTGTGTTTCTTTCCCTCCTTTTGTTTCAAAAGCAAATTTCCAGCCAGCTCCTTATAAAGCAGTGTTCAAAGTTTATTATTCACTAGAAGGATTGATCACACCCAAGAGACACGGGAGTGAAATCCATTATTATAGTCTATGGGACTGAAATGTCTGCTTCTTTCTGCCAAGCTTCCCCAGGTTAAATGAAACAAGCCATTTTTCCATTCAGTCAGTGGTAAGAATTTCTATCAGGGATGTATCTCAAGCTGCAATGTTTAAATTGACCTCGCAACACATGGAAGGGGTACAGCAATTTCGCCGGGTAATTTTAGCACAGTTTCGCTGCATCTTGGCCTAAAATAATTTAATGACTCTTCATCTTCAGCTGGTAAAATATTCAGAGGACTAAGCTTGGTATTCGCCGGGGTGATTTGCCATTTTGAGTTATGTTAGTGCTTTCTGAACCCTTGAAATAGAAGGCTCTTGATTCTACCATCGAGTGATTTAAATTGATTCTTGCACTCTGAACGCTACAGGTTTCCATAAGAAAATATATAAAAAATAAGTAACAAAATATAACTGTTCGTTCTAGTCCCATATTTCTTTTAAATATAATTCATTTATTTATTTTTGTGAATTGTGTTTAATTTTGGTCTTTGTTCTCTATTTGTATCAGTAGTCTTTTTGCTGTGAATTCTTGGATACGGGATAAATAGGGCTTCACACAATTGCTAAGTGATTAATGATGAGATGAAGCAGTGATCATGGGCATATAGTAGTAGATAAGATAGCAAGCCTACAAAGTAAATAGTCACTTAGGTGGCTCCTGTGCGCACCAGTACCTAAGACAGCGTATTCAGAAGACATCGTCAGTACAGCACACTGTCTGTGGCAAGTAATGGGTATTATATCTCTGGGAGAAAATTCATCAACCCCTGTCTGCTGAAAAAATTGGCATAAAAAAAGTTGCAAAGTTTGGCACAGGCATGCTTGTGCAAAATGTTTTACTTCACAGGGGCTTACTTTAGAGCCCTGCTAACCAATTTTTGAAAAAGTGGGGAGACTGGGACAGGGAGTGTGCACCCTGGGGGCAGCCATAGCTGACCCAGCACATTTATTATTATGTATTTATTAAGAAGCAGATGCCTCTTAATTAATTAAGTGCATCTCTGGCCCTCCATGCACCAGAAACTCAAATCTACACCAGCTAAGGGCCGGCGTAGGCTTCAGCCATACTTTATGCTACTTTCTGGTGTAATTTACGGAAAATCGGGTTTCCCCCCAGCTAAGCCCCCCCACCTTACTTAACAGTTTAGAAAAGTTGCAAAAAGTTCTCAAAGTCACAAATTATGGCACAAATATACTGTACACCATAATTTGCACCTTACACCACAATAATGAACAGTCAGTAAATACTTTAGTAAATGCTACTCCATGTGCTTGAGATGAATGCCATGTTTACAAAGCCCCTACCCCACTTTTTCTAACACACACAGTGTAAACCTGTCTAAAAAATGAGCCAGACTTCATAATCCTTCTAAACACAACTAATTTTGGGGATTTCGTCCTGCCAATTATATTTGCCAGGTTGTGGCCGAATCTCCACCTGTCCCCATAATTATTGATTGGGCCAGATGGGAACGCAGTGGCTTCCAGCAATGCCGGATCCAAAGAGGATCAGCAGACTGTTCCCTGCCGGAACAGCCTGCCGGATCTCACAGCTTTACTAAACATTTCCTAGACTTTTATTGCTAGACCTGTAGTTTTACCCCCTATGACATATCCATCAACGCTTCAATGGCACTCATTTACATAGAGCAATTATTGTTACCAGTGCATTTGGAGAACAATTGCTTCAAGTGCTGTGACTATAACATACTTGATGAAATATTCTTCCTACCCCATATTCATATTCTTCCTACCCCACTGACCTTTAAGACAGTAAACACACAGAGACGTATAAAGCAGTTATCAAGCCCATATTGAGGAATCTATGAGGAGAATTTTATTTGCAGATAACACAGTAAAAGCAATCTGCTATATAAAATAGATTGAAAAATGCATAATAGCAATTTCAGGTAAGCAGGCTTCAAAACATCTTTGTCAAAATCAATAAATCTGTTAACTGGAATGGTAAAATGACCAGAGAAACTCTAAAAAATACATTTCCACGTACTGTTTATTGAAATGTTCTAGGAGCTAATGGGCTGGGAAATAATTCTATTCCACTCTCTGCACTGGTAAACTCCCTGAACTGGATGTCAAGGCAGAGTTCGCTGCATTTTGCATGGATATAAGTCACATTACACAACGATGTATAAAGATTCTATATGGTGTAGCGCTTGATATAGTTCACATTGGTACTGTAGATCTTTGGCCCATTAGCCTATTTTATTGATGCACTTGACCACTGGAAGTCTTTAAAGGGGTTGTCCAGGATTCTACTAACACCAATATCTGATCAGCAAGTGTCTGACACCCCACACCCACTGATCAGCTGTTTTTGACAGCAGAAGTTTAGCTGGATCTCCACAGCTCCATCCATTGTGTAGTCCAGTGTTCCTCAGCCCCAGTCCTAAGGGTCCACCTGCTGGTCATGTTTTCAGGGTTTCCTTAGTATTGAGCTGGTAATATAATTAGTGTCAATGCATCAGCAATTATCACAGGTATTTATTCTGTTGGATAAACATGACCGGCAGGTGGTTCCTAAGGACTGGAGTTGAGGAACACTGGTGTAGGGGACAGAGCTGTTTAGTTGACAGCCGATCCTCGGGGTTGCAGGGTGTCAGACTCCTGCTGATGAGATACTGGTGGCCAGTTCTGAGGCTAAGCCATTTACAATAAAATCCTTGAATACCCCTTTCAAGCACTTGCCAGATTAATCCTGTCCAAGGCTGTATATGATGTCAACCATGACTTAGTCTTCAGGGTGGACCTACAGCTTGAAACTTCAAATTTAGAGCTTTAGTACACTCCAAATTTTCCAGCTTAAGATATGCCCATACTTCCCTTTAACAGAAAATGTTATAAGTAAATCTTTATAAATTCAGACTTATTATAAATACAATTAAAAATTACGTGCCTCCAGGGGATTAAGGATAGCGACATCCCAGACACCACTAAAGACTTTTATGACCATGTCTTTGGTAGTGAAGGAGATATCTGGTTTTGGGAATTTTTGAAAAATGTCAATGCCTGAGTCATGAATGTCTCCTATTGGCTCTTCTGATTGGGCAGTGTCCATGGGGGTCGGAGTATGGGGCCACAAAGAGAAAAGTAAGAGTTGTCTCTAACTTATGGAAATACTGTGATCCCATAGGGATTCTTGTATTTCTGTATTTTATGATCCGTATCCTTGATTATCTGACTTGGAAACAGTCAAGAAGCACTAAGAGGGCTTTGATGCTTTGAGAGACTGCTGAGACCCACTGGGATCAAGACAATAGTGAGGGGACCACAACCCTCATTATTCTTTAGTCATTTTAATTTCCCTGCAAATATGAATTTTTATTAAAAACAAAAACTAATACTGAATAGCTAATAATGTTAAAAATCTAAGGGGAAATTTATTATACACTGGTTTTATGCCATTCTTTGTCTCCCGTGACTAATTTATGACGCAACACGAATTATGCGCACTGTGAAATCTATGGCAGCTCTGAATGAAAACAGGTGCAAATGAAGATAAATGTGGCGACCCCTCTCCCCTGGCCTGTGCACTCCCCTCCCTCACCACACCTCTTTTCAGAAAGTGCCGAATACAGTACAGAAATTCCCCTTCTGACAAGAATTTGTTGCAAATGACATTCAAAAAGTTACAGACATACAGTTTACAATTTTTCCGCCACTTTTCTGGCACACAGAGATGACAAATCACCCCCTTAGTTTTTAATTTTAGCTGCATGCTTGTATTTTCCCTTAAATTAGAATAAAATTGGATCTTCTTGGTAAGCATTCCCCCTCATTTAGAATGTGTACAAAATAATATATATCAATGTCCCTAGCTGCGTCCATGCTTGTTATGACTCTACACTGTTTGTGCACATTGCCTAATCCAATATCTAATTTGTATGAAAGTATCATGTAACCTGAATCAGTTTAGCCTGCCACCTCTGATTTCTTGCTAAGTCTGTGCAGCAGACAAGGAAATAGGGGAGTATTTTGATGTGAATTCTATATGACACATCTAGATCTTTTTTCCTCTAATAGCCCTAGGGAGTTAATTCCCATCCATTCTGCTCCATTACTACATTAAGGGGGCCTTTATAAATTTTAGTAATCTTCGCTGACCTTCGCAGGTGAATACATGAAATTGATTTTTACAAAGTGTCACCTGAGTTGTAATTGGTTCAGACTTGCAACAGCGTTGAGTTAGGACATGCATTTATCACGCCCACCAATAGATGGTGAAGAAACCGGAGAGCGTGAAAACTGTGACAACCAGTAAATATGTTAAACTTGGAAAATCTTTTTCAGCTTCATCCTGCTGGTTAGGTGTATGTTAAAATGTTACATTGATGCCAAATCTAATATATAAAGCTAAGTGTATGTATGTGTGTATGTCCGCTAAATGAATCCGCACCGTCACATTTACAATCACGAAATTTGGCACACAGGTACATCAGGTGTCCGGGAAGGTTTTAGACTGGGCCTCAGCCATCTAACATGTACCATTCCTGAAATATTTCCCAAAAATGCAAATATGGCACATCACATGACCTACATTAGCTAATAGAAGCTTGCAGGTCTTTTTCCTTATATCCCATGTGCCATACACACAGTCACATGGCCCTTATCAGCGAATAGAAGCTCGCAGGCCCATATTCTCCTCATACCCACAGTTTTACACCAGGTTTCCATAACAACCCAGCCATTTTTCTTCACTGCCGAAGGTCAGTTTTAAAGGGGCAGGGCACTGTGGATGACACTGTTAAGGGAACGGAGTGCTGTGGAGGTAACAGTTAAGGGGGCAGGTAGGATGGCCATTCAGGCCACCCTCAAATGACAGACTTAAAAACCCCGCCCGCAAGTCTCACTAAGCCACGCCTCTGATCCTGTTAGTACATGCCCCCTCCCCCTCCGCAGCCAACGGGGTTTAAAAAAATTAAGGTAAAAATCTACTTTTGTCAGCTGCAGGGGTGGGAGGGAGGGTGACTTTCTCCCTGCAGCTCACGCACAGACAGTACAGTGCTGCTGTCTGAGAGTGAGCTGTTCAAAAGGACATCCCTGTGACGGGGAAAGCCCTGTGGATGTTACTGTTAAGGGGGAAGGCTGCTGTGGAGGTCACTGTTAAAGAGGATGCGTACTGTAGATGTCACTGTTATAGTGAATACTGTCAATATCTTTTAACGACACACACAAACATTAAATGAAATAGATTAAATATACCCGGGCGAAGCCGGGTCCTTCTACTAATAGAAATATATGGATAGAAAAATCATATAAAATAGAAGTAGAAATATTTGGGTAGGACACACACCTATATTTGGGTCACATGTACCAAGCACAATATAGTAAAAACAATAATTTTATTAAAAATACAAAAAATCCACGCAATATGTGCAGGTGCAAAATGTAAACACAACACTCAAGGGCATGGGTTATTGTAGAGTGGAACACAGATTAATCTATCAAGAGATACAGTTGAATGTTTCGACTATATGGCCATCAGTCCATTAAATGGTTGAAATTAAAGGTTGTCCGTTTGTATGTTGGTGTATTTTCCACTATTGATACTAAATCGATATAAAGTTCATGATTCCCCTAAAAATTGCTCCAAAATAAGTGAATTGATCAGGATCCAGATCCAAATATAGTAAGTTCAAGCTGACAATGCAGCAGATAACTGTATTGTCCACAATGTAAACCAGTTGTAAAGTTAGAGCGGCGTCCCGCTCTGTGAATTGCAGTGGCGTCCCACTGTTTAGAAAGCGATCGCTATTCCTCCCACAATCTGAGTAACAGACGGTCTTACCGTAGTCTGAGGAATGGTACTTGTGTCTCCCACCTTCAGGTTAGATGATACAGGTATCGGGAGTCTGTTTCAGTATAGCGTGTCCACGCCGGCGTTCTACAGCACGAGGACCGATGATGTCATGTTGGTATCTTCTCTGTGCCAGACGCCGTGGTTTGCGCGGTGTATTAGTGGAGTAGTCAAAATGGCAGGTACCAAGATGAATTTCTTCAAAGTCTCAGATGGGCATACTTAGGGCCGTGGATCCAGCATATGGGGGTCAGTTACCAGACGCGTTTCGGGGTATACTTGTTTCATCCCTTCCTCAGTGACACGTTGTACTGAGGCAGACTCACGATACCTGTATCATCTAACCTGAAGGTGGGAGACACAAGTACCATTCCTCAGACTACGGTAAGACCGTCTGTTACTCAGATTGTGGGCGGAATAGCGATCGCTTTCTAAACAGCGGGACGCCGCTGCAATTCACAGAGCGGGACGCCGCTCTAACTTTACAAAAAAAGATAATAGCTGATTTGCTGTTTTTTGGTCACATTGCCCCCCCAAAAAAAAATTTGAAAAAAGAGTGATCAAAAAGTTATATGTACCCTCACACAACTCTGTCGGAAAGATAAAAAAGCTATGGCTGTCAATGTAGCAATGCAAAGTAAAGAAATTTGTAAATGTTTTTTTTTTTTAAAGTAGAAAAAGAAATAAAAAAATATAAGATATAAAACATAGAAAGTATAGAAATTGGTATAGAAATAATCATACTGACCCACAGAATAAGGATGTGGCGTAATTATTAGCACACAGTGAACCCCATAAACAGTTGTTAAACCTAAAAATGCCAAAATTGTTTTTTTTTTTCAATTTCACCAAATATTTATCCCTTTTTGCAATACAAGCTATGGTAAATTAAACAAGGCCTTATATGGCTGTGTATCAGAAAATAAAAAAATAAAAATAGATTGCTCTGTGAATGTGGCGAAAAAAAAAAATTACAGTGCTCCAGGTCCAGTGTCAAGCTACCTTCTCCTTTGCTTCTGGCCCTTCATGAGCGGAGACAGCCGCTACCAGCTAATCAGTAGCCTCAGTGGTAATGTGTGCATACTTACCAATGTTTAAGTTGGTAAATTCGGGGCATCTGAACTCTGTCCCCTGGGAATGCCCCAAATCTGCTTGGAAACACCCACTTATGCATGGGGTTATTGTTAGTAACACCCATTTTCGACCCAGGACATCCCGAATTTGCATGCACTGTCTCTGAAAATCAGGGACAGTCCCAGCAAATTCAGAACAGTTGGCAACTATTTGCGTGCAGGCATGGCACCTGAACGCTGCCATCACTGAAGCTGTTGACTGGCCAGCAGTGTTGACATGATTGTAGATGGTATACCAGACTTTGGCCCAGTGGGCACTGCAAGGGGAAGGCGGAGAAGAAGGGAGCTTTGCACTGGAACTCGAATGCCATTTCTCGAATGACTTTTTTTTTTTTCCTGCATGGCAATATTAAAAGAGTTTTCTGCTTTCCCCATATTGATGACCTATCCTGGGGATCAGCTGTTTTAAGAGAACGCAGCTCCCTTCGCTGTTTACCTGCTCGCCGTCGACATTGCAGTGGCGAGCAGGTAGAATTACATCTTGGCCGTTCTATTGACTTGAATGGTAGAGAGCAATTGTAGTTACATTCCAACCCATTCAAGTGAATGGAATGGAAGAGCTGCAGGTAAACAACTGAACAGCAGGGGTGCCAGGAGTCCTAAGGAAAGGTCATCAATATGGCAAAGGCAGAAAACCCCTTTAAATAGGGTACCTAGCCTCAAAGAACCACTTTACATGTACATGAACCCTTTACATGTTTTTTTTAATGATTTTTTATGTGAAACTTTAATTTAAATAATTGTGTTTATTTATAATCCAAAGAAAATATCAATCTGCAAAATGTTATTGGTGTTTGGTTATGTAGAAGAAAACAAGTGTAATTAAAAAGCCTTTCAATATAACAATGCCAATTTACAGGCTCTCACTTTTTTCACATTTTGTTAGGTTGCAGCCTTGTGCTAAAATTAAAAAAACAGCAAGTTTTCCACCCATAATTCTGCACTCAATACGCTGTAATGACAAAGTGAAAACAGAATGTTGGAAATATTTGCTAATGTAATTAAAATAAAAAGTGTTCAAACGCTTTACTCAGGACAGTTGAAGCACCATTTATAGCTAGTAATAATAAGACTCCCTAAAGTGCCCCCAGTGTTTATAATTCCCCCTGTAGCAGCCACAGCAATTATGCCCCCTGTAGTGTCCCCAGTATTTATAATGCCCCCTGCAGTGCTGCCAGTATTTATAATATCCCCTGCAGTGCTGCCAGTATTTATAATGCCCCCTGCAGTGCTGCCAGTATTTATAATGCCCCCTGCAGTGCTGCTAGTATTTATAATGCCCCCCTGCAGTGCTGCCAGTATTTATAATGACCCCCTTGCAGTGCTGCCAGTATTTATAATGTACCCTGCAGTGCTGCCAGTATTTAAAATGCACCCCTGCAGTGCTGCCAGTATTTATAATGCCCTCCTGTAGTGCCTCTGTGGTTATAATTCGCCCTGTAGTGCCCCGAGAAATTATAATGCCCCAGCAAATGTAATGTAAATAACATAATTTCCCTTACTCCAGAATACAGTCCCATGTAAGAAGCAATAAACCCCTCCCCTACAGCATCCTCTACCATAAAGTCCCATGTTAATAACAACATATCCCTCCCTTGAAAGCCAACACACAGACTTATGTAAGAAAGATCACTCCTCTCCTTTCTGCCCCCTCTAACACACAGTCCCATGTAAATAACATCACTCACACCAGCCCCCTCCCACATACAGTCCCATGTAAATAACACCACTCCCTCCCTCCCTCCAGCAAATCCAACATACAGTACAGTCCCATGTACATAGCATCACTCCCTCCCACAGCTGTCTCCAATATACAGTCCCATGTAAACAACATCACTCCCTCCCTCCAGACCCCTCTAAAATAAAGTCCCATGTAGGATTGTAGCGGGTATTAAATTATTGATACCCAATCGATACTTTTGTACCAGTATTGATTCGATACCGGGATTTGACATTTACCAATACTAGGCTGCGCTACTGCGCAGCCTAGTATCCGAGGATATGGTGCGCGCTGCTTTGCACTCTATGTTCTCCTCAGCAGCACAGGGGAGAAGGAGTCTTACCCTCCCTCCCTCTGTGCTGCTGCTGCCGCCATTGAGATGAGAGAAGGGGAGAGGAAGGGCCCCTCAGGTGCCGGCTCCCGCCTACTGTATATGTATTAAAAGGTCACTTATCTTCATTGGTGGCGCAGTGCGCCCCTTCCTTGCCCCAGTACTAAAAAAATTGGTGATGCAGTGCACCCCCCGAAACCACCCCAGTATTATAATCATTGGTGGCAGTGGCCACAGGGTTCCCTCCCCTTCTCCTCATTTGTGGGAGTGGTAGTTCTGATCGGAGCCCCAGAAGAGTAATCCCGGGGCTCCGATCGGTTACCATGGCAGTGAGGACGCTACTGAAGCCCTGCCTGCCATGGTAAACTCCCTGCTGCTGTGTGCATTATGCACAGGGCAGCAAGGGGAGTGTGAAGTCCTATTCACCCTAATAGATCTCCATTAGGGTGAATATGACAAGGGATGAAAAGATCCCAGGTTCTAGCCCCTAAGTAGGCTAATAGTTATTAAATAAAAAGTAAAAAAGAGCTTGACAAACAAACACCAAAATATTAAGTTTAAATCACCCCCTTTCCCAATTTTACATATAAAATATATAAACAATAAATAAACATATTACATATCGCCATGCCCAAAAAAGTGTGAACTATTAAAATATAAAAAAAAATCTATGCGGTGAACGCCATAACAGAAAAAAAAAATTAAAACCACGCAATTCCCCCCTTTTTTTGTCACCTTGTCCCCCTAAAAAATAGGATCGGCCTGGTTGATTATGGGCTGGACGTTCCATAAAATGCGGAATGCACGTGGCTTTTTTGTTTTTTTATTTTTTCACGTGGTATCGAATGGTATTGAGTATCGCAATACATAAATCGAATCAAAATTTCAGTATCACAACAACCCTAGTCCCATGTAAATAACATCACTCCTTCCAGCCCCCTCCAACATATAGTCCCATGTAACAAAAATTGTAAATTGTACCCCCTTACAGTAGTATTGCTCTCATTGTAAAACCTTCACAGTAGTTTTGTACAGATGTGTGTCCCCTCACAGTAGTTATGCCCACATTGTGCCCTCTCACAGTAGTTATGCCCTCTCTGTGCCCCTTTCACAGTTTTAATGCCCTCTTTGTGCCCCCTTCACAGTAATAATACCCTTTGTGCCCCTTCACAGTAATTATCCCCATTGTTTCCCCTTTATAGTAATAATGCCCATTTTGCCCCCTTCACAGTAATAATGCCCATTGTGCCCCCTTAATAGTAGTAATGCCCACTGTGCTAGTAATGCCCTCTGTGCCCCCTCCATAGTAGAAATCCCCATTGTGCCCCCTTCCCAGTAATAATGTCAATTCTGCCTCCTTCACAGTAATAATGCCCACTGTGCCCCCTTCATTGTAATAATTCCGTCTGGCTCTGTGCCCCCTCCATAGTAGAAATGCCTATTGTGCCCCATTCACATTAGTAATGCCCTCTGTGCCCCCTCCATAGTAGTAATGCCCTCTGTGCCCCCAGCTGTTTGAAGAGAGGGCAGCGCTCATATGAGAGCTTCTTTCTCTGTTCTGTTCACCTGCTCGCCGTAGCATTTGCAGTGATGAGCAGAGAAGGCAGCACTCATACAAAAAAAAAGTGGACAACCTCTTTAAAGACATACTTGGAAAACATTACATACAGAGCTACAGAACATACAGGGTCATACAGCGCCACATACCTCTTATATCCAGTGACTTCTCTTCTCTGTTGTAGATATTCTCTTTCCTCTTCTTCTCCTGTTAGACCAGACCACCATGCATGGCAATATTAAAAGAGTTTTCTGCTTTCCCCATATTGATGACCTATCCTGGGGATCAGCTGTTTTAAGAGAACGCAGCTCCCTTCGCTGTTTACCTGCTCGCCGTCGACATTGCAGTGGCGAGCAGGTAGAATTACATCTTGGCCGTTCTATTGACTTGAATGGTAGAGAGCAATTGTAGTTACATTCCAACCCATTCAAGTGAATGGAATGGAAGAGCTGCAGGTAAACAACTGAACAGCAGGGGTGCCAGGAGTCCTAAGGAAAGGTCATCAATATGGCAAAGGCAGAAAACCCCTTTAAATAGGGTACCTAGCCTCAAAGAACCACTTTACATGTACATGAACCCTTTACATGTTTTTTTTAATGATTTTTTATGTGAAACTTTAATTTAAATAATTGTGTTTATTTATAATCCAAAGAAAATATCAATCTGCAAAATATTATTGGTGTTTGGTTTTGTAGAAGAAAACAAGTGTAATTAAAAAGCCTTTCAATATAACAATGCCAATTTACAGGCTCTCACTTTTTTCACATTTTGTTAGGTTGCAGCCTTGTGCTAAAATTAAAAAAACAGCAAGTTTTCCACCCATAATTCTGCACTCAATACGCTGTAATGACAAAGTGAAAACAGAATGTTGGAAATATTTGCTAATGTAATTAAAATAAAAAGTGTTCAAACGCTTTACTCAGGACAGTTGAAGCACCATTTATAGCTAGTAATAATAAGACTCCCAAAGTGCCCCAGTGTTTATAATTCCCCTGTAGCAGCCACAGCAATTATGCACCCTGTAGTGTCCCCAGTATTTATAATGCCCCCTGCAGTGCTGCCAGTATTTATAATATCCCCTGCAGTGCTGCCAGTATTTATAATGCCCCCTGCAGTGCTGCCAGTATTTATAATGCCCCCTGCAGTGCTGCTAGTATTTATAATGCCCCCCTGCAGTGCTGCCAGTATTTATAATGACCCCCTTGCAGTGCTGCCAGTATTTATAATGTACCCTGCAGTGCTGCCAGTATTTAAAATGCACCCCTGCAGTGCTGCCAGTATTTATAATGCCCTCCTGTAGTGCCTCTGTGGTTATAATTCGCCCTGTAGTGCCCCGAGAAATTATAATGCCCCAGCAAATGTAATGTAAATAACATAATTTCCCTTACTCCAGAATACAGTCCCATGTAAGAAGCAATAAACCCCCTCCCCCTACAGCATCCTCTACCATAAAGTCCCATGTTAATAACAACATATCCCTCCCTTGAAAGCCAACACACAGACTTATGTAAGAAAGATCACTCCTCTCCTTTCTGCCCCCTCTAACACACAGTCCCATGTAAATAACATCACTCACACCAGCCCCCTCCCACATACAGTCCCATGTAAATAACACCACTCCCTCCTCTCCTCCAGCAAATCCAACATACAGTACAGTCCCATGTACATAGCATCACTCCCTCCCACAGCTGTCTCCAATATACAGTCCCATGTAAACAACATCACTCCCTCCCTCCAGCCCCTCTAAAATAAAGTCCCATGTAGGATTGTAGCGGGTATTAAATTATTGATACCCAATCGATACTTTTGTACCAGTATTGATTCGATACCGGGATTTGACATTTACCAATACTAGGCTGCGCTACTGCGCAGCCTAGTATCCGAGGATATGGTGCGCGCTGCTTTGCACTCTATGTTCTCCTCAGCAGCACAGGGGAGAAGGAGTCTTACCCTCCCTCCCCTCTGTGCTGCTGCTGCCGCCATTGAGATGAGAGAAGGGGAGAGGAAGGGCCCCTCAGGTGCCGGCTCCCGCCTACTGTATATGTATTAAAAGGTCACTTATCTTCATTGGTGGCGCAGTGCGCCCCCCCCCTTCCTTACCCCAGTACTAAAAAAATTGGTGATGCAGTGCACCCCCCGAAACCACCCCAGTATTATAATCATTGGTGGCAGTGGCCACAGGGTTCCCTCCCCTTCTCCTCATTTGTGGGAGTGGTAGTTCTGATCGGAGCCCCAGAAGAGTAATCCCGGGGCTCCGATCGGTTACCATGGCAGTGAGGACGCTACTGAAGCCCTGCCTGCCATGGTAAACTCCCTGCTGCTGTGTGCATTATGCACAGGGCAGCAAGGGGAGTGTGAAGTCCTATTCACCCTAATAGATCTCCATTAGGGTGAATATGACAAGGGATGAAAAGATCCCAGGTTCTAGCCCCTAAGTAGGCTAATAGTTATTAAATAAAAAGTAAAAAAGAGCTTGACAAACAAACACCAAAATATTAAGTTTAAATCACCCCCTTTCCCAATTTTACATATAAAATATATAAACAATAAATAAACATATTACATATCGCCATGCCCAAAAAAGTGTGAACTATTAAAATATAAAAAAAAATCTATGCGGTGAACGCCGTAACAGAAAAAAAAAATTAAAACCACGCAATTCCCCCCTTTTTTTGTCACCTTGTCCCCCTAAAAAATAGGATCGGCCTGGTTGATTATGGGCTGGACGTTCCATAAAATGCGGAATGCACGTGGCTTTTTTGTTTTTATATTTTTTCACGTGGTATCGAATGGTATTGAGTATCGCAATACATAAATCGAATCAAAATTTCAGTATCCCAACAACCCTAGTCCCATGTAAATAACATCACTCCTTCCAGCCCCCTCCAACATATAGTCCCATGTAACAAAAATTGTAAATTGTACCCCTTACAGTAGTATTGCTCTCATTGTAAAACCTTCACAGTAGTTTTGTACAGATGTGTGTCCCCTCACAGTAGTTATGCCCACATTGTGCCCTCTCACAGTAGTTATGCCCTCTCTGTGCCCCTTTCACAGTTTTAATGCCCTCTTTGTGCCCCCTTCACAGTAATAATACCCTTTGTGCCCCTTCACAGTAATTATCCCCATTGTTTCCCCTTTATAGTAATAATGCCCATTTTGCCCCCTTCACAGTAATAATGCCCATTGTGCCCCCTAATAGTAGTAATGCCCACTGTGCTAGTAATGCCCTCTGTGCCCCCTCCATAGTAGAAATCCCCATTGTGCCCCCTTCCCAGTAATAATGTCAATTCTGCCTCCTTCACAGTAATAATGCCCACTGTGCCCCCTTCATTGTAATAATTCCGTCTGGCTCTGTGCCCCCTCCATAGTAGAAATGCCTATTGTGCCCCATTCACATTAGTAATGCCCTCTGTGCCCCCTCCATAGTAGTAATGCCCTCTGTGCCCCCAGCTGTTTGAAGAGAGGGCAGCGCTCATATGAGAGCTTCTTTCTCTGTTCTGTTCACCTGCTCGCCGTAGCATTTGCAGTGATGAGCAGAGAAGGCAGCACTCATACAAAAAAAAAGTGGACAACCTCTTTAAAGACATACTTGGAAAACATTACATACAGAGCTACAGAACATACAGGGTCATACAGCGCCACATACCTCTTATATCCAGTGACTTCTCTTCTCTGATGTAGATATTCTCTTTCCTCTTCTTCTCCTGTTAGACCAGACCACCATGGTAACTTCTTTCAGCCGTGTCTCGTCTCTGTAGAGTTTAACAAACAGACATCTTACTTTACTACTTTTCCATCATCCTCTGACCTTCTCAACACCCCATCCTGCCACCACCAATACTGTTTCCACTGTGCTCCCCAATACTTTCCTGCAGAAACAGTCCCCCTGAAAATACTGGTACCACAAAAACACCCCTTTATATTGTGCACTAGTAATAAAAAACCCAACCTTCCTTTCAGATCAGACCCCCATATAAAACCCTAAATGAGATCCCCCAATCTCAGACCAAACCCCCATTAGACCTCTATGTAAGGCCCCGACCCAATATCAGACCTCAGATAAGACCCTTATATAAGACCCCCATTAGACCTCCAGATACACATATCAGACCTTAGACCAGACCCCCATATCAGACCTCCAGACCCCCATTAGACCCCCTCTAGACCTCCTGACCCCCGTTAGACCTCTAGACCCCCAATCAAACCCCCTTAGACCCCCAGACCCCCTAGCCAGACCTCCAGACCCCCAATGACCCCATTAGACCTCCAGACCCCCATTGGACCATCAGACCCCATTGGACCTCCAGACCCCCAGTCAGACCTCCATACCCCCCATTATACCACTCCAGACCCCCAGTCATACCTCGAGACCCCCCAGTCATACCTCGAGACCCCCAGTCATACCTCGAGACCCCCCCAGTCAGACCTTGAGACTCTCCAGTCAGACCTTGAGACCCCCCCAGTCAGACCTCCTGACCCCCCAAGTCAGACCTCCTGACCCCCCAAGTCAGACCTCCTGACCCCCCAAATCAGACCTCCTGACCCCCCCAGTCAGACCTCCTGACCCCCCCAGTCACACCTCCTGACCCCCCAGTCAGACCTCCTGACCCCCCATTAGACCTCCATATCAGACCTCAGATTAGACTGTAAAATAATAATAAAGTAACTTACCTCTCCTGTTGCCACTCTCCCTGTCCTGCCTGTCTTCTCTTCTCAGGGCCCGCGCTGCAGATGTACTGCATCTTATAAAGGGAAAAGCAATGATCGCTTCCATCTGTATTGATAGAAGCGCTCATTGCTTCTGTTCTGGCACCCCACTGTGTGCCGGCACCTGCGGCAGGCTACAGTGCCAGTCGTATCAGCCATCAGTCAGTGCCCCCAGCCACCAGTCACAGTGCCAGCAGTCTCAACACCAACAGTCAGTGCCAGCAGTCTCAGCCACCAGCCAGTGTCAGTCGTCTTAGCCATCAGTCAGTGCCACCAGTCACAGTGCCAGCAGTCTCAGCACCACCAGTCAGTGCCAGCGTCTCATCAATTAGCTGCAGTCAACAGTCTCAGCCACAGCTGAGTTTTACACTAAGGCAATAATAATTATACTTACGGTATTGTGATATATATGTTTCCATGTTTTTTTAATTATTTTAATTTTGACTTCTTGCCAAAATATTTTTGACAATGAATAAAATAAAACAGGAAATACAATGTAGTCAAATTCCCTTGCTATTTAAAATAGACTGTTCCTACTAATATTTATGCGCTACTGTTCTAGTGCCTGCTATTGTAACGGGCTTAATGTCTAGTTAGTTTTATAAAACAATAATATAAGGATGACATTTTAATGGAAATCCTCAACTCTAGTATCGACCCTATTGCTAGTGATGTGGGGACATTGAACAGGGCACCATAAGATGATTGTCAGGTTCATCAGTATATGGATTATATTCTCTGCTTGCATTATTATTTTATTTAATAATTTTTTTATATTTAATTTATTTATTAATTATTTATTTTATATTATTTTACATATATAGGATTAAGAGCATCTTTGACAGAGGTTTAAAGGGATTGTCTGAGAGTTTAATACTCTCCTCAGGATAGGTCATCAGTATTTGGTCGGTAGGGGTCCAACTCCCGCCACCCCCACAGATCAGCTGTTTGAAGAGGTGAGCATCAATGCTGCTTCCTAGGCCAGTGATGTCACATACATCACCATATGCCTAGGCGGAGTTCAGACCCATTCAAGTGAATGGAGCTAAGCTGCGATACCAAGCACAGCGCCGTCCACTGGATAGCCACTGCCAATCATTGCCATGTCACTCACAAGAGTGCCACGGCCTCTACAAACAGCTGATTGGAGGGGGTACCGAGGGTCAGGCCTTGAGGACAGGTCATTAGTATTAAAATATTCTACAGTTTTCACACCTTCATCTGGACCTGAGTACTTTTGTAATTGCAAGTAATTAAAAATTTAGCACAGCCAAATTTTTCTTAATAAAATCTGTCTGTATAGCGCCACCTGCTGTTTGTTTTTTTCTTATTTCTTTGACCCGCTCACTGACATGGCCGCACATGCTCAGTTTCACCCTCCAACTGCCTCCTGAGCTGTGATAGGCAAAGCATGGACACGCCTCCTTAGCTGCAGCAGAAAAACACTCCCCCTGAGGTGCCAGCTTGATATAAATCTAGCAGAGCAATAAATGGTGAGATCTTTGGATCCATGTGAGGTACAGGGCCGGTTCTAGTTAGAAAGAGTCTGTCATGTACTATATGATGTCTGATTTTCATTTTTTACATTAGTCATGGGATAACCCCTTTAAATACTTCTGCAACCCCTTAAATATCCTTATTTCCAAGCAATATTTCATATCTGTGGTCTTCTCTGCAACCATAATCCCTTCCTGCCGCTGTCTGTCTATGTTTGTCCGAACAGTGAGCATTGTATCATTTTGTAGGAATCCAAGCGGCTCCATTACATGACCTAAGCTGAACTTTTTTATATCGTCCCCCCCCACTTTGGACAAGTATTGTTATAGGGAAAGACACATCTACATTTGTTCAATTTAGTCTCTAGTGTTTCTTAGCAGCAGCACAAAATGGTCTCTGGGAAATGCTTGTTAGAGAAAAGGATAGCGGTGGAAAATGACATAATTTGTCTCCTCCAAATTGCCCATTAGCTCTGCACCGTTCAATTTAGAAATAATATTTATTCTGACAATTGAGATAGAAAGCTCGAGAACGTCATGCAATGGCGGCCGCTCGTTTCATGCTTCCGAAGAGCTGTTGTTTACACGGCAATTACCTGCCGGCAGCTACTTAGTGAGAACGGAGCCTAGAAGATCACAGCGTAGGTCAGAAAAGTCGCTAGTTCTAGATGTAAGACCACCGAGGCCGTAGATGAATAGGCACTATTTTATTCTTTTTTCCTAATTCCATACGTCCCTTCCATACAGATAACGCGTGACGTCAATCCGCAAGCAGTGAATGCCTTTTCAAGTTGCTTGTGCGCAAACTGCTGGGATTTGACCCTCCACCGCTGCGTTCCGCTTAGCAATCGCTTCCTCACCCACTGCGTGTAAAAATAAACCCCTTATTTCTGCTTGAACGACATAATAAATAGAATATTCCCTCCATTTTATAACGCATGCTTTCAGCTGTGTTTCTTTTTAACTCCATGGAGGCTGGAAGAACACGAGCATTAAGAGTTTGCAGCTGTTCCACACTCCTACCTTAACGTATTCTTGTCTTGTCAATGCCGGGCCAAGCAGGGAGTTGGTGGAACAATAATGGTCTAATGGGGGAATGCCAGGCAGGAGCCACTGACACAATAACAGTGTGAAAAGAAAAGCTTTAATTAACATGAAGGAAGAAAAAAAAAGATCATCGAAGTGGGGAGCAGTTAATCTAGTGAGTAATACGAAGTGCCTTGAAAATGTATGTACACATGTAGCAGAGCTGAGTTTATCCTTTGTGTCTTTTACATAACGTAACTGCTATCAAGCTACGGGACAACCTGATTTCACATTATATGATTTAAATTTATGGAAAATTTGGGAAATACAAGGCCAAAAATTCTTAAGGGTTCACTTCAGGATCCTAGGAAAGCAGTTGATGGTTTTGAATAGTAAGACTAGTTTTACACTTGCAGTTTGGACTACTGACAGACTGTTCTGGTAGAGAACAGCCTGCAGGAGGTCTGTGGATCAGGCATTGCCAGGAACTCCCGCCCTCCCGCCTGACGCCATTGGATATAATGGGATCTGCTAGAGATCCAGCTGCTACCTGGAAAATATGCCGATAATCGGCCATACAAAAAACACTGCACACAGCTGTTCTGGCTGGCAGGTGTGAAAGAAGCCTAAAGTCTACAATACTTGGGCCTCCTAGTAAAACGTGTATATTTATGGACATGCCAAACACTCTTCTGTATACCTTATTCATTTATGTTGATTACCTAGCAGTAAGGGTACTTTTACATGGCCCAATACTGGGTCATAACGAGTGCCGACAGTCAATAAAACAAGTCAATCAGCATTCGTTTAAACAGCCTTTAATTGGGCGATAGAAAGCGCATGGAGAACAGAAGATCGCTATGATCCCATACACTTTACATTATGTTGGCAGCATATCCACTGCATATCCACTGCTTATAAAAGAAGAGGTGCTGCCTATCAGCGAGCAATTTTATGATGATCAGTGGGGGGTTTGGAGCAATTGGGCTCACTGTCTGATTTGGGACAGCTTCATGGTAATCTACATATTCTAGAGGTTTAGGAGAACACAGATGATCCTCACACAAAGGGGGAAAAGGTTTCATGCGGTTGTGTACGTGGGTTGGATTCAAACTCAGCGCTAACTCAGGGCAACATCGCTAACTACTGAACCACGGTTCCTTAATCGTGGGGGGTTTGAGGACTCCAAGTAGGCAGGTCTAAAAAGGCATAAAATATACTCACCATGTCTTCTGTTTCTAGTGTAAACTTCTAGCAATTTTAGCATAATGTACAGATTGTTTGTACTGTCACACTAATACTTAATTACCCTAAAATGAAATAAAAAGAGATGAAAAAGCTTAGAGTTTAGAAAATACAGATACGACAAGGTTGTATCTTTCCCTGCAGTACAGTAGATGCCCGTGATGAGAACATAGTCCTACCACTTTGCAACTCACTAGTCAGACAACACATGGAGTACTGTGTACAGTTCTGGGCTCCTGTGAACAAGGTGGACATAGCAGAGCTGGAGAGGGTTCAGAGGAGGGCAAATAAAGTAATAACTGGAATGGTTGGACTACAGTACCCAGAAAGATTATCAATTAGGGTTATTCACTTTAGAAAAAAGACTGAGGAGAGATCTAATAACTATGTAGAAATATATCAGGGGTCAGTGCAGAGATCTATCCCATCATCTATTTATCTCCAGGACTGTGACTGTGACGAGGGGACATCCTCTGTGACTGGAGGAAAGAAGGTTTGTACACAAACATAGAAGAGGATTCTTTACGGTAAGAGCAGTGAGACTCTTTGCCTGAGGAGGTGGTGATGGTGAGTTCACTAAAAGAGTTAAAAGAGGGGCCTGGATGTATTTCTGGAGGGTAATAATATTACAGGTTATAGTTACTAGAGAGGGGTCGTTGATCCAGGGAGTTATTCGGATTCACTGATTGGAGTCGGGAAGGAATTTTTTTCCCCTAAAGTGGGGAAAATTGGCTGCTACCTCATGAAATTATTTTGCCTTCTTCTGGATCCACTTGCAGGATAACAGGCTGAACTGGATGAACAGATGTCTTTTTTCAGCCTTATAAATTATGTTGCTATGTTACTATGTTATTTCTACAAACTTTTGTTGCACCAAAAATGAATGTTGGTGGTGAGATAAACATTTGTTCAAGGCTTGTTGCTTCATTTGTTCAAGGTTTAGTTGGAAATCATTTCAAAAGTCAAAGGAATATATAGTGCGTTTGGAATGTCTTCAGACCCTTTCACTTTTCTTACATTTTGTTATGTTGCGACCTTGGGCTAAAATAAAAAAAATCTAGTCCTTTAAATAATGGCAAATTAAAACCAGAAAGTTCAAAGAGTTTGCTAATTTGATGCCACAAGGTTTGCATCTAAAAGATATTATTGTCTGGGCCTCAACAGTATTATGCAGTTACATTACATACAGTGAGACTGTAGGAAATGGATGGAACGGCTGCCGGGCCTCATCTAAGAGAGCGATCTTGAATAGCCACAGGAATTGGGGTTGAATGGGAAGAGGGGGTTGCACTAAAATTTCTGGGGGATGGGTGGGGACATTTCTAGTTACGCCACTGGTGGACAGCTATTTTCAGGTCTCCCCAGAGATGTTCAATTGGGGTAAGGGCTCTGGCTGTGCCACTCAAGATATTCACAGAGTTGTCCCTAAGCCATTCCTGTGTTTTCTTGCCTTTGTGCATAGGGTCATTTTCTTTTTGGAAGGTAAGCCTTCTGCTCAGTTCAGATCAATTTGGATCAGATTTTCATTAAGAATATCTCTGTACTTTGCTCCATTCACCTTTCACTCACCTCTGACCAGTCTTCCTTTCCCAGCTGCTGAAAAACACCCCCATTGCATGATGCTGTCACCACCATGCTTCACTGTAGGGATGGAATAGGGGAACTAATGAGCATTGCCTATTTTCCTCCAAACTTGACGCTTAAAATTGAAGCCAAAAAGTTCAATCTTCTTATCATCAGACCAGAGAATCTTCTTTTCTCACAGTCTGAGAGTCCTTTAGGTGCCTTTGTGAAATTTCATATGTATTTTACTAAGGAGAATCTTCTTTCTAGCCACTCTACCATACAGCCCAGATTGCTGGAGTGATGCAGTGATGGTTGACCTTCTGGAAGTTTCTCCCATTTGCACACAAGATCTTTAGAGCCCAGACAGATAGTCCATTGGGTTCTTGGTCACCTCTCTTACCATAGCCCTTCTCCTGCAATTACTTTATTTAGTAGGGCAGCCAGTTTAGGAAGAGTTCTGGCTGTTCCAAACCTCTTCCATTTAAAAATTATGGCAGGCCACAATCCTGTCTGTGAGCTCTACAGGCAGTTTATTCCTCCTCATGGCTTAGTTTTGGCACTGCTATGCATTGTCAGCTGTGAGACCTTACATAAACAAAAATCGTGTCCAGTCACCTGAATTTACTACAGGTGGATTCCAGTCAACGGGTAGAAACATCTCAAAGATGATCAAGAGAAATGGGAGAAACCCAGGGCTAAATTTCAAGTGTCATAGCAAAGTGTCTAAATACTTATGTCCATTAGAAATGTTAGTATTCTTTTTTAATAAATTTGCAAACATTTCTAAAATTCTGTTTTCACTTTCTCATTATGGGTAATTAAGTGAAGATCACTGGGGGGAAAACGTAATTTAAAAAAATATATATTTTATCACAAGGCCGCAACGTAACATAATGGGAAAAAAGTGTAAGGGTCTAAAGACCCCTAAATGCATTGTATGTCTAATATGTCATTTTATGGTATATGGAGCCTTCAACATGAGCAGATGACACTCTAAGTGTTATGTCACACAGTTACATCTCCTGATCAGGAATGGATCATAAACGGAGAGAAAGTATAACGGACAGATATCACTTCTCTTCTTTTAATTCACTCCTGGTTTTGGCTTCCAAAACTACATCAGGAAACCTGTACGTCCGACCTTACCTTTAGACTCCAGTCTCTGTCAAACTGCCTTAGACACCCTCTTCCCTTTATATGTTGGCCATTTGTGTTAAATGAAAGTTAGCCGAACCTGCTGATTTCGGTGGATGAAGCTGATCATCTAATGTATATTGGGATGTCCTTACTCTAAAGGATGAGAGAAAGAAGAATTGGACATGTTTAACTTTAACTTGCATAAACCTCTGTTCTCACGAGATATAAGCCACCACCCAAGGTGTCTGGCAGCAACTTGTTCCCTTCTGCTTACTGAGAACACATGCATAGCCAAGGGGACCGTGCATGTGTATGGTGGAGTAGGGAGGAATAGCTGTCAACCAAGTCAACTGCTCACATCTGATATCTATCTATCTATCTATCTATCTATCTATCTATCTATCTATCTATCTATCTATCTATATCTATCTGTCTATCTATCTCAGTCATCAGCAACTTTCGGCACTCCAGCTGCTGTGAAACTATAACTCCCAGCATGCAAACATGCTCAGCAGTTTTTATAACTGCTATAAAAGTGAATAGAGCATTCTGGGAATTGTAGTTTCAGAACACCTGCAGATCTATCTATCTATTTTGTCTGTTATACAATGTTGTGATATTTATGTGATATAGATATATATATATATATATATACTTTGTACATATATATATATATATATATATATATACACACACACATGACAGTTCATCTTTGGATGGATTGGGGACATCTCACACTTCCTGAGGATTTCATTTACACTATATTGTTTGTCCTATTGCTGGAAAATTCAGGTGATTCATCATGTTCTCCAAAGCACCTGATCCCTATTCCCTAGATATCACGCTCTCAATGTGACAGGAATACAGCAAGCTATGGCTTTTATATCTTGAAAGGCCAAGGTGATAACTCTTTTGGGACTTAAGCCTTTCGCCTATTGATGAGTTCCATTTTTTTGCTAATGCTTTTTCTCTGCTCACTCTTAACAGCCCCCTGACTGTGGAGAAGGGTCTGGAATTATTAAACGAGGTGGCCGTGCTCCTGAAACAGCAGATGAATGTGTTTAGTGATGTCAGGTAGGTTTCATTATCTACCCGCGTTCATATTTTATTCCACCATCAGCTCCCCGTTGCAGTATCATTTGTGTTGCCTTTCGCTATCCTTTTCTAGTATAATTGCGCTGACCCTGTTGAGAGGAGATCGTGGTATATGGATCTTGAAGTGATTTCTAACTTTAACAAAAAATCAGGGAGGATTTAAAGTAAACTTTGGTGAAGAAAGTCTCAGGATCTAGCAGGAATATTCTATTTGATGAATAATGCTATATCATTGTGCGATTACAGAGGAAAATTGCAGAATTTTCTAACATTTTAACATCCACAGGAGTATGCAAAGAGTTAGCATGAGAGATTCTAGCAGCTTGGAATTTTATTAATAAGATGCAAATCCATCCGAAATAATATGACAGTGGCATTTTTACCTTGGAAGAACAGAAAAGATTGCTTGTATATCAACCTTTAAAGGGGTTATCCCAGACTAAAAATGCCCCCCATATGCCCGGGGCCCTCACAATGAATATACTTACAAAGCTCCCCCCCCTCCCTAAGCCGCTCCTGGTCTCCGCATCGCCGCTGCTGCTTCTCCCGTGCGCAGATGAAAACATCCAGTGTGGGGGGGGTGGGGGGGCAGCCTCCCGAGCATCGCAGGTGACCAGGAGTAGCGCAGGGAGCGGGAAGTCAGGTAAGTAGATTCATTGTGAGGGGCCTGGGCATATGGGGGTCATTTTTTTGTCTCGGATAACCCTTTTAACTATGGCATAGTCACTTATACAATAGTATGTGGAGTTCATGTTACAGTACATAGTGTAAATTAGTACTGCAGATTTAAAGGGGTTGTCACATCTCATACATTGGTGGCTTTTCACTAGGATATGTCACCAATGTCTGATAGGTGCAGGTCCCAACCCTGGGACCAACACCTATGTCTAGAATGGAGCTGGCAAAGTAAAGAAGAGCAGACCACGCATGCGCAGCTGCACTCCATTCATTTCTATGAGGGCAGAAAATAACCGAAGACTGGCTCAGCTACTTCCGTCAGCCCCATAGAAGGGAATGGAGTGGAGGCCACTCTGTGGGACTTTGAAAAATAGCCACGCTGCTCGGCTATTTCCGGCACTCCCATAGAAATGAATGGAGGGTGGCTGTGCATGCATGGTCTGTTCTCCTTCAGAGGGGCGTAGCTAACGGCTCATGGGCCCTGATGCAAGAATTCAGCTTGGGCCCCCCTTCCCTCAGTGCTTTCTGTGTCTTTGGGCCCCCTCAGGCTCCTGGGCCCGGTAGCGACTGCTACCTCTGCATCCCCTATAGCTACGCCAATGCCTTCAGTTTGCGTTCTCTGTTCTGGGACCCACACCTATCAGACATTGGTGGCATATCCTAGCGATATGCCACCAGTGTATGAGATGGACCAACCCATTTAAAGAAGTATTCCTAGGCTGCCTATGTTGAAAATAAAAAAACAGCACTTTCCTCACCCATCCTCCGCCTTTGCTGTTCTGATGGTACCAGGGTCTCTGCTGTTCCTGCTCTTGTCTGGTTGGGATTGCTGATCACCCAGTCACTAGCTGAGGCGGGTCTCAATGATTGACTGAGAGTTATTCACAGACATTTCCTGCTGTGTCAGCAGAAAGTGGAGAGCAGCAGGAACCTGGGCACCTTCTTAAAGGGGTTGTCCAGGATTCGAAAAACATGGCTGCTTTCTACCAGAAACAACACCACACCTGTCCATAGGTTATGTCTGGTATTGCTGATCAGCTCTATTGAAGTGAATGTGGTTGAGCTGTAATACCTGTAGAGAGGTGTAGTGTTATTTTGGAAGAAAGCAGCCATATTCTTGTAATTCTAAATGACCCCTTTAAGTATAGTTTATGTTATATATTTTCAGCATATGCCGTCTAGAGAAAAGGCTTTTCTTTGCACTGAAATGCCCTTTTAGGCTTCGTTCACATCACCGTTCACGATGGATTCGGCACATAACAGAGCCCTAACTGAGCCGAACGGAGCCTAAAGACCCCATAGACTATAATGGGGTCCATTAGCTGTCCGCTCAGAAGATGATTTTGGAGCGGAAACAAAAGTCCAGCATGCACTACTTTTGTCTCCGCTCAAAAATCATCCTCTGAGCGGACAGCTAACGGACTCTATTATAGTCTATGGGGTCTTAAGGCTCCGTTCGGCTCAGTTTGTGCTCAGTTATGTGCCGAATCCGTCCTTTCCGTTTAGGAGCAGAAGAACGGAAAGGTTGAACTGTGATGTGAACCAAGCCTTAACTAATCTCTTGTAAACTCCATTATGCCAGCTGCTGGTGGCAATAAACAGCCTAAAAACAAATTGAATGGTAGGATTTTTTTTTTTTTTTTAACATGGCCCAATTCATGTTTGCTTTAGTTTTTTTTTATAAATGGCTTTCAAATGTTTAGCTTTTTGGCAGAAAATGTCTGCTGGTGTGCATGTACCCCCCAGGGATTATGTATGTGATCCTCCTTGTTTATCTTTCCTGTCTTTTGATCTGAAAACTTTTTAAAATTTGCCCAAAATTTTGATTCATGTTTGACCCAAATTCATGTCGAATTCAATTTGTTTAGAATCATTTCAACTCATCTCTAATCATAGATTATTAAAACGGTCTCACATCATATCCAAAGCATAAAATAAATCCCCCATATGTACAACGATCGAGCCCCCAAAACACGGCCTAATAATCCTGTAGGTGGAAAATATTATTTTCATGACATATTTGCCGGAAATGCCATTTGTAGCACCAAAGAGCACTTGATGTTAGTAGGAGATATTAAGGGACCTATATAAGTATAAAAAATGTCAGGCTGTACATTCGTATGAGACTGATTTCCTTTTATTATTGCATCACAAATTATATTATACGCCATAATCTTGTTTACAGCCCTAATAATCTGCCCAAACCAATGGTTAATACTTTTTAGCCTATGGCTAAACATAGACTAGCACTGTCATCGCGTCTTTCTAATAACGCTGCTTGGAAACTTACCCTTATCCAGAAGGCAGGATGGAGAAAATTAATGATGTAATATTGCAAAATGAGAAATATTGCAGAGTGGAAGATATCACGCCAAAGGGCTAGGCCTCAGCGAAACAATTGTCTGCCTTTATACGCCATGCGAAGGAAATTGTGGCTGTAGTATCACAGAAACATGCCGTAAATGAATAATTGACCTGTATCTGAAGAAAGAAATGCTCCTAATAAACGTGAAGTTATATTCCATGTGTTTGTGCATATTAAATCAAAGGGAAAGGACTGCTGCCCCTCTTCTGACCATTTTTTGACATTGTAGAAGATCTCACAGCTAAACATTTGCTTGATGACTTCACTGCTTTAGGGTACGTCCACGTAAAATTCACTGTTCATATTCACATGGATCCATATAAAAATGTGCATATGTTATGTGTCGATTCAAAAATATAATAAAAAATTGGGATATTGCTCCACTAAGTGTCTGTATAGTTCCTATGCACATATGAAGACTGCTTGTACATTATTAGCTGATTTGATTCAGTTTGAAATTCCTGTTTTTACAGTAGATCAGTTTTGTGATAACGCAACATTCAAAAGAGTGATTTTTTTATTTTATTTTTTGCGGGCTTGCCGTGGATTTCATCTTATGCATTGCAAATGGTGAAATCAGCAGTGAAAAATCTGCAGCATGAATTGACATGCTGGAGGTTTAAAATCGACACCACAGGTTAATTTCAACGTGGATTCTATTGTTCCTGTTAAAATCCACGGAAATTCCAACCACAATTCTACAGACGAAAATCCACAATGTATACCCTCTGAGTGGGTGTTCCTCAGTGTCAGACTGGCTTGCCATAGTACCAGAGGATCCTCTGGTGGGCCTAGGGTTTGATGCCATAGTGGGCCCCAAAAGTCCAGGGGAAAAAAAGGCATTTGGAAGCAGTCACTAGCCACTAGGGTCTATTTCTTTGAATAAAATATCATGTTACTTTATTGATAATATGGAGGTTGGTTCCCAAGAATAACCTCCTCTTGTGGGCCCAGGGAACCTCAGTCCTACACTGGCACCCCCTAAGAGTTCCATAACAGTATAAGATGGTAATCCTGCCATCCTACTGGTATACACATACTGGCTAGAGATGAGCCGATTTTTCAAAAGTTCGATTCGGCCGGCTCGCCGAATATCTTTAAAAAGTTTGGTTCCATTCGAATTTATTTGCAGGGAATTTTGTTAAAAAAACGGCTATTTCCTAGCTGCAGAGAGCCTTTATAGTGGTGGAGAACACTGTGCCTTGTAGTAACAAGGATAGGAAGTCTGCTATGGTAGTGAAATAATACTCAGTATTATTGAGTATTATGTCAGTATGACATGCAGATGACAGATGTCGCTCTTAGAAACACTGCACACTTCACTTATTTTGGCAGTCACAGGGCCAAAACTGACCAAATAACTCAAGTATGAACTCAGCCTTACAGCCTTACCGTAGTCAGCTGACTCCACATAGATGTCTACAGAACCTGTTCTATTAAACGCTTAAACAAGTAGAGCCCCCCGACAGAGTGGAGAGGGTGTCAGCAGTAAGTTTGTGTTGGCGTAACTGATTATTTTTCCCTTCCTCTGATCCATCAGAACAATAACCCACCAAAACGGATCCTGTCTGTTGAGCATCCGCCTTCACTCAGTCAGCATTTGGTCAGTAATCTATCAGCTTTGCTAATTCCAAAAAAAACAGGAGTGGATCCAAAACAGAGATGACAAGTGAATAGAATATTTGCATGTCTTCTGTCTTTCATACCCACTCCTGCTTTTGGCTACCAGATCACAAGCCAATTCTGATAGGACCATACAGTCCTTCATCTGCTACACAGACAGGATCCGTTGTGCGTCTCATTTTTCCTTTCTTCTGACAGATCAGAAGAAGGATCAAATAAATGATGATGTCAGCAAAGCCGAAAGGCAAAATTGTGGCTCAGTCATGAAGTGGGGATGATGGGAACAGCATGAGAAGTCCACAGAGTGGCCCTATGACATAGTGGTGAGGTGGAAGCAGCATGAGGAGGCCACAGAGTGGCACAACGATAGTGTGGAGGTGGCGGCAACATCAGGAGGCCACAGAGTGGCAAGGTGACATATTGTGGAGGTGGCAGCAGCATCAGGAGACCACAGAGTGGCAAGGTGACATAATGTGGAGGTGGCAGCAGCATCAGGAGACCACAGAGTGGCAAGGTGACATAGTGGGGAGGTGGCAGCAGCATGAGAAGACCGCAGAGTGACAAGGTGACATAGTGTGGAGGTGGCAGCAGCATGAGGAGACCACAGAGTGGCAAGGTGACATAGTGGGGAGGTGGAAGCAGCATGAGAAGACTGCAGAGTGACAAGGTGACATAGTGTGGAGGTGGCAGCAGCATGAGGAGACCATAGAGGGGCAAGGAGACATAGTGTGGAGGTGGCAGCAGCATGAGTAGATGACAGAGTGGCAAGGTGATATAGTGTGGAGGTGGCAGCTGCATCAAGAGACCACAGAGTGGAAAGGTGACATAGTGTAGAGGTGGCAGCAGCATGAGGAGACCACAGAGTGGCCCGGTGACAGAGTGTGGAGGTGGCAGCTGCATCAGGTGGCCACTGACTGGCAAGGTGACATAGTGTGGAGGTGGAAGCAGCATTAGGAGACACCAGAGTGGCAAGGTGACATAGTGTGGAGGTTGCTGCAGCATCAGAAGACCACAGAGTGACCTGGTGACAGACTGGGGAGGTGGGTGGCAATAACAGTTCCCGCTGATGATGGTGGGTGTAAGAAGGAGCACTTGGCATCAGATGTGTGGCATCAGGCGGGTGGCAGCATCAGAATAGTAGATGAGGCAGGTAGCCAGGAGAAACCTTCTTCTTTGGTCAAGGTTTGGGTGAGGCAGCACGGATGATCTAATCTGATGCATCAGGCATTGGTGGGTGGAAAACCT
This sequence comes from Bufotes viridis, assembly GCA_033119425.1. Taxonomy (NCBI): domain Eukaryota; kingdom Metazoa; phylum Chordata; class Amphibia; order Anura; family Bufonidae; genus Bufotes; species Bufotes viridis. The sequence continues at coordinate 386,132,603 of CM065593.1, read as the reverse complement.
GGGTGATCTATGCCTGATTCACCTTGACAAAGGTCAGTCTCTCCACACTTTGGGTGGACAGACGAGTTATTCTTGGGGTAACTATGGCCCCCGCCATACTAAATACCCGCTCTGATGCCACATTACTGGCCAGGAAGGACAGTTTTTTAGGTCAAACTCTGCCAGTTGCGGCCACAAATCCAGTTTGGCTGCCCAGTAGTCCAGCGGATCTTTAATGTGGGGTAGCAGGGTGCTGTCCAAGTATGCCACCACCTGCTGGTTCAAGTCCTGCTGGTGAGTAGTTTCTGCACTATGCAGGTAAAGGAAGCTGCTCATTAACGACTCTAGACTCAGGCTGTTATTGATGGAGATGGTACTGCTCCTGCCACCCCACCACTCTACAGCAGCCATGGCAGTGGAATGTGAGCGCAGAAGGCCTCCCCGGTAAGATCTGCGAGAGGATGGACGATGGCGCAGAAAGGCAGCGGCCAACTGAATATATAGGATGTCTCTATAGTAGTTCAGTTTGTCCTCCCTCTCAGCGGCTGTAAAAAAGGTCCCCATTTTGGACCGGCAGCGAAGGTCCAACAAGGTGGAGAGCCAGAAGTCATCCTTCTGCCGAATGGTGACAATTCGGCTGTCACTACGCAAGCAAGTGAGCATGCATTGGGCCATTTGTGCAAGTGACTCGGAGGCACTCCCTGCCTCCATCTCCACTGCATACTACCACAGTGTGTCTGGGTCCTCTGCCTCATCTTCCTCATTGCCCTGTAGCATCTCTGGCCGGTCCTGCTCCTCCTCCTCACCTGTCACCTGTGTAGAAAAACCACCCATTTCGCTACACTTTGCTTGTGCCCCAATGTCCTCCTCCTCCAGTTCAGCCCCCACAGGGCTCATGTAACCATGAGATCTAGGCGCCACGTCCCCAGTCCCCTGACCAGCCAGATTTACCAGCATCTGTTCCTAGACATGAAGCAGTGGAATAACATTGTTCATCCCATAGTCCTGGTGACTGACAAATAACGTGGCCTCCTCAAAGGGCCTGAGCAAACGGTAAGTGTCACACATGAGCTGCCACTGGCTGACATCGAAGTTACACAGGGGAGTACTCCTGTCCGTTTGGATCATCAAGAAATCGTTTAGTTGAGCGAACACCTGGATGTTCGGGTTCGAGAAGTTCGTCCGAACTTCCCGAAAATGTACGGGTTTGGGATCCGAACTCGACCCAAACTTCACCCTGAACCCGAACCCCATTGAAGTAAATAGGGACCCGAACTTTTGGGCACTGAAAAGGCTGTGAGTGTAATGTAGGTAAATCCCCTGCAAACAAATGTAGATAGGGAAATGACTTAAAGTAAAATAAAATAAATAAAAATTAACCAATATCAATTGGCAACTTGGAGGAGGAGGAGGTGGAATAGGAGGTTGGGGTGGCATCAGGTGGGAATGCTATGGGAGTTGAAGTTCTCATCACAGCCAAAAAGGATTCATGTCTCCCTGCAGTGCCACAGGCCTCATTTACAGACTTAGGGCCATGGCACCCGCAAAGAGAAGAGCAGTCCCGTAACAGCAACACAGGCCTCAGGTTAACCTGCAATGGAACAGGCCATTATCAATTACGTAGGCCCCTGACACCCAGACAGAGGAGAGGTCATTTGACAGTAAAAAGAGTTTAATGTCTCTCACCCAGACAGCAAGCAATTAAACGAAATATAGGCCACTGACACCCAGACAATGGGCGATCATTAGACAGTAAAAAGAGTTAAATGTCTGCCACCAAGACAGCAAGCAAGTACATGAAATTTAGGCCCCTGACACCCAGACAATGGGGCGGTCATGACAGTAAAAAGAGTTTAATATCTTCCACCAAGACAACAAATGATTAAACGACATATAGGCCCCTGACACCCAGACAATGGGGTGGTCATTAGACAGTAAAAAGTGTTAAATGTCTGCCACCAAGACAGCAAGCAAGTACGTGAAAGTTAGGCCGCTGACACCCAGACAGAGGAGAGGGGTCGCATAGCAACAAAAGAGGCTTCATGTCACCCACCAATGGAGAAGGCCACTTTCAGATTTTTAGGCCCCTGGCACACAGACGGAGGAGAGGTTCATTCAACTTATAATGGTAAAATGAAAAAAAAGAGGACTCAATAAAGAAGTGCCCTGGAGTACAAGAATATATGGTTAAGGGGAAGTAGTTATAAATGTCTATTCTTCACAAGGGATGGACAGGTCCTGTGGGATCCATGCCTGGTTCATTTTCATGAACGTCAGCTTGTCCACGTTGGCTGTGGACAGGCGGCTGCGTTTGTAAGTAATGACGCCACCTGCCGTGTTGAATACCAGGCAGGCCAGCACCTTCAAGGCATAAAAGGCTAGCTCTGGCCACGTGGACAATTTGGAGACCCAGAAGTTGAATGGGGCCAAACCATCAGTCAGTACGTGTAGGGGTGTGCAGACGTACTGTTCCACCATGTTAGTGAAATGCTGCCTCCTGCTAACACGTTCTGTATCAGGTGGTGGTGCAGTTAGCTGTGGCCTGGTGACAAAACTTTTCCACATCTCTGCCATGCTAACCCTGCCCTCAGAGAAGCTGGCCTTGACACAGCTGCGTTGGCGGCCTCTCGCTCCTCCTCTGCCTTCGCCTTCGGGCTTCCACTTGTTCCCCTGTGACATTTGGGAATGCTCTCAGGAGCGTGTCTACCAACGTGCGCTTGTAATCGCGCATCTTCCTATCACACTCCAGTGCAGGAAGTAACGTGGGCACATTGTCTTTGTACCGGGGATCCAGCAGGGTGGCAACCCAGTAGTCCGCACACGTTAAAATGTGGGCAACTCTGCTGTCGTTGCGCAGGCACAGCATGTAGTCGCTCATGTGTGCCAGGCTGCCCAGAGGTAAGGACAAGCTGTCCTATGTCGGAGATGTATCGCCATCGTTCTCAGTTTCCCCCCAGCCACGCACCAGTGATGGGCCCGAGCTGCGTTGGGTGCCACCCCGCCGTGAACATGCTTCATTCTCATTCTCATCCTCCTCCACCTCCTCATCCTCGTCCTCCTCGTCCTCGTCCTCCAGTATTGGGCCCTGGCTGTCCACATTTGTACCTGGCCTCTGCTTTTGCAAAAAAACTCCCTCTGAGCCACTTCTAAGAAACTGGCCTGAAAGTGCTAAAAATGACCCCTCTTCCTCCTCCTCCTCCTCCTGGGCCACCTCCTCTTCCATCATTGCCCTAAGTGTTTTCTGAAGGAGACATAGAAGTGGTATTGTAACGCTGATAACGGCGTCATTGCCACTGGCCATGTTGGTGGAGTACTCGAAACAGCGCAACAGGGCACACAGGTCTCGCATGGAGGCCCAATCATTGGTGTTGAAGTGGTGCTGTACCGCAGTGCGACTGACGCGTGCGTGCTGCAGCTGAAACTCCACTATGGCCTGCTGCTGCTCGCACAGTCTCTTCAGCATGTGCAAGGTGGAGTTCCACCTGGTGGGCACGTTGCATATGAGGCAGTGAGCGGGAAGGCCGAAGTTACGCTGTATTGCAGACATGCGAGCAGCGGCAGGATGTGAACGCCGGAAGCGCGCACAGACGGCCCACACTTTTTGCAGCAGCTCTGACATATTGTGGTAGTTGTGAATAAACTTCTGCACCACCAAATTCAGCACATGCGCCAGGCAAGGGATGTGCGTCAAATCGGCTAGTCCCAGAGCTGCGACGAGATTTCGCCCATTATCGCACACTACTAGGCTGGGCTTGAGGCCCACCGGCAGCAACCAGTCTGTTGTTCAATACCCCGCCACAACTCCTGCGCGGTGTGGGGCCTGTCCCCCAAACATATGAGTTTCAGAACGGCCTGCTGACCTTTACCCCGGGCTGTGCTGAAGTTGGTGGTGAAGGTGTGTGGCTGACTGGATGAGCAGGTGGAAGAAGAGGAGGAGGAAGCCGAGTAGGAGGAGGAGGCTAGAGGAGGCAAAGAATGATGCCCTGCGATCCTTGGCGGCAGAAGGACGTGTGCCAAAGAACTCTCGGCCTGGGGCCCAGCTGACACTACATTTACCCAGTGTGCAGTTAGGGAGATATAGCGTCCCTGGCCGTGCTAACTGGTCCACGTATCTCGTTAGGTTGACCTTGCCACAGATGGCGTTGCGCAGTGCACACTTGATTTTATCGGATACTTGGTTGTGCAGGGAAGGCACAGCTCTCTTGGAGAAGTAGTGGCGGCTGGGAACAACATACTGTGGGACAGCCATCTTGCCATCAGCTGTTTGAAGCTGTCTGTGTCCACCAGCCTGAATGACAGCATTTCAAAGGCCAGTAGTTTAGAAATGCTGGCATTCAGCCCCAGGGCTCGAGGGTGGCTAGGTGGGAATTTACGCTTTCTCTCCAAGGTTTGTGAGATGGAGAGCTGAACGCTGCCGTGTGACATGGTGGAGATGCTTGGTGACAGAGGTGGTGGTGTTGGTGGCACATCCTCTGTTTGGTGGGCGGCAGGTGCCAACATTCCTCCCGAGGCGGAGGAAGAGGCCGAGGCAGCAGCAGAAGAGGGAGCAGGGGGAGTCTGAGTGAGTTCCTTGTTTTTAAGGTGTTTACTCCACTTCAGTTCATCCTTTGCATGTAGATGCCTGGTCATGCAGGTTGTGCTAAGGTTCAGAACGTTAATGCCTCGCTTCAGGTTCTGATGGCACAGCGTGCAAACCACTCGGGTCTTGTCGTCAGCACATTGTTTGAAGAACTGCCACTCCAGGGAACTCCTTGAAGTTGCCTTTGGGGTGCTCGGTCCCTGGTGGCGGTGGCCAGTAGCAGGTGAACTCTCTTGGCGGTGGCTGTTCTGCTTTTGCCCCCTGCTCCCTCTTTTGCTACGCTGTTGGCTCAGTCTCACCACTGCCTCTTCCTCTGAACTATGAAAGTCAGTGGCACGACCTTCATTTCATGTGGGGTCTAGGAGCTCATCTTCCCCTGCATCGTCTTCCACACAGTCTTCCTACCTGACCTCCTGTTCGGTCTGCACACTGCAAAATGATGCAGCAGTTGGCACCTGTGTTTTGTCATCATCAGAGACATGAGGACCCTAATGAGGTGGTATTCCCATGTCCTCATCATCAGGAAACATAATTGGTTGTGCATTCTATGTCTTCCACCACTGGGGAAGGGCTAGGTGGATTCTCTTGGGAAACCCTGCCAGCAGAGTCTAAGTCAGTATAAATAGTATAAGAGACTGCTGCATAACTTGAGGCTCAGACAGTTTCCCTGATATGCATGGGGGTGATGTGACAGACTGATGGGCTTGGTTTTCAGGCGCCACCTGTGTGCTTTCTGCAGAAGACTGGGTAGAAGATAATGTTGCACCTGACTAGCACCTGTACTTGCTCAGGCCTTACCATCCTTAGAACGGCATTGGGCCCCACCAAATATCGCTGTAAATTCTGGCAGGTACTGGAACCTGAGGTAGTTGGTTCACTAGGATGTGTGGCTGTGGCAGAACGGCCGCGTCCTCTCCCGGCACCAGAGAAAAAACCACGACCATGTCCGCGTCTCTTACTAGATGTTTTCCTCATTGTTACTGTTACCACAATAAGAAAAAAATTATTTGGCCCAATGTATTGAATTCAAATTCAGGCTTTTTTTACAGGCACCTAACACTATCTGGCTATCTATTTATGTACCGTATTACACTAATCCAGGCACAGCAGTAACCACAGATTTAGGGGAATATTAATTGTAGGCCTAGTATTTAGGCCCTGGATGTAAGGTATCCTTTTACGGACAGATTTACACTTGGAGATGCACAGTAGCGTGTGAAAAAATATATAGGATTATGCTTTCAGCACTTGTATTTTAACACTTTGTGTAATATACCCTTTAACAGAAAGAAATACACCTAGAGATGCAAAACAGTGTGTGCAAATGTAGAGGATTATACCCTTTAACAGAAAGAAATACACTTGGCCTGCAACAGCTGGAACACCAGATTTTGGGTATTGCTATTTTGGCAATTGAATTTCACCCCAGAACAAAATATATTCTTTGACGGATACTATTAAACTACTTGTCCAGCCACAGCTAGAACACCAGATTTACTGTATTTCTATTTTTGCAACTGAATTTCACCCCAGAAAATAATATTTCCTTTGACGGACACTATGAAACTTGTCCAGTCACAGCTGGAACACGAGATTTACAGTATTTCTATTTTTGCAACTGAATTTAACACCAGAAAATAATATATCCTTTGCCGGACACTATTAAACTTGGCCAGCCACAGCTAAAGCACTGATTTATGGTATTGCTATTTTGGCAATTGAATCTCACCCCAGAAAAAAATATATCCTTTGCCGGACACTATAAAACTTGGCCAGCCACAGCTGAAACCACTGATTTACGGTATTGCTATTTTGACAATTGAATTTCACCCCAGAAAAAAATATACCCTTTGCCGGACACTATTAAACTTGGCCAGCCACTACTGGGACACCAGATTTAGGGGATTGCTATTTTGGCAATTGAATTTCACCCCTCAATAAAATATCAAAATTTCTATCCTGAGTTTCTAGGGGTGACAATAAGCACAGCCAAGCCCCTGATGTAGGATATAGCAAAAAAAAAAACCTAGTATTGATGGATTGATGGACTTGGTGGCAGCTTGTGCTGGTGCACCACAAGACACAAAATGGCCGCCAATCACCCCAGAAAAAAGTGACAGAAAAACGCTCTGTGCAGCCTAAAAACCAGTGAGCAATTAACTAGCAGAAGTTGAATGATTCACAGCTGTAGATCGATCACTTCATTCAGTGTTTTTGCTGAGTTTTCTCTGTCTAATCTCGCCCTCACAGCAGCTGCATCCTATCCCTACACTAATCAGAGCAGAGTGACGTGCGGTGCTACATGACTCCAGCTTAAATAGAGGCTGGGTCACATGCTGCACTTGGCCAATCACAGCCATGCCATTAGTAGGCATGGCTGTAATGGCTTCTTAGGGCAAGAAGTAAAACGCTAGCTGATTGGATGCTGTGCAGCCCTTCAGAAAGCGGGAAGAAATCGCCAAACAACGGACCCGACCTTTTTATAAAATGTTCGGGTCCGGGTCCCGAACACCCCAAAATTCGGTACGAACCCGAACTATACAGTTCGGGTTCGCTCAACTCTTTTTATGACCTCTCTCTGTTCGTATAGTCGGTTCAACATATGAAGGGTGGGATTCCAATGGGTGAAAATGTCGCATATCAGCCTATGTTGGGGGATGCCGTTCTGCCGCTGCAGCACAAGAAGGGTGTGCTTTGCAGTGTATGAGTGGCTGACGTGCATGCAAAGTTTCCTGGCCATTTTTAGGATGTCTTGCAGATGGGTGGAAAACTTCAGGAACCGCTTGACAACCAGATTGAACACGTTTGCTATGCAGGGCGCATGGCTCAGCCCTCCTTGATGCAGCGCCGACACCATTTTTTCCCGTTGTCGGTCACCATGGTTCCGATTTTGAGTTGGTGCGGAGAAAGGCAAGATTCAATTACTTTATGAATGACACGGAGCAGTTCAATTTGGATCCGCAGTCAGTGCAGCAAGGTGTAATAGGATTCTCCCCTACTGAACCCTGTTCTACATACAGTTGTGTTTAAAATGATTCAAGCCCCAATGCTGTAAAGGGTTTTAGGGAATTTAGTGTACCAAATGCAACTAAAATGACATCAATTGTTTTTGTAATACAGCATTAAATGTTTTTTTTTGTGATTTCTTCATTAACACAATTATTCAACCCCTTAAAGACTACCACTCTTAAGAACAGAGGTTCATTCAAGTGTTTTCGATCAGGTATTGAAAACACCTGTGGATGTCAAGGAGCAGCAATCTAGCATAATATGCACCAATTAGGCAGATTTAAAATGACTGATACTCAGCTCCCTCTAGACATTTACTGGTGTGTTTACAAACATGGTGAAGTCAAGAGAATGGTCCAGGAAGACACGAGAAGAGGTGATTTCTCTTCACAGAAAGGGCAATGGCTATAAGAAGATTGCAAAGATGTTAAACCTACCAAGAGACACCATAGGAAGCATCATTCGCAAATTCAAGGCAAAGAGCACTGTTGAAACGCTACCTGGTCGTGGCAGAAAGAAGATGCTGACTTCGACTGCTGTGCGCTACCTGAAGCGCAAAGTGGAGAAAAGTCCCCGTGTGACTGCTGAAGTGAACTGAAAAAAGATTTGTCAGATGCGGGTACTGAAGTTTCAGCTCAGACAATAAGGCGCACACTGCGTAATGAAGGCCTCCATGCCAGAACTCCCAGGCGCACCCCCTTGCTGTCTCCAAAGAATAAGAAGAGTCGACTGCAGTATGCCAAAAGTCATGTGGACAAACCACAAAAGTTTTGGGATAGTGTTCTGTGGACTGATGAAACAAAATTAGAACTGTTTGGGCCCATGGATCAACGCTATGTTTGGAGGAGGAAGAACAAGGCCTATGAGGAAAAGAACACCTTGCCTACTGTGAAGCATGGCGGGGGGTCAATCATGCTTTGGGGCTGTTTTGCTTCTACAGGTACAGGGAAGCTTCAGCGTGTGCAAGGTACCATGAATTCTCTTCAGTACCAGGAGATATTGGATGAAAATGTGATGCAGTCCGTCACAAACCTGAGGCTTGGGAGACGTTGGACCTTTCAACAGGACAATGTTCCCAAGCATACCTCCAAGTCCACTACAGCATGGTTGCAGATTAAAGGATGGAACATTTTGAAGTGGCCATCGCAGTCACCAGACTTAAATCCGATTGAGAACCTCTGGTGGGGCTTAAAGAAAGCAGTTGCAGCGCGCAAGCCTAAGGGTGCTTTCACACTAGCGTTTTTACTTTCCGTCCTAGAGTTCCGTCCTCTGGGCTCTAGGACGGAAAGATACTGATCAGGATTATCCCATGCATTCTGAATGGAGAGAAATCCGTTCAGGATGCATCAGGATGTCTTCAGTTCAGTCTTTTTGACTTTTCAGGACGGAGGTAAAACTGCAGCATGCTGCGGTTTTATCTCCGTCCTGAAAAGCCTGAACACATGACTGAACGCTTGATCAGGCCTTAAGTCCCATTGACTTACATTGGGGCCGGATCCGGCATTAAAAAAAGACTGAAGGACGGATACGTCCTTCAGGTGTGCGCATGCGCAGACCTTTAAAACAGTGAAAAAAATACAAGACGGATCTGTCTATCCGCATGGCAAATGGAGAGACGGATCTGCACTTGCAATGCATTTGTAGACGGATCCACAATCCGGATCCGTCTACAAATGCTTTCAGTTGTCATGCGTTGTGACGGATCCGGCGGGACGAAAGTGCATGCCGGATCCACACAACGCAAGTGTGAAAGGGGCCTAAGAATGTGACTGAACTGGAGGCTTTTGCCCATAAAGAATGGGCGAAGATACCCGTAGATCGCTGCAAGACACTTGTGTCAAGCTATGCTTCACGTTTAAAAGCTGTTATAACTGGAAAAGAATGTTGTACTAAGTACTAAGATTGAATGTCACTTGGGGATTGAATAAAACTGATAATGATGTGAGCACAGAAAAGACATTTGTGGTTATTTCATTATAAATGTTATGTTATATTTGTCTGACTTACAAGTGCCTCTTTGATTTAATTGTAAACAAGATGACTGAAATGATCAAAATCAATGTCAAACTGACCAAAACACCCGATTTCAGTGGGGGTTGAATAATTTTGAACACAACTGTAAATGCTGTGCAATGATTCCTCCCTATCCTTTCCCTACACCTTGAATAATCTTTAGTTTTTTTTAGCACAATGAAGCTTTTCCTAGCACTGTCCCTAGAGCCTGCTGACGTCTCTCCCTGCACTAAGTACACTGGAAAATGACAGAATCCAAGATGGCTGAAGCTATTTATAGGGCTGTGACATCACAGGGTTGGCTGGCTGCTGATTGGTTGCATGCATGGCATTATGGGTGATCCTGCCTTCCCAGAGTTCCTTGTTCCATGTCCTCACATGTGCAGCAGCCATTTTAGGAAAAAATGTGATTCGTTACCACGAAGCGTGAGCAAATTCGGCTTCGGTGCGAATCAAATTATTCCTGAAATTCGGATCTAATTTCACTTTGTCAGCTTTGATTCGCTCATCTCTAATACTGGGCAAAGTTTATGGGTTTGGCCACAGTTAACTTCCAAATGACTTCTGTGGAAAGTCTAGTTCAGTGGTGGCAAACCTTTTAGAGACCGAGTGCCCAAACTGCAACCCAAAACCCACTTATTTATCGCAAAGTGCCAACACGGTAATTTAACCTGAATACCAATATAGTATATCTTACATGTACATTATCATTTAGCTATAATAGCCTGCCTACATTCAGTGCGCTGCCTGTGCTGTTCATAGTGCGCCCTGCGCTGATGAATGGTAAGAAAAGTCTAAAGCATATTGGTACAACATAGACTTTTTCCAGGGTGCGGGTGCCCACAGAGTTCCGAGTGCTGCCTCTGGCACCTGTGCCATAGGTTTGCCACCACTGGTCTAGTTGATATTTTTTTGGTGTTCATGATCTTGATCTTGATGGCTGTTGATGTGAATGTTCTCATACTTTCCACTGTTATAAAGTAACCTAATCAATTAAAGAGGTTTTCCCTTTTTATTGATTAGGTCATCAATATCAGATCAGTGGGGTCCCAAATCCCAGGACCACCACCGATTAGCTATTTGAAAGGGACAGAGCACTCTGACAAGCACTGTGGCTTCCTCACAACATACCAAGCACAGCACCATACATTGAGTGGTGGCTGTCTTTGGTATTGCAGCTGAACTGAGCTGTAGATAGGCCACTTGACCAATGAACATAATGTCTAGGAAGAGGCCATTGCACTCAGCTGAGCACTATGGCCTATTCAAACATCTAATCAGTGGAGGGTGCCAGGAGTCAGACCTCTACAGATCTGAAATTGATTACCTATTATGAGGCTAGGTCATCAATATTCTACTCCTGAAAAACCTCTTTAAGGACTTGTGCTCGTCGTCATATCTTATGCTTGGGCCCTGTATGACAACCAGAGTCCCCATGGTTCTATACTATGGAGTCCTAGGTACTACATGTCCTGATCTATGGAGCTATGTTTCCTTAGTAGTATTCAACACAGATTTGTAGTATGGTCATGGGCGTGAAGTCAAAGTCAGAGCTAATTCTTGCAGCAATACATCTAACCCTTGACAGGTCCACAGGACACATTCCCAGTTTGGAAAGACGCTAGCCTTTCCCCAACAAGAAACAATGAAGAAATTAGGGTTCTGAAGCATCAAAATGACAAGCCACCATTGTTTATCAAGTGATGCAGGGTGTCCAGACCTCTTCAACCCCACCAATTCTGAGCATGACAGAGCTGCACCTCTGGTGTTCTTCTTTGCTCAAAACTCCCTCCAGCCATCTGCTGGCCCGGTAACTATGTTTGATCCCATTAAAGTAAAATGGTGCTTAATTTTCAGAAAAGTGAGGGACATAGAGATCAAACCCCTAACAATCATAATGTGATAGCACATCATAGCAGTATGCTATCATTTTACAATTTGAAAATGCCCCTGTGTAACTAAAAATGTTATCTGTCAGTTAAAACCAGATAGCAACACATATCCTTTTTTCTACATGATTATGGGGGGCAGCCATCTTGCCTGAGTTGCTCTTAACAGCATTTAGAATGCAGTTAAAGAATTGCTTTACAGCAGCCACATGGGCCATAGATACTATGGTCTGGATAATTACATGCTAATAAGGAGTTGAGCGATGAGCGAATCGACTTCGGATGAAACATCCAAAGTCGATTCGTATAGAACTTCGTTCTAATACTGTAACTTCGCAAAGCAATAACTTTGCCTCATCAGAGCCAATACATTAGAATACTGTAAGGAGCTCCTGCTCCATACAGTATTAGAACAAATTTTTATGCAAATCGACTTTGGATGTTTCATTCGAAATTAGTTCACTCATCCCTAATATATATATACAGTGTATATATATATATATATATATATATATATATATATATATATATATTTAAAGTGCTACAAGAAAGTCAAATAAAACAAGAAAGGCACACCTGAAATTCTAGAGATGTTCAAAAAATACTTATCTTTATTAATGAATCAACAATTGTAGAAAATTTACATGAAAAGGAACAGCGACAGCATACACAAAGACAATGATGCCCAAAGAAGCTAACCGTGAAGCGCGTTGGTAACAGCATCAGCACTCTCTATACTGCATACACCTTATGTGGTTAGAGATGATGAACCTGTTAATGTATGTTCACTGGAAGTTTTTCCTCCATTTGGGTCTGTGTTATAGGCACTTTTTACACAGACAAGTACTTTATCAGGTTGTATTATACTGTATAATGATTATTTACATGAAAGACCTCAGTAGGTGATCACTTTCTTTGTGCATTTTGTTTCGACTCCTTTTTATATTGATTTTATACTATTTTTGAGGCATTAATACAGATATGCCTTTTTTTCTAACTCTCTGATATGCTATTTGTTTAATAGTAAATAGTAAGTTTATATTTTTCTTACCTGGTATACATGAATTTATATATCTATTTTGGTAAAGGCATTTAGATCTCTTTTGAATTTTTTTTTAGTTAGTCATTTTGTGGAAAAGAGGTCCATATTCTTACAGTAGAAGCCTTGTCCTGCACACCCAATGCAAAATCTGCTGTACAGTTTTCTACCTACTAAGAGCTGTGTATTATACTATTATACTGGTGTTTTCTAATGTAACAATGGGGACTTTGGACCTCCTTCATCACCCATCAGTGGCAATTCTAGGAACAATATATAGGAGGGGGGACGACGACCATAAGATACCACAGTCAAAAATGGGGGGCACTAATAATTTTCACCAGTTAATCATACTACTGAAAAAAACTAAATAAGAATATATAAATAAGATAAAATAAGAGAGTATTGAGGTATGTAGAGATACCTTTTTATTGTACTAACCTACTACTTTTAGTTTTCCTTTGTTGCTCAGTACGCTTGAGTATTCAGAAAATCTATTCCTAAGGGTGGGTTCACATCTGCCTTTCTGTTATAATTTCCGTTTCAAACGGAATATAACAGAATGGCCAAATGGAATGCAAAACGGAAGCCTTTAAGAGGCATTCTGTTTTGCTCTGTCCTAATAGATGTCTATGAGAAAGCATAACGGATCCGTCTGGGTCCTGTTATGCAAGACGAAAAACAAAGTCATGAATGTCAGAATGCATTATAAACCAGCCCATGCCATACAATATACAGTATAGTTCATACACCATGCTTTACAATTTACTATATAACCCCTACACCATGCTATACAGTCTACATTTAATACATATACCATACCATGCAATATACAGTATAGTTCATACACCATGCTATATAGTGTACATTTAAGGCCCCTTTCACATTTTCGTTGTGAGGATCCGGCGTGCACTTCCGTCGCCAGATCCGTCACAACGCAAGACAACTGAAAGCATTTGAAGACTGATCAGTCTTCAATATGCTTTTAGGTTACCATGGCAGCCAGGATGCTAATAAAGTCCCGGCTGCCATGGAAAAGAAGTGGGGAGCCTGTGGAAAAGCTACTTACCTTCCGTGCGGCAGCCGGGGCGCTCCTCGATGATGTCACCGGATCCCTGCGTCGCATGGATCACATAGCTATGCTATGTGAGCAATGCGCCGTACGATCCATACGGCTCATTGCTCACATAGTATAGCTATGTGAACCATGCGACGAAGGGACCCGGTGATGTCATCGAGGAGCGCCCCAGCTGCTGCACTGAAGGTAAGTAGCTTCTCCCCCAGCTCCCCGCTGCTGTTCCATAGCAGCCGGGACTTTTGTAGCGTCCTGGCTGCCATGGTTACCATTCTTAAAAGCTAAACGTCGGATACGGCTATGCGCCGAAACGACGTTTAGCTTAAAGTCGGATCCAGATTAATGCTTTTCAATGGGCATGCTGCGGATTTTGCTACGGCCAGAAAACATGTCAGTACTGAACTGAAGACATCCTGATGCATCCTGAACGGATTTCTCTCCGTTCAGAATGCATTGGGATAATCCTGATCAGTATCTTTCCGTTCTAGAGCCCTGACGACGGAATTCTAGGACGGAAAGGAAAAACGCAGATGTAAAAGGGCCCTAATCCATACACCATGCCATACAATATATAGTATAGTTCATACACCGTGCTGTACAGTATATACAGGATGTACAGGATTATATGTACATTGTATAGCATGGTGTAGGGATTATACTGTATATTGTATGGCATGGTGCAAGGATTATAATGTATACTGTACATCAAATCTATGGAGGTTACACCATGCCGAACAATATAACCCCTGCTCCATGCTGTACGATATACAGTATAACCCCTACACAGTGTAGAGGTATTCTGTATATTGCATGGCACAATGTAAGCTATATGTGTATAACATAAACATACTCCACATAAAAACTTACAATTACTTGGCTTGGAACTTGGGGATCTCGGGCGCCACTTCAATACTTTGGCTGGGGGGCTAGGTCTAAGAACATGCCGTCCCCCGGGCAGTATGGTTTTTTGGTTCTTCCTCTTCAGACTTTGTACAAGAGGTAAAATGGGGTAATATAACTGAGTGGTATCATGGTGCATTATTATACAGGGGTAATATAACTGAGGAGGGCTATTAGGGACATAATACAGGGGTAATATAATTTATATTACCCCTGTATAATTTCCCCTGATAGCCCTCCTCAGTTATATTACCCCTGTATAATAATGTACCCTGATACCCCTTAGTTATATTACCCCGCCTTGTATCATTTACCCAAATACCCCTCAGTTATATTATATAACTGAGGGGTATCAGTTATACAGGGGTAATATAATTGAGGAGGGCTATCAGGGGACATTGGGGTAATATAACTGAGGGGTATCGGGGTAAATTATACATGGGGTAATATAACTAAGGGGTATCAGGGTACATTATACAGGGATAATAGAACTGAGGAGAGGTATCAGGGACATAATACAGGGGAAATATAAGTTATATTACCCCTGTACCCTGATACCCCTAGTTATATTACCCCCTGGGGTAGCCCTGTAGCAGGGACAGACCGTAGAGTACATACTTTTTTATAACTTTATCCAGCAGGGCAGAGTTCTTGTTGTGAGTGAGACTGACTGTGACAGACAGTCAGAACTCAGATCAGACACAGTCCGGTGGACCAGACCAGAGCAGCTGGGCCTGGGCACCACGGTGTTCCAGTCAGAGTTGGTCTTCTTTCTTAATAATCATGCCACTGCGCCGCATCGGCCGCCCTCACCTCACTAGCAGCAGGCACGCAGCGCGACCTGACGTGAACTGCCGCCCAGAGATGGGACCACTCCCAGCCTGCGCGCCTGCACGCTCTGCCTCTGCCGGGTCCACCCCCCTATGCAGGGGCTGAATGAATTACTAGCTGACCCCCCGTGCTTGCAGCCCGCAGGAGACAGTCAGGACTCACTCATTTACTTATGTGTCAGTGCCCAGAATCTAAGAGCTAGCTAATTTTTTGTGCAATTTGACACAATTTTTTGTCTGACTTGCTTGAAAAGGGAGTGGAAGGGGCAGGAAATCACCTAAAGGGGTGTGTCCTTAGACATGCCATTTTGCAATTGCGCCACAAGTCTAGTGTAAAGTCCTGTCTCAAACTAAGCCAACCAATAGTTCATGCCATCCATAAGTTTAGTAGATCTGGCCCTGTGTGTAATAATATATCAGTGAATTTAGCCATCTACATGTGTATGTGGTTATAGATGTATAGAAATTTTCCAACAATGTGGATATTATATCTGCCTATAGTCATGTTATCTATTGTAACTTGTTACCTTTTTAGGTTTTCCCTAAAAATTCCAATACAAAAAAAATATTGAAATGCACAAAAAAGCCCAAAATGTTAGAATTTCAATTATTTCACATGTTTAAATGTTAAATTGAATTGATTAAAATACTTGCACTCTGTATGATAGAAAAAACACTTCTTCTTAATATGTTTTGTTAATGGCTATGTAGCTGTCAAATAATATCCATTATTCCTTATTACATCATTAAAGACCATTAAAATGACATTAGCATGCGCATGTAATTATGCAAGCCGATTTAAAATAAGCATGGTTATGATTTGATCATCTAATTACGGGCCACGGTAAAGCCAGTGGTGATGGATAGTGACGAGAACTGAAGGAGTGTAGGTGCTGGCACTAGTATGCATGACCATAAAAGCGAAATATATCCTCCTAAGCATTCGCCATGTCTTAGGATTTTTGGACACCATCATCAAACGGCCTTTAAATCACAATTAAGTAAATTCCCTGTAAATGCGCCATAGTGCAACGAAATTAAACGGTCATTTGTCTTGTATAAATTTTGGATGGGATCTTTTCAGGATGATAAACCGCTGCCTATAAAGGTAATCATGGACTTAAATTCTGTTTGCAGTGATTGATTGAAATTGACGTCCTGCATCTGTCCTCACTAGACAGAAATAATCTATTCCAGAAGCTTGCACGTACTGTGCTAGATCTATCTTTAGAAATCGACCGGTCCGGTCATTAATTTTAATGAATGTTTGCCTATTCTTTCTTGCATATGGTCACTCTCAATCACTACCTTTTATATGTTTTTTGATCATTATATTACTCTTTTGGGAGGAAAATGGGGGAATGGGACAAACGGAAATGTCTTTTAAAGATTGCTATGGCGAATGTGTTATTGCAGTATGCTGTATATATATTGCCTTTTATCTACAGTATACAGTAGCTCGTGGTGCACATTTGAAATACCTTATTTTTCGCGCCATAAGATGCACCGGACCATAAGATGCACCTAGGATTTAGAGAAAGAAAATAAGAAAGAAATGTTTTCATTAGACCTCAGATCAGACCCCCAGTCTTCATCAGATCCACAAATCAGACTCCCAATCCTTCTTAGACCTCTGACCAGATCCCCAAATCAGATCCCTAATCCTCATCAGGCCTCAGATCAGACCCCCAGTCTTCATCAGACCCGTAAATCAGACTCCCAGTCCTCCTAAGACCTCTAATCAGACCCCCAACTCAGATCCCCAATCCTCATCAGGCCTCAGACCAGACCCTCAATCTTCATCAGACTTCATATGAGACTCACAAATCAGACCTTCATTACTCATTAGACCTTAGATCAGAACCCCATCAGACCACAGATCAGACCCCCATTCATTATTAGACCTGAGATCAGGCCCCAAAATCAGACCCTCATCGATTATTAGATCTCAGACTCCCCATCAGACTTCAGATCAGACACCCATCAGACCTCAGATCAAACCCTCATTTTTCATTAGACCTCAGATCAGATGCTATCAGACATAACATAAATAAAGTAACTCACCTCTCAAGCTCTGGACAGTGCAGCCACTCTGCAGATCCAGTGTTCTCTCCTGCAGTCATCGCTCCCTGGTTTCTCTGGTTGCCTCACTACACTGTGACCTGATGTTGCAAAGCGTCAGGTGATAGAGCGTGCACTACATGCTGATGCTATAGCCCGTCAGGACAGTTCAACACATTGCCAGGAGAAGACCAGGGAGCGCTGAGTACAGCTGTTCTTAGAGCACGTCACTCACACCTCCCCGCTCCTACTGTGTACTAGTGAGCACTTCCATAGTAGAAGCTTTCACTTTTTGGGGAAAAAAGTGCATCTTATGGAGTGACAAATACGGTTTATTTTGGAATACTCTTTGAAAGTATTGGCTGAATGTATGGCCTGGTCGTATCCAGCTGTATACTATACAAATGAATATGGCAGCCAGTGGCCCCCATTTAAAATTTTATACTGCATACAATCCTTTATCTTTTGCAAAAGTGCTCACTGTGCTATTAAATACAGTTATAAAAGGTATTTTGATATACACTGGCCAGACATGAGCAAAGAGTCTTTGGATATGCTCATTATATACATCGGGAGAATATGTACGAAATGCATGCCCTTATATCCACAAAGCTATATGTAAAATTTCTCATACCTTGGAAATGTTTAGAGTTTGTACAGAATGTTCTGTGCATTTCAGTATAGACAATTTTATGCAGAAGTCTATCTTTCTATCTGTCTCTCTCTCTATGCATTATCTATCTATCTATCTATCTATCTATCTATCTATCTATCTGTCTGTCTGTCTGTCTATCTATCTATCTGTCTCTCTGTCCATCTGTCTGTCTTACATATATTTCATAGCTAGCAGAAGGAACCGGCTTCGCACGGGTATATTTCATTTATTTAATTTAATGTTTGTGTGTGTCGTTAAAAGATATCAACAGTATCCCCCATAACAGTGACATCTACAGTACCCCGCCCCTTAACAGTGATCTCCACTGCCCCACCCCTTAACACTAATCCCACCACAGTGCCTCCTTAAAATGGGACCTCCACAGCAGCCCAACCCCTTAACTTTTACCTTCACAGTAGCCTTCCCCTTTAACAGTGTTCCATAACACTCCATCCCCTTGACAGTAACCTCCACAGAGGCTTGCCCCCTTAACAGTGACCTCTACAGCACCCGTCCCTTAACACTGATCATAGGTTACATTCCCATTAACTGTGACCTCCACCATTGCTTGCCCCCTTAACAGAGACCTCCACAGCGACTTCCCCTTTAACAGTGACTGCCACTGTATCCTGCTTCCTTAACAGTGACCTCCACTGTACCCCGCCTTCTCAACAGTGACCTCACAGAAACCCGTTGCCTCCACAGTCCCCTGCTCCCTTAACAGTGACCTCCAACATGCCCGCCCCTTTAACAGTGACCTCAACTGCTGCCTGCCCCCTTAACAGTAACATCCACAGCACCCTCCCCTTTAACAGTGACCTCCACAGTGGTCACCCCTTTATTAGTGACCTCCACAGTACTCCGTCTCCTTAACAGTGATTTCCACAATAACCCGCACCCTTAACAGTGACTTGCACAGCAGATTCCCCCTTAACAGTAACCTCCACAACGCCCTTTAACAGTGACCTCCACAGCGGCCGGCCCTTTATTTGTGACCTCCACAGTGCCCCGTCTCATTAACAGTGATTTCCACAATAACCCGACCCCTTAACGGTGACCTCCACAGAACTCTGTTCCCTTAAAATGTGACCTCCACAACACCCCACCCCCTTAACAGTGACCAATACAACACCCCGCCCATTAACACTGACCTCCATAGCGGACCATCCTCTTAACTGTAACCTTCACCATTCCCTGTCCCCTTAACAGAAACCTCCACAGCGCCTGCATTTTAACAGTGACCTCCACAGCATCCCTCCCCTGATGTACCTATGTTCCAAATTTCGTGATTGTAATTGCAGATTCCTTTAGCAGATATACATACATAAATACACTCAGCTTTTTATATTAGTGTCACGAACCAGCGGGTGTGAACCCACTGTGCCACTTGTCCTACCTCTCCTAAGGGTGTTGTCTAAGTGAACCTCTCGATTCTTCACAGTACCCCTGATGGTGGGGATAGACTTTCCCAAGGGGAACACCAGGTCGCTACCTCTTGAGGAGGGTAGGCACACGAGGCAGGAGGTACCTGAGAAAGGTGCCAGAAGTACAAGCGTAGTCAGGCAGGCGGAGTCATTACCAGGAATATATCAAATAGAAAGAAAATATCACCAGTCCTATGTGTGACGCTGCGATTCCGTAATGTGTTGTGGGTATTCAACACTAAACAGTTTTGAGGACAGGATTCAGACCGCGCGTAGGAATCGAAAGTCCCAAAAAGCAGTTCACTTATCCCTCCAGGAAATGCTGAGGTCTGCAGATATCCTGGATATAGATATCCTGCAACTTGTAAAAGATGTACAATAGTGAAGTTCCGTGAGGCTCCTCACCTCTTAATTGCTCAGTTTATACTCACAAAAGTAGCAGGTTTTACAGGCACATCAAGCTGGAGTTGCAACTTCAACCCTTCACAGGATCCGGGGCACACTCCCACAGTAGCAGATAAAAGGTGTAGTATACGCTCAGGAACCCACCGACTTCAGATGAGGCTTCCTTTCTTTTCAAACACTGCAAACCAGAAGCTCTCCAACCATAGTGAGGATCCGATGGTAACTTCAAAATTTTTTTAATATCAATGTACTTACAAACAACTTTCTTTAAAATCACATAAAATCAAGCGTTTTGCAATCCTCTCGCCCAACCCGGGTTTTGCTCCCAGAGCTTCGTCAGGGGCCCCCTGACGAAGCTCTGGGAGTGAAACCCGGGTTGGGCGAGAGGATTGCAAAACGCTTGATTTTATGTGATTTTAAAGAAAGTTGTTTGTAAGTACATTGATATTAAAAAAAAAAAATTTTGAAGTTACCATCGGATCCTCACTATGGTTGGAGAGCTTCTGGTTTGCAGTGTTTGAAAAGAAAGGAAGCCTCATCTGAAGTCGGTGGGTTCCTGAGCGTATACTACACCTTTTATCTGCTACTGTGGGAGTGTGCCCCCGGATCCTGTGAAGGGTTGAAGTTGCAACTCCAGCTTGATGTGCCTGTAAAACCTGCTACTTTTGTGAGTATAAACTGAGTAATTAAGAGGTGAGGAGCCTCACGGAACTTCACTATTGTACATCTTTTACAAGTTGCAGGATATCTATATCCAGGATATCTGCAGACCTCAGCATTTCCTGGAGGGATAAGTGAACTGCTTTTTGGGACTTTCGATTCCTACGCGCGGTCTGAATCCTGTCCTCAAAGGAGTCATTACCAGGAGCAACAGTGCAAGACAAAAGGATGAGGCAGAAACATAGTCAAACAGGCAAAAGGTCAGGCAGGCAGCACAGGTACAGGTCAGGCAATCCGTGTTGGCAACAGGAGAGTCATGGGAAGCAGGTAGGGATCAGATGGTTAGTAGAATCCAGGAAGGAAGTACAAGTCAGGGACAAACGTGAGTATCAGGATCTTTAGCAAAACACAAGGACCTTGACACTGAGGCATCTGGGAAGGGGGCTGAGCCAATTATATATGTGCATGAGGGCTAGGATTGGTCAGCAAGGTCACTTACCTAACCCATAAAACTCTGGAAGTGATGCGTGCCGGCCATTAAGGAAGTGCTGCAAAAAAACAGCAGCAAGCATGCTGCAGCCAGGACTGAGATGAAACCGTGGAGCGCATCCTCAGAACCACAGCACCTACACAAATAGAGCCCAGAGCTGCAGCGGTGAATGGTAAGCGCTGAGCATGGCGCCCAGGACCGTGGTGGTAAGCAGGCAAACAGCGGCGCACAGCAGCGGCTCTTACAATTAGATATAGTTTATTACCTTATCCGACCTTTGCATGGAGGAGGCATTACAACACAATGGAGAAAATTTATAAAAACTGATGTAAAGGAGGTCTGAAAAATGAAAGGTGGAATCTGATTGGTTGCTATCAGATCTCCCCCCAAATATTCATTAAAATATGAAATCTAAATGAATAAGAGCAAATGTTTTTTTTAGATTTGGTTTGGCAAGGAGCAATAAAGAATAACTGCACTACATTGTGTACATCTTTGGCATTATCACATTAAAACAACCATCATCCATGGTAAAAGGGAACCTGTCACTATAAAAATGCAATGCAATCTGCAGGCAGCATGTTATAGAGAAGGAGAGGCTGATTGATATATAGTTTTTGTAGGAAAATATTCAGTAAAACTTGTAGATTAGGCACTATGTGAAAAATATTTTTGAGGTATTATTATGGCATCAGAATTAAAGGGGTTTCCCATGAAAAATATTCCATGTTTTTTCAACCAGTACCTGGATCTAAATACTTTTTAGTACTTTGATGTAATTAAAAGTTTAGTATAACCAGGGAGTTATTCAATAAAATGGATCTATATAGCCCCAACTACTGTTTTTTATTTTCTTTATTTTTCTGTGGACCTTGCTCAGGTGGTCACACATGCTCAGTTCCATCCTCCAACTGCCACCAGCAGTGTGTACTGTTAGAAGCTGTGACAGTTACAAGCAGAGGGCAGAAAGGACATGCTACCCTGGGAAAAGACACCCTGAGATGCTAGACTGAAAGAAATCTAGCAGAGCAATTGGAGCAATGACTCTGGGAAGCTCTGGATCCATGTGAGGCACAGGGCAGGTTCTAGCTTTGTTAGTGTTACATCCTTTTATGCTTACATGCCCCTGTCTGTGTCCCTCAGCCTGGCATGTCTGGCCACCTAGCTTGCTCTGTCACTCCACGCCGGCCTCAGGCTGCTTCTTGCCAGTAAAGCCTGTCTTCCTCTGTTCGTAGGGTGCTTCCACAGGCTCCTAAAGGGCCAGCACAACCTGTGGCTGGCCACTTTAGGGTACTTAAGTTTCCTAGCCTGCTCATATTCTGCCAGGGTGTGCTGTATGTTTTTGTACCATCTTCTACCTATTTTCCTGGATAGTGATCCTTCGCTGCCTGACCTGTTCCTGATCTCCTTATTGACCCTTCGCTGCTTGCCCTCATTTCGAACTGCTTACCATATACATGTACTATGCCTGCCCTGACATCGGCCTTTCCCTTATTGGGTCAACTGTCAATCATGCAGAGACTACTCCACAAGGTAGCGGCCTGGTGGTTCCCCTGCAGCAGATCTCTGCAGGGGTTAAAGAGTGAAAACCAAGGGACTGTGAGGATAACACCATTAGGTGTAGCCCCAAGTAAAATCTGTTGCTTGATAAAGTGGTTCTACAACTACTGCTTAACAGTTAGGGCTCATTCAGACGACCGTATGAATGATAAGAAAAAAATCAGCCGGCACTCCGCATCAAACAATCGTGGTGCACGTGTCAAGGGTAATCAGCCCATCCATACGGCAAAATAGATGACCGGCACTCACTTGTCTTGCGAAAGTAGAAAAGTTTTATTGGTCACATCAGTATAATATCAGTGACGCATTTCGGCTCAAACAGTGAACCTTTGAGAAAGGCTCACTGTTTGAGCCGAAACGCGTCACCGATATTATACTGATGTGACCAATAAAACTTTTCTACTTTTGCAAGACGAGTGAGTGCCGGTCATCTATTTTGCCGACCGTATAAATGAGTCCGCATCAGGTTGGGGACCCATTCATTTCAACAGGGCCACAAACGATGCGGACAGCACATGGGGTGCTATCCACATCCGTAGTTCCGTTCTGTGGCCTCGCAAAAAAGATAGAGCATGTCCTATTCTTGACCAAAACCGCGGACAAGAATAGTACTTTCTATCATACTGCCGGCCATGTATAGTCCACCACGACTGTCTGAATGAGCCCTTAGAAAGAGACTGTCATGTACTATGATGTCTGATTTTTATTTTTTACATTAATCATAACCCCTTAAAGCATAAATACATTTTATCTGCATATTTTTAAGAATGGGGAGAACCTCAGAAACCCCCTGAGCTGTACAGGGGTGTCAGTATAAATATCTAGTATATTTATTCCGCTCGGTTGTATGATACAATATCCTGGAGAATGGATAAACTTGTCATGGGTTACTGATACCCATGTGGGTTGCGTTATAAGTCAACATGTCAGATTGTGGTGTTCTGGTTTCGGCAGCGCGCTCGCAGTGTTTACCCTCTCACACCTCAAATAGCTAATCAGCCAGTGGATTAAATGCACTCAACCTAAACGCTAAACCAGTCTTCCGTCTTTTCACTTCATCATGCTGATTGATTATGACATTCCCCCGGTGCTGTAATAAATGTGAACACATGAAGGAGTGATTGGAAGCCGTAGGGATAACTCTAACTGGCTGGCAGCTTTATATATGTGTTGATACTCTACCACAATCTAGATAACTACAGACGTCTATTCTTAACTTTTATTCGATCCGACATCAAGAAGCTGCTCTATGGTGCATGAAGTCTGGGCTCAGTTTAGAAAATGCTCCGGCTCTCCCCATCTAAAGGAGTTCAAACAAATTGTGCTTTCAATAACTACTGCCTAAATAAGTATTTTATTCAGTTCAGTTCAGCAGGCGAAGTTGTCGTACTCTAAGTAGTTAAGGCTGCTTGCAGCCTGTATTTGTGGGAGGGGCGTCTGGCTATTTATCCCCCGTCTGACGGCCACAGCCAGACGCCCGCTCCGTGTGCACGCCGCAGTCTTCCAGCCTGCCCTTCCGACAGTACGCCTGTCAGCCTTCCGGTCGCGTTCCTCCCGACGCATGCGCAGTGCCGGTGAGCTCGCGCCCGGCTTCTGGAGAGCTGGTCTTCTCGGTCCCTCCTCAGGTATGACGCGCCTTGGCTGCTGCGCTGCCGCTTCCCTGCCTCACACGTCCGGGCGGGTCTGCAAGCGGCGCGCCGGCCGGCGCGAGGGTTACTCATGTCAGCATTCGGTGGTACTTCGGCAGCACAGGAGCTGAAGTATCACAGCGTCCCTCTGTTGTTATGCCAGGCTTGAATGTCTTTCAGGTTGTCTTCTGCAAAGGAAAGAACTGGTTATTTCTGTTTTTAGGTTCATTTAATCCAACGCCTTCAGTTGTGTTGAGGTCTCCTTTTTGGACTTAGGAGTCACGCCATTATCCTGCCCTACTATTACTTCGGTAATCCTCACTTTTTCCGTCTCTCTTGGGTTATTTTTCCTCCTGGGTCCATACGCCGGCTCTTATTCAGCTCACCAGTTACCTCTCCTTACGTTCTTGGGTCTGGGGTCTCTGGGGCTCAGGGGTGCATTCTGATTCATTTGTTCGGTTCACTCAGGTGTAGCCTTCGGTCCCGTCAGGTTTGTTCTGTGTCTCCTGGATCGCCCAGGCCGTCTGTGTCTCCTGGATCGCCCAGGCCGTCTGTGTCTCCTGGATCGCCCAGGCTGTCCGTGTCTCCTGGATCGCCCAGGCCGTCTGTGTCTCCTGGTCTGCCCAGGCTCTGTGTCTCCTGGATCGCCCAGGCCGTCTGTGTCTCCTGGATCGCCCAGGCCGTCTGTGTCTCCTGGATCGCCCAGGCTCTCTGTGTCTCCTGGTTCACCCAGGCCGTCTGTGTCTCCTGGCCCACCCAGGCCATCTGCTTCACCTGGTCTGCCCACGCCGTCTGTGTCTCCTGGATCGCCCAGGCCGTCTGTGTCTCCTGGTCTGCCCAGGCTCTGTGTCTCCTGGATCGCCCAGGCCGTCTGTGTCTCCTGGTCTGCCCAGGCTCTGTGTCTCCTGGATCGCCCAGGCCGTCTGTGTCTCCTGGTCTGCCCAGGCTCTGTGTCTCCTGGATCGCCCAGGCTGTCTGTGTCTCCTGGTCTGCCCAGGCCGTCTGTGTCTCGCCCAGGCCGTCTGTGTCTCCTGGATCGCCCAGGCCGTCTGTGTCCCCTGGTCTGCCCAGGCTCTCTGTGTCTCCTGGCCCACCCAGGCCGTCTGTGTCTCCTGGTCTGCCCAGGCTCTGTGTCTCCTGGATCGCCCAGGCCGTCTGTGTCTCCTGGATCGCCCAGGCCGTCTGTGTCTCCTGGATCGCCCAGGCCGTCTGTGTCTCCTGGTCTGCCCAGGCTCTGTGTGTACTGGATCGCCCAGGCCGTCTGTGTCTCCCGGTTCGCTCAGGCCGTCTGTGCTTCCGATTCTCCGGTCTGGGGGTTCATTTTTAGGATTCTTGGGTTCTTCCGGGCTTCTTCCGGCACTTTGTTCGGGTGTGTTAAAAAAAAAAAAAAAAAAAAACCCACAGGTAAAGTCAGGCGCATGCCATAACACTTGTTTTTGGTTTGTTCAGTGTGTCTTAGACGGCCATTTTTCTGGCGCTACATCCAGCCTCACTTTAGGGTACCTCGCGTGTATTCAGGTAAGTTATTGGTTCAGGATAGGGGGGCGGGGTGGGGAGGCCAATTCGTTATTTAGTATTCCTTCTCCTTTTGCTTCCGTCTGCAGCAATAAGCACCCCGGTTTTTGTCAGGATTGGCATGTCTTTCAGTTCGGGGATGGACGACAACGCTTCCTTGCCAGGAACTTCCATCTCAGGCCGGGCTAGCAACGCTTCACTCTCCAAATGGACTGTGCCCAAGCTAATCACGGAACTTAATCGTCGGGGAATTCGGCATCCCGCCTCTGCTCGTAAAGCAGAGCTATATCGCTTGCTTATGACAGCCCCCAGTCCTACGGCCGAGCAGTCAGATATTAGCTCAGTGCACCAAACTCTAGCTCAGATCCAGGCCTCCATCAGCAACCTCTCTGCTAACATGTCTGCTATGCAGTCCAGGGTCTCGACTTTGGAGAACAGTTCGACAGCCATGGTCGCTGTGCCTGCTCCGGGTGCGGTAGGCCCTCCTGCCATGCCCCAGGATGTGGCGGGTAGGCTTTTGTCTACCCCTCAAGTAGCCCCTTCCCACTTTATTCCTGACCACCTTAAAAAGGACATCCTGGCAGGCAAGGACGTCAATCTCGCGGCGATCCTCATTGCCTCCCAGGATGTCTCTGAAAATCGTGTGATTAACTGTGGGGAAGTTTCAGTGGTTCTTAGGGCTAAAGATGCCCGGCTTAATCGGAAACTGTCAGTGCCCGAATTTGGCATTGCTTTCAGCATCTTTAGGGATGTCATCTGCTCGGCCCATCCCGAACGCAGGGAAGAGCTGGACATGTACCTATATCGCATTTTGGATTTGGCACATAAGTATGGCGGGTCCGCTTTCTATGATTATCATCGTTCTTTTTCAGCCAAGGCAGCCGCGGCTCTGAATCAGTACCAATTCGTTACGAATTGGGCTGATTTAGACATGGAACTCTTTTGCCGCCATTTTGCTGGCCTCAAGGCCCCGCTTATGCTCGATCTGCCAATCCATTTTCCACTCGTCGGATTGGTGTCCGGATCCGTCGCAGTCCAATCAGGCTGGTTCAACGCCAGGACCCTCGGGTTCGTCCCGTTCTTCTTCTTCGGTAGACAAGTTAGGCAGGCCAATTGTGTACCTGGGTAGCAGCCAGGTATGCAATAACTTCAACGCTAAAGGTTGCGCATTCAATGCCTGCAGAGCCCTGCACATTTGTTCTATCTGTTTTCGGGCCCACCCACGCTCGTCCTGCCCCAGAAAATCCGCTAAAGATTCCTGACTATCCGACCTCAATGTGGATCTTCTCGAAGTCCTCCTGCAAGACCATCCTGACCGGCCTTTCGTGGGGTTCCTGTTGCGCGGCTTCAAGGATGGTTTTCACACTGGTCTGGTCACGCTGCCTCAGGATTGCTGGGAAGGTCCCAACTTGCGCTCCGCAGCCAGCGACCCTGAGGCTGTGGACTCATTGATTCAGGCAGAATTAGTTAAGGGTTTTATTATCGGCCCCTTCGATAGGATTCCTTTTTCCACCTGGCGGGTCAATCCGATTGGTTTGGTGTCTAAGCAGTCGTCAAATAAAAAGCGCCTCATCTACGACTTGTCAGCGCCTCATATGTCCTCTAGCCCCAGCTTGAATGCCCTCATCCCGTCAGAGGAGTATTCTATGCGGTATTCTTCAGTGGATGAGGCCATTCAGTTCATCCTTCAAGCCGGATCCGGTGCTTGGTTGGCGAAGATAGACATTGCGGATGCCTTTAAGTTGCTCCCTATCCATCCCCAGCTTTGGCAGTATTATGGTATTCACTGGGCCGGCAAGTTCTACTTCGCCAACCGACTCACCTTCGGCTCGAAAAGTAGCCCCTGGCTATTTGAACAACTCGCCAGAGCTTTGCATTGGATCTTATTACACCACGGTGGGGCCCGGCGATAGTCCACTACCTGGACGACTTCCTTCTAATCGAGAGACCCGGTCGGCCTCCATCCATTCCCCATAAAGCTCTGGGAGTTTTTTCCAGTTTACAAGTGCCGGTAGCTGTCAACAAAACCGAGGGCCCAGCCACCAGGGTCACATTCCTGGGCATAACCCTGGACACTGTCAGCATGGAAGCCAGTCTTCCTCCAGAGAAGTTGGACAAACTCCGTTCCGCTATTGTCCAAGCACTCCGCTCGCTGTCACTTTCTAAAGTTCAATTGCAGTCCCTCTTAGGTCTCCTGAATTTTGCTACCAGGATTATGCCTCAGGGTAGGACCTTTCTGTCTGGGCTCCTTCGTCTTTGCCCTCGGCTCCAGATCAGGACGCCACCGTCCATCTCGACAGGCAGGCTGTATCGGACCTCACCATGTGGGAGTCTTTTCTCTCGGCTTGGAATGGCATCTCCTTATTCATTCCCGGTGGGATTCTTCGTCCTTCATGGTGTTTTCTGATGCAGCTGGTTCCACTGGTTTCGCGGCCATCTTTGAGTCGCACTGGCTGGCTGCCAGGTGGCCTGTGGTTGTCTCTTCGGACCCAACGGCTCTCAAATCTTCCCTCTGCTGGAGCTTTACCCCATCGTGGCTGCAGCGTTAGTTTGGGGTCATCGTTGGGCTAACGCTCCCGTCACATTCGTGACAGACAGCCAATCGTTGTCAGAAATCATTAACAGTGGTAGAGCTAATTCAGGCAGGGTCATGGCCTTATTGCGCAGGTTAGTCTGGGTCTCCTTGAAACATAACTTCCACATGCGCAGCATACACATTTCGGGTGAACAGAATAAGGCGGCCGACGCACTCTCACGGTTTAACTTTCCACTATTCTTTCAGGAGATGCCCGAAGCAGACCTCACAGGTGTCCCGGTTCCACCACTGCGCAGGTTCACCCTGGACTAGATTCCCTCATTCAGGAGGCCAAGCTCCTGGTGTCCAAATCTCTGTCTCGAAATACCGCGAGAAACTACCAAGCCGGGTTGAAGGCCTTCGCCACGTTTTCTGATATCTACCCCGTGGGGTCCTCAACGAGTCTTCCTACATCTTGGCCTTTATCGCCTATTGCCATTCTCGCCTGTCCCTGTCATATAATACCATCAAACTTTATCTAGCGGGCCTTCAGCATCATCGGATGTTGACGGACCCGCAACGCGGGTCCATTTTTGCGATTCAAGCCGTCAAAGCGGCGCTCGGGGAATCCAGAAACAAAGCGGGGGTCAAAGCGTGCAAGGAAGCCCGTGTCTGGCGTGTTGTTCAGAGGGCTTTCTTCGGCTTTGGACGGCTGTCCTTTGGCCCCTCAACTAGTCTTATTGTCAAAGCTACTATGTACCTGGCCTTTTACGGTTTCCTTAGACCCGGGAAATCACAGTGGGTTCCCAGCGGCAACATCATCCCCGCAGCGTCAGCTGTCCTGGGGACAGGGCCACTTCACCCTCACATTGCCTTCCACCAAAACCAGCCAGACAGGCCCACCTACCGAGATCAGATATTATCCCACAGCTAACGAGTGGTGCCCGGTGAAAGTACTGCAGCAGTTATCCCTGCATCTACAGGATGCCCCGGCCGACAGTCCTTTATTGCCACTCGCAGGGAAACCCCTCTCTACCTCTGTGTTCATTTCCTACATCCGGTCTCTTGCCAAGGGTCTGGGCCATGATCCAAAATGTATCTCGGGACATTCATTTCGTATAGGGGCGGCCTCGGCTGCATCTCAACATCAGGTGCCGGCTCATGTGATCCGCTCTATGGGTCGTTGGAAATCGTCATGTTTCAGCAGATACATTCCCAATCCGCAAACTGAAATATCTAGGGCTTTCCGTAGCTTGGCTCTGTGAAAGGTTGTTAATAAAGCTTGCTTCCTAACTGTTGTTTTTGGCCCCTTTCTTTGGTATATCCCGCGTGCGTGGTTCCCGGCATACTCCAACCACCTGGTTCAGGGTTAGGGGTCCCGGCCGCCCTACGCTCCTAGCCCTGACCACAAGTAGTTAAGGCTGCTTGCAGCCTGTATTTGTGGGAGGGGCGTCTGGCTATTTATCCCCCGTCTGACGGCCACAGCCAGACGCCCGCTCCGTGTGCACCCTCCCTCCCTCCCTTTTTCTCAGCTCTCAATCTGGGTATGCCCCCTTTCTTTGGTATATCCCGCGTGCGTGGTTCCCGGCATACTCCAACCACCTGGTTCAGGGTTAGGGGTCCCGGCCGCCCTACGCTCCTAGCCCTGACCACAAATATAGGAATACAAAGAGGAGTAAATACATGGACTGATCCCTTGGTGTTAGGTATTTTACTTTCGATGTGGCTTTCTTGTTCAGTTCTCTTTCCTTAGGCATTGCATACATGGGGATGTTGCTGCCCAGGCCTTTAATGCATCACAAAAATCTAAAACTTGATTTTCAAAAATCCTTGATAGATTCCCTTTAAAAGGAGAACCTATCACCATGAAAATGCCAAATACTCTGCAGACAGCATGTTATAGAGCAGGAGGAACTGAGCAGATTGACAGCCTTCCTTCTATGAGGAGGCGGTCTTATCAGCAAGTAAAAGCCTTCCCTCTATGAGGAGACAGTCCTATCTGTGACTGCCTTCGCTCTATGAAGAGACAGTCCTATCAGTGATTGACAGCCTTCGCTCTATGAAGAGGCAGTCCTATCAGTGATTGACAGCCTTACCTCTATGAGGAGATGGTCCTATCAGTGACTGATAGCCTTCAATATATGAGGAGGCAGCCCTATCAGTGATTGACAGCCTTCCTTCTATTAGGAGGTGGTTCTATAATTGATTGACAGCCTTTTTTCTTTGAGGAGGTGGTCCTATTAGTGATTAACCGCCTTTCCTCCATGAGGAGGGGGTCCTATTAGTGATTGACAGCCTTCCCTCTATGAGGAGACAGTCCTATCAGTGATTGACAGCCTTCCCTCTATGAAGAGACGGTCCTATCAGTGACTGACAGCCTTCCCTCTATGAGAAGGAGGTCCTATCAGTGATTGACAGCCTTCCCTCTATGAGGAGGTGGTCCTATCAATGATTGACAGC
This sequence comes from Bufotes viridis, assembly GCA_033119425.1. Classification (NCBI taxonomy): domain Eukaryota; kingdom Metazoa; phylum Chordata; class Amphibia; order Anura; family Bufonidae; genus Bufotes; species Bufotes viridis. The sequence goes on along the minus strand of CM065593.1, from coordinate 386,101,917 downwards.
CTTCCCTCTATGAGGAGGAGGTCCTATTAGTGATTAACAGCCTTTCCTCCATGAGGAGGGGGTCCTATTAGTGATTGACAGCCTTCCCTCTATGAGAAGATGGTCCCATCAGTGATTGGCAGCCTTCCCTCTATAAGGAGACGGTCCTATCAGTGATTGACAGCTTTCCCTCTATGAGGAGGTGGTCCTATCAGTGATTGACAGCCTTCCCTGTATGAGAAGGTGGTCCTATCAGTGATTGGCAGCCTTCTCTCTATGAGGAGACGGTCCTATCAGTGAGTGACAGCCTTCCCTCTATGAGGAGGTGGTCCTATCAGTGATTGACAGTCTTCCTTCTATTAGGAGGTGGTCCTATCAGTGATTGACAGCCGTTCCTCTATGAGGAGGTGGTATTATCAGTGATTGACAGCATTCCCTCTATGAGGAGGTGGCCCTATCAGTGACTGACAACATTCCCTCTATAAGGAGCAGGGCCGCCATCAGGGGGGTACAGCCCATACCCCCGGCCGGTCCTGAGCCTTTTTTTTTTTTTTGTGGCCGCTAGACCTGGGGCCATGGGCGTAGGAAGCGGGGGGCACAGGCATGGTCAAATCCTCCCCAGCGGGGCAATGTGGTGTACATATAGCCCGGCACCCCAGAATCAGATCAGAACCGCCGGGCCCGGACAGCAGCGAGGACGGTGTCAATCCTGCGAGACCTGTGAACTCTCGCGGCAGATCTCGTGGGAACATATGCGCGCCGTGCGTGCCAGAACTTTAACTAAGAGACTCGGAGGCCGGAGCGCAGGAGAGTCTCATCATCCAAACAGAGCCAGCCCAGGACAGGAGGAGCAGGTAAGTTTATTACAATTACTGTGGGGGCAAATTAATTAATATGGGGGCAGTGTGGGGACAAATTAATTATTATGGAGCAATGGGGGGGGGGGGCAAATGAATTAATATGAGGCAGTGTGGGGAGGCAAATGAATTAATATGAGGCAGTGTGGGGGGCAAATTAATTAATATGAGGCAGAGTGGGGGGCAAATTAATAATTATATGGCAGTGTGGGGGGCAAATTAATTAATATGGGGGCAGTGTGGGGACAAATTAATTATTATGGAGCAATGTGGGGGCAAATTAATTAATATGGGGGCAGTTTGGGGACAAATTAATTATTATGGAGCAATGGGGGGGGGGCAAATTAATGAATATAAGGCAGTGTGGGGAGGCAAATGAATTAATATGAGACAGTGTGGGGAGGCAAATTAATTAATATGAGGCAGTGTGGGGAGGCAAATGAATTAATATGAGGCAGTGTGGGGAGGCAAATTAATGAATATGAGTCAGTGTGGGGGGCAAATTAATTAATATGGGGGCAGTGTGAGGACAAATTATTATGGAGCAATGTGGGGGCAAATCAATTAATATGGGGGCAGTGTGGGGGCAAATAAATTAATATGAGGCAGAGTGGGGGGCAAATTAATAATTATAAGGCAGTGTGGGGGGCAAATTAATTAATAAGGGGGCAGTGTGGGGACAAATTATTATGGAGCAATGTGGGGGAAATCAATTAATATGGGGGCAGTGTCGAGGCAAATAAATTAATATGAGACAGAGTGGGGGGCATATTAATCAATATAAGGCAGTGTGGGGGGCAAATTAATTAATATGAGGCAGTGTGGGGGGCAAATTACTTTACACCAGTTTGATAAATTACCCCAATTATGAGAAATCTAACATGTCCGTGTAACAAACTCTGCAGAGACGAGATGCGGCTGGAGGAATTTGTCATGCCGGTCAGGGTCAAACGGAGGAGAAGAGGAAACTGGATGTAAGAGGTAGGTGGTGCTGGATTCCCCTATATGTACAGCGGGCTCACTACTGTCACCTGCGTCTCACCCCCCCCCCCCCCAAGTATTTATCATAATCCTAGGTATTTTAAATTTGGCAGCTACATTTTAATTTGTCCCCTGCAGTCCTATGTAACAGACCAGATAACAGTGATAACTATCTGTGCGCAGATAATGTAGTATATGTTCACTGCAGTCCTATGTAACACCCCACATAACACAATAGTTGTATTATGTGGGGTGTTACATAGGACTGCAGGTAACATCTATAACATCTGTACTCAGACAGTTATGAGATAATGGTGATCCGGCGGGTTGGCGACGAAGAGGGGGCCCCATAGATTGTGTGTACGCCACTGGGCATCTCCATAGTGATCTGTTTGTATCGCCGTCCTCAGGACAGCGATACAAACAGAAGGCTGTGCGGAGGAGCAGGGGAGAGGTGTGTCCCTTTCCTGTTCCTCTGATAGGCTGCCGGCACTAGGCGGGGGGAATAATGGAGGGCAGTCTGGGGGCAAAATTAACTTGTGTGGGGGCAAATTACTTAGTGGGGGGTCAGTGTGGCGGGCAAACTACATGGAGGGCCGTGTGGGGGCAAATTACTTAGTGGGGGCAATTTATATAATGCAGGGCTGTCTGGGGGTAAAATTAACTTGTGGGGGGAGGGGCAAATTACTAATTGGGGGTCAGTGTGGCGGGCAAAATAAATACTGGAGGGCCATGTGGGGGCAAAACTACTTAGTGTGGGGGCAAATTACATAATGCAGGGCTGTCTGGGGGCAAAATTAACTTGTGTGGGGCAAAATAACTTGGGGGGGGGGGCAAATTATTCAGTGGGGGGCAGTGTGGCGGGCCGTGTGGGAGACGTCCCTGGATGTAAGAGGTACTTAACCGTCTCCTCATAGAGGGAAGGCTGTCAATTACTGATAGGACCGTCTCCTTGACCTTAAAGCCAATAATGATTATGTATGTAAATGTATACATTACAAGTTTTACTGAATAAAACTATACATCAATCTTCTCGGCTTCTTCTGCTCTATAAGGCTACTTTCACACTAGCGTTTTTGTTTTCCGGTATTGAGATCCATCATAGGGACTCAATACCGGAAATAAACGCTTCAGTTTTGTCCCCATTAATTGTCAATGGGGACAAAACTGAACTCTGAACTGAACAGAACGGAATGCTCCAAAATGCATTTTGTTCCATTTAGTTGCGTTCCCATACTGGAGAGCAAAGCGCAACATGTTGTAGTTTGCTTTCTGTCGTGGGATGCCACAATAGAAAACGGATTCGTCCTCCATTGACATTCAATGGAGTTCATTACGGATCCATCTTGGCAATGTTAAAGATAATACAACCGGATTCGTTCGACTAAAGGCCAGGATTGTACAAGTGATGGCTTAAGCTCAAGATAGGCCATCATTATTTAATTGGAAAGGGTCTGACAACCTACAACCCACTGATCACATGTTCTGCAGCAGCTCCAGCAGCGGATGTCGGCTGTGAAACTACACAGCTCCATCCACTGTGTACTGGACCAAACTGGTTACTGCTTCCATTTACTTTAATGGCATAAAAGTTACCAGTTCCATCCACTACACATTCGATGGATCTATGTGGTTCTGGGGTCAGCTTCCGGATCCAGAGCTCGGGCAGAACAGCTGATCAGCGGGATGCAGGGTGTCAGATCCCTTCCAATCAGATAGTGATGACCTATCCATATAAATTGTCATCGGTGGCTGTGAGCTTTAACACCAGCATCTGTAATGGAAAGACAATTACAATAAATATTCCAATATATAACATTTTTTGTAGGATTTTAGTATTTTTAGTTTTTATGTAGCCTCTGAAGGCTTTTCAAGCCCATGGTTCATTCTAGTACAGGTAGGGGAACACTCCATAAGAGCAGAGCTGTAACATATAGAGCCCATGTATGAACACAGTTTTATCAAGATGAGTCAAATGTACAGAAGAAAGTTTTGTTGTTACAGTATAGAGAATGCTTTTTGTCTGTTTGCACCATGTCCCTGCATTCATACAGTGCTGCTCTTCTCCATATAACCCCTTCTTTATATTCTGCACAGTTCTCCTGCCATTCTCGGAGAATTTCCTCGAAGTAATTATTCTCTCAGCCTCACACAGCAGGCACAGGCATTGCGGCAGGAGGTCACAGCGGCACATCCCGGAGGTGCTGACACCAATGTCAATTTCCCAATCTCTAGGAATCCAATTGATCGCTTCATACATAAATACATAATAAGTGTATTACCCAGCACCACAGCGATTGTCTGCTCATTCTTGACCAGGAGAGATACCATGGAGAGGTTGGAAAGCCATACTTGGATTTTGAGTTACCATCTTTTCTCATAAAATCTGTGCTTTGTACCGTGTTCTACACTGTAGGGAAAATGGTATGATCCATCTTGGGGAACTATGAATGTGGAAGGTTTTCATGTACTCTTTCAGAATGTAGAAGACCAATGGTTGTCCAGCACTCAAATCTAGTTAAGGATGAAATGTATTAATGAAGGCACATAAATCACAAAGTCGATGGTGTAAAGGGCAACTTATCATTTTAGAGCTCTTTACCTACTAGTTATAGAACATGTCCTATTTTTGTCCGTTTAAGCATTGTTACAGTGGATTCACAAAAAAAAAACGGATGTCATCTGTTGTTTTTGTTTTGCGGATTCGCAATTTTCGGACCGCAAAACACATACGGTCGTGTGCATGTAGCCTTATTGATTCTGGAGCATCCATTCCTATAACTCTCTGTTGTTCCATTCCTATTTTATTCCTACTCGAAAATCATTGATAAATCTGCAATTGGGTGTTATCAGTTGGGGGTCTGTCCCTGGAGAGTCCGACATTGGCAGCACTGATTGGATAGTGTCAGACACACCCCCAACTGGTATCACCCAGTTGTAGAGTCATTAACTTCTAGTAGAAATAACTGAGGAACAGAACAACCTAGAGTTATATGAAGAATCCTTTTTACATTACATGATTTGTGGGTTTTCCGGAGGGAGCCGAACGAAATAGTACGGTGGATTTTATCCAGGATTGGTTAATACAGAATCTAAAGATAGAAGATAAATCCCCAACCTTCTGTGTAGAGCGGGCCCATAGAGTCCCCTTTAAAAAGCCTATAGCGGAACGCGGATGCACTTCGCCAGACCCCGGTGGGGGGTCCTCGGGAGAGGACACTATATTGGATGGCAGGTGACCACAGAATCCTAGCCTGGAACGTGAGAGGGATGGGAGATGTAACAAAGCGAACGGCGGTCTTTGATACTGTGAGGAAACATCTGCCCGCAATAGTGGCCATCTTGGAATCTCATGTCACTTTAGAAAATAGGCCCCTATTGAGTAGAAGGTGGGCAGGCTGGGAGTACCATTCCTGCTATTCCTCCTACTCAAGGGGGGTCATTGTCTACATTCATAAAGGGGTGGATTTCTGCCCAATGGATGTTAAAGTTGATAAGGAAGGTAGATATGTCTTCTTATATGTGAAGTGGTATGGGATGATAGTGATAATGGCGTTTGTCTATATTCCTCCACCATTCTCCAGGAAGGTACTGATTAAGTTGATGGAATTTGTAGAAGGGAAAGAGAGGTGCCCACTCATTGCGATAGGGGACTATAACTCAGTCATGGTTACAGAGGAAGATAGAATTACAGCTTCAGTCAAGAGCTTGAAAAACTATACTCCCCGGTTCCACTTCTGTCAGGAGTTTAAGTTGGTAGATGTGTGGAGAAGGTTGTATGGTAAGAAAAAAGCGTTTTCATGTGTTAGTTCTACATATGGCTCCCTTTCAAGAATTGACTTGGCTTTGGCGAATGAGGACATGCTGGAGCATGTTGTCAGGATGAGATACGAAGTTCATGGTCTGTCAGATCACTCGCCGGTCATGATAACTTGTAAAGGGGGTAATCAGAGTGGGGTCCGTCTCTTTAGGTTGAATCCGCATTGGTTGAAAGTAGTGGATGAGGTGGAAGAAATAGATAAAGTAATAATGGAGTTCTGGGATAGGAACAAGGGCTCTACACATATACATTATGTGTGGGACTCATTGAAAGCCTATTTACGAGGGGTGTATTACAGTAAGATTAAGAGGAAACGGGCCCTGTTCTTCCAACAGGAGAAAGGGTTAGCAGAGAGCATCCAGAGGGCCCAATCTGATTTAGATTGACATAATAATGAAGCCCATAGAGGCAAATTGAAGGAGGTAACGGAACAATATAGACAAATGCTGATTAATAAAACTCAAAATGCTCTGTTCTTTAGAGGACAGAAGCATTTCTTTGAGTCCGGGCGTCCATGCAGGTTCCTCTCTACTCTACTATCATGCCGAGAAGGGAGTAATAAGATAAATGCTATTAAAGATAGGTTAGGTAAATTGAGAACAAGTGAAGAGGAGATACGAGAGGAATTTGCAGGGACTTTCTCCGTCAGAAATTGGGGATAGTGAATGTTGAATACAGGGCTACCTCGATCAAGTTAATCTCCCTTGTCTGGAAGAAGCGGCCTCCGCGGGGCTTAGTAATCCTATACAACTGACAGAACTCCAAGAGGTAATTGCACAAGTCAGGTGTGGGACTGCCCCGGGGAATGATGGGCTCCCCTTCGAGCTGTATAAATATCATGCCAAGTCCCTTTTGCCCATTCTGCTGGAAGTTTTTAGGGAGTCAGTTAAGTATGGAAAGCTCCCCCCGTCTTTCGACGAGGCGGTGATAGTCCTCATATTAAAAAAGGGTAAGTGCAGCGGCGAGGTCGGTTCTTATAGGCCGATCTCGCTGCTGAACGCTGATTATAAAATTTTAGCCAAGATATTGGCAAATCGATTGAGGACTCTGGCCGCCTCTTTGATTCATGAGGAGCAGACGGGCTTTGTTCCCGGGAGGCAGATTCAGGATAGCTTGATTAGGGCTCTCCTGGGACTGCGGATTGAGAGGGGTGGGGACCACTCCATCCTGTCATTAGACGCGGTTAAGGCGTTCGACTGGGTGGAGTGGCCCTTCCTGTGGGAAGTGATGTCCCGTTTTGGGTTGGGGGATTACTATATAGGAATGGTTAAAATGCTCTACGGTCACCCTAATGCAGTGGTGAGGGTAAATGGTGGTAATTCTAGGAAGATAGTACTGAGTCGGGGTACGAGGCAGGGTTGTCCGCTCTCTCCTCTGCTCTTTGCCTTAAGTATTGAACCATTAGCTGAGAAGATCAGGCAGGATAAAAATATCATGGGGTTTGGAGTGGAGGGAGGGGCGGATAAGCTGAGCCTCTACGCAGACGATATGTTGATGTTCCTGAGAGATGGAGGGCAGGCGATTCCAAGAGTTATGGAGGTTATTGAGGAATATAAGAATTTGGCGGGACTGAGAATTAATTGGAACAAAACCGCATTGTTGCCATTAAATCGTCCGCCCCTGGGGGTGGAGGGTAACATTAAGGTCTTGCAAGTTACAGATCATATAGAATATCTAGGTGTGAAGTTAGGAGCGAAATTAGAGAGCTTTAATGAATTAAATCTGTACCCACTCCTAGAAAAGGTGAAGGCGAAGGTCAGAATATGGGGGGACCTACCACTGTCTCAAGCTAATAGGATAGTGTTGGTTAAGTCAGTAATCCTCCCTATGGTACTCTATCCAATCATGGTGTCCTTATTATGGGTAGAGGATCGGTTTTTCTATCAACTGGAAAGAATACTGAATGACTTAATTTGGGGGAGGAAAAAAGTCCGCATGAAGCAAAAATTCCTGTGGTTGGCTGAAAAAGATGGGGGGTTGGCGATACCCTGGCTCCAGGGCTATTTTTTTAGTGCACAGCTGAAAAGATGTATGGGGGTAGGGAATCAGAGATTTTTGAAATATTTGTTTGCAGAGGGGGGTGGTCAAATGGGTAAGGTGTTTGTAGAATTGGAATCTGATCGTATGGGGAAAAAAGACACTGTATGTAAAATAAAATGGTCACTCCAAAAAGTATGGCACAGAGTCAAAAATATATTAGAGATTTTGGGTGCACTACCCTTCACGGAGCTATGGAACAATCGGCAATTGGTGGAATTTGCTAAAATAAAAGACATAGGATATTGGATTAAAAGGGGAATCACGAAAGTTTCAGATATCATAGGTCCTAGTGGGCTTAAGAGGGTGAATGAGTTGATGGGGGAAAAATGCACGTTTATGGATACGTTTAAATAAACCCAGCTTAAATATGCATACGAGAGTACGGTTAATAAAGGGTCCTTAAAGGTACAAGGGGATGAATTTATGGAATACTGTGTTTTGAACAATAAGGAGGTGAGGTATAAGATATCACAGATATATAGTAAATTAAGGGGGGCATTGGGGAGAGTCACGGTATTTAGAAGCACTAGAAAATGGAAGGCTGTGTTGGGGATATCAGAGAGGTGTTGGCCGGAGATTTTTAAAAACATAAGGCAGGCTACCCAGTCAATAAACTATAGACTAATTCAGTTTAAAATAGTACATGAATAATACTATACCCCTAGATTGTTGAATAAAATGGGCTCTAGGGGCTGTCCAGCTCAATGTTGGAAATGCGGATATAAAGATGCGGATTCCCTCCATCTCCTTTGGAGATGCGGAGAGGTCCAGAAGTTCTGGGAACAGGTCACGAGATCGATCTTTAACATGATTGGTAGGAGTTGGACGCCAGACTGTAAGTCAGTAATTTTAGGCCTAGGGCTGGAGGATGATATCAGAGGGAATATCAAGCGGGAGTGGTTAAAAGGCTGCTTGGTGGCAAAAGTGTTGCTGGTTAGATATTGGGACACAGAGGTGCTGCCGTCCCTCGCAGAATGGGAACAGTTAATGTATCGGATTTCAACTTATGAGAAATTAATTAATAATTAGGTCATTGGTAGGAGATGGACATTAGGAAGTGGTGGTCTGGCAGAGTGCATCGGCGTCTATATTTGCGTTAGGGGTGGGCGGGTGGGGATGAAAAATATTGTAATAATCATGAATTATTCTTTTTTTGATGGCTCTTGTATTTGATTATGATTACAATAAAAAAAAAAAAAAAATCCTTTTTACAAAAGTTATTGTGGTCACATAATGATCAAGGTGGCCAGACATATTAAATCCATGTCAGCATGTCTTGCATGAGATGGCAGATGTCAGTAGACAGTAGGATCAAGAATGTTCATTTTCAACATGATTGATCCTTTTTTCCCTAGGGGAGATAAGGGGAGTTGCTTCCAGGGGTGCCTCGCAGTGGCTTACACCTCTGTGTATTGTGGGGGTCAGAGAGAACAGCTGTTTCTTGAGTATACGGCTAACTTAAAGGGATTGTGCAGTATTAGTATATTGATGGCCTATCCTCAGGATGATATTAAAGATGGCTTTAGGCTCTGCTATGTGGTCTGGATACACCGCAGAGTTGGACCTTCAGAAATAAAGATTTCAAACACATTGCCAGGCCATAAGTGGTCTCCGTTTATCTATTTATGTCACCTTTAAAACCAATGGCTGTTCCAGTGCGCAATAAAAATTGGTGCATTATTATTTATATAGCATGTCATGTTCTAACAGGGGTCATACAAACCCCTAGAACATCTCTCAGATCAGACAACGCAAGGACCAAAATCAAGTTCTTTATTAACAGAGATCCAAACCAGACAGGAAGCTAGACCAACAGGTAAGGGTAAAGTGGCAGGTAATACCACTGGACCAAGTGCACCAGTTTGTCTTAGGTCCAAACCCAGAGGGCAGAGACTCAGTGAGCCCCATTCTTCAAAGAACCTCTGATGGTGGGGATGAACTTAGCTGAGGGCTTACTGGTCACACCTCCAGAATGGTCCTGGTGCACTTGGCCACTTACCTGCAGAGACTGACATTGGTGCAAGCACCAGCGTTCCAGACAAACACGAGACAGACTGAAACACAGGCACACGAACAGGAACCCAAACAAACACAGGGCACTGTTCAGACAGGACAAAACGGAACCAGAAAACAAGACCCAGAACCAGACAAGCAGGCATACTATACAAGGAAGCAGATACCTGGACCACATGCGGTACAGATGCATGGAGGTTCTAGACAAAGCTGCCGAGACAGGAGACCAGCAGATGCCTGGAACCCATGTGGAACGGATGCATAGTGATCACAAGCAGAGCTGTTGAGACAGGCAAAAAAGTGGCTGCCTGGACCCCATACGGAAAGGATGCATGGCGGTCACAGACAGAGCTGCACTACAAGACACGGAACTGGACAAGGTGAACTTTATGGATCCCTCCACCCACACTGAGATTGCTTGATTTCTATGGCAGCATGGTGCCTTGTCAAAGTTCTTGGGCCTGTGATAGCAAAGTTCTTTTTGAGCCCAGCAATTTTGCCATAGACTGCAATGCTAAAAATAAAGCTAAAAAATACAGAAAAATACTATAAAAAATTCAAATTGCTCCTTCCCCATTTTATATAAAAAAATTAAGATCACTGGTATTGCTGCAGCTGAAAACTCCAAAACAATCAAAAAACAAACTTTTTTATGCCATATGGTAAACGCTGTAACAAAAAATAAAATCAAAATGGCTGAATCACTGTCCCAAACTTTGAATAAAAAGGGATAAAAAATGATACGTACCCCCGAATGGTATTAATTAAAACCATGTACTTTCACACAATTTTACATAAATAAGTAGTACAAGCAACTTCAAGAAACTTTGTAATATGTTTTATCAGTGATAAATATCTAGTTTTCATGTTATCAGTAGAGTTGAGCGAACACCTGGATGTTCAGGTTCGAGAACTTCACCCCGAACCCCATTGAAGTCAATGGGGACCCAAACTTTTGGGCACTAGAAAGGCTGTAAAATAGCCCAGGAAAGGGATAGAGGGCTGCAAAAGGCAGCAAAATGTAGGTAAATCCCCTGCAAACAAATGTGGAAATGACTTAAAATAACATAAAATAGAGAAAAATAATAAATAAACTTGAGCCCAAGTGAGTGACAGTGGCACCTGTCACCCAGCAAACAGAGGATGTGGCAGCAACGCCACCACATCTGTCATCGTCACCAAGCATCTCCACCAAATCCCATGAAAGTGTTCAGCTATCAGCTGTCTCTGGAGAGAAAAAGAGATAGAAAGAGGAAGTACCCCCCTACCCATGGCTCTGAATGCCTTATTTCAAACTTCCTGGTCCTTTGAAATGCTGTCATTCTGTCTGGTGGACAGTTTTAAAAACCTTATGGCGGTGGCTATCCCACAGTACGTGTATCCCAGCCGCCGCTACTTTTGCAGGCGAGCCATCCCTTCCCTGCACAACCAAGTGGCGGACAAAATCGGGTGTGCACTGCGCAGCGCTATCTATGGCAACGTCCACATAACCAACAACACAGTGGGTAAATGTAGCGGCTGGCCCAGAGGCGGATAGCATTTTTGCGAATGTCCTTCCGCCCCCGAGGATTGCTGGACATTTCTCTTTGTATCCTGTTACTTTCTCCTCCTCCTACTCTGCTTCCTCCTCCTCCTCCTCCTCTACCACCCCTCATCCACTCAGTGTAACACCTTCACCACCCACAGCAGTGCAGCCAGGGGAAATGACAGCAGTCTGTTTTAAAACTTGTGTGTTTGTGGGAAAAACCCCACAACGCGCAGGAGCTGTGGACAGGCATGGAACAACAGACGGATGATTGGTTGGTGCCATTGAGCCTTCAGCCTGGCCTGGTGTTGTGCGCTAAAGGGGCAAAATGTAATAGCAAGTCTGGGCCTAGCCGGTTTGACGCACATCCCTTGCCTGCCACATGTGCTGAATTTGGGGTGCAGAAATTCCTAAACACCAGACAGTGAAAATCAATTCTGTTCATCGAACACACAAACAACCCCCCCCCTTCACTCAAACCATTAACAAACTATTTACAAATTTACTTAAAAACATATTAAAATAACTATAATGCAGCTAAACTAACCATACAAACAAACAAAACTATATACACGCCTTATGCTTAACTTAAGGCCAGCCAATTACAAGTGGCTCAGTAGGGGGGGGGGGGGTTCCTGCACCAACATAGACCCTGGCCTGGAACACAATTTTCCAGCCAGGGCACAGTTCCGGAGGATGAGGAGGTGTAGGAGGAACGCTGGGGGATACAGAGGACACAGACGATATACCTCCCTCAAAGAGGATAGCTTGTCCTTGCCTCTGGGCAGCCTGGCAGACATGAGCGACAACATGCTGCAGTGCCTGCGCAACGATCGCCCAGTTACTGCCACATTCTAACTTGTGCTGCTTACTGGGTGGCCACCCTGCTGCATCCCTGTTACAAGGACAACGTGCCGTCCTTAATTCTCTCACTGGAGTGTGATAGGAAGACACACTGCTGATGGCATTTACACCTGACACCGTGGACTCAGTGGAAGCACAAGGTGAAGGAAGAGGAGGAGGAAGAAGAATTTGCCAATGCAGCTGGGTCACCACCAACACCTCAGAAGGCAGATTTATCATTGGCAAAATGTGGAAAAGCTTTGTCATCACGCCACAACAACCTGCACCACCAGCAGATCTGGAACATCTTAGCAGGAGGCAGCATTTCAGCAACATGTTGGAACAGTACACTTACTGACTGATGGGTCTGCCTAGGGGAATAGCTACAAGGGAATCAACTGCTTTGGGGCCGTGACCTAGAAAGGGCCCATCCAGGAGGAGGAGGAGGAGTAAAGGACTTTGTCGGGGCCCCCTCAACAGTATTATACAATGAAATTATATACAGTGGCAGTATAGACAGTATAAAAAGCGAATGGAACAGCTGCTGGGCCTGGTCTGAGAGAGCGATCTTTAGTAGCCACAGGTTTGGCGGCATGAAAGGAAGGGGTTGTGCAAAAATTACTGGGGGAGGGGGGCCCCATTCAAAAATTTGATGTGGTGCCAAATCATTTCTAGCTACACCACTGGGTCTGGCCCATTTAACTTCTGGGTCTTCAAATTGGGCACATGTCCTGAGGTTGCCCTTTAGGCCTTGGAGGTGCTGGCCTACCCTGCAGCCACTGTATTGTCTGAATGTGTGTTTAGCATGGCTGGAGGCATTATCACAGACAAGTGCAGCCGTGTGTCCGCAGACAATGTTGGCAACTTGGCTTTCGTTTATTAAAGAGAACCAGACATGGATCCCACAGGACTTGTTTGACCCTTATGCAGAATAGACATGTATACCGGCCTCACCCAACCATTGTTGTAAAATAAAAAATAAAAAAAACAGTTATTGGAGACTACCCTTGGCTTCACAGCTCAAAAAGGCTTTGCCGGACAGTATTAAACTTGTCCAGCCACAGCCGAAACCAATGATTTACGGTATTGCTACTTTGGCAATTGAATTTCACCCTAGAACAAAAGCTATTCTTTGACGGACACTATGAAACTTGTCCAGCCACAGCTGAAACCCCAGATTTACTGTATTTCTAATTTTGCTACTGATTTTCACCCCAGAAAAAAATATATCCTTTGACGGACACTATGAAACTTGTCCAGTCACAGCTGGAACACCAGATTTACTGTATTTCTATTTTTGCAACTGTATTTCACCACAGAACAAAATCTATCCTTTGACGGACACTAGGGAAATTGTCCAGTCACAGCTGGAACACCAGATTTACGGTATTTCGATTTTTGCAACTGAATTTCACCCCAGAAAAAAATATATCCTTTGCCGGACACTATTAAACTTGTCCAGTCACAGCTGGAGCACCAGATTTACTGTATTTCTACTTTTGCTACTGACTTTCACCCCAGAAAATAATATATCCTTTGACGGACACTAGGAAAATTGTCCAGTCACAGCTGGAACACCAGATTAAGGGTATTGCTATTTTGGCAATTGAATTTCACCCCAGAACAAAATATACCCTTTTACGGACAGATTTAAACTAGGCCAGCAACAGCTGGAACACCAGATTTATGGTATTTCTATTTTTGAAACTGAATTTCACCGCAGAAAATAATATATCCTATGACGGACACTATTAAACTTGTCCAGTCACAGCTGGAACCCCAGATTTACGGTATTTATATTTCTGTAACTGAATTTCACCCCAGAAAATAATATATCCTTTGACAGACACGATTAAACTTGGCCAGCCACAGCTAAAACCACTGATTTATGGTATTGCTATTTTGGCAATTGAATTTTACCCCAGAAAAAAAATATCCTTTGCCAGACACTATTAAACTTGTCCAGCCACAGCTGGAACACCAGATTTACGGTATTTCTATTTTTAAAACTGAACTTCACCGCAGAAAATAATATATCCTATGACGGACACTATTAAACTTGTCTAGTCACAGCTGGAACACCAGATTTACTGTATTTCTATTTTGGCAACTGAATTTCACCCCAGAAAATAATAAATCCTTTACCGGACACTATTAAACTTGTCCAGTCACAGCTGGAACCCCAGATTTACGGTATTTATATTTCTGTAACTGAATTTCACCCCAGAAAATAATATATCCTTTGACGGACACTATTAAACTTGGCCAACCACAGCGGAAACCACAGATTTATGGTATTGCTATTTTGGCAATTGAATTTCACCCAAGAAAAAAATATATCCTTTGCCGGACACTATTAAACTTGTCTAGCCACAGCTGGAACACCAGATTTATGGTATTTATATTTTTTAAACTGAATTTCACCGCAGAAAATAATATATCCTATGACGGATACTATGAAACTTGTCCAGTCACAGCTAGAACACCAGATTTACTGTATTTCTATTTTGGCAACTGAATTTCACCCCAGAAAATAATAAATCCTTTACCGGACACTATTAAACTTGTCCAGTCACAGATGGAACACCAGATTTACGGTATTTATATTTTTGCAACTGAATTTCACCCCAGAAAATAATATATCCTTTGGCGGACACTATTAAACTTGGCCAGCCACAGCGGAAACCACTGATTTATGGTATTGCTATTTTGGCAATTGAATTTCACCCAAGAAAAAAATATATCCTTTGCCGGACACTATTAAACTTGTCCAGCCACAGCTGGAACACCAGATTTATGGTATTTATATTTTTTAAACTGAATTTCACCGCAGAAAATAATATATCCTATGACGGACACTATGAAACTTGTCCAGTCACAGCTGGAACACCAGATTTACGGCATTTCGATTTTTGCAACAGAATTTTACCCCAGAAAAAAAAATATCCTTTGCCGGACACTATTAAACTTGTCCAGTCACAGCTGGAACACCAGATTAACGGTATTGCTATTTTGGCAATTGAATTTTACCCCAGAACAAAATATATCCTTTGCCGGACACTATTAAACTTGGCCAGCCACAGCTGAAACCACTGATTTATGGTATTGCTATTTTGGCAATTGAATTCCACCCCAGAACAAAATATATCCTTTGCCGGACAATATTAAACTTTGCCAGCCACTGCTGGACAGCAGATTTAGGGGATTGCTATTTTGGCAATTGAATTTCACCACAGAAAAACATCTATCCTTCGCCAGACAGCAGACAGTATTACACTTGGCTAGCCACAGCTGGAACACCAGATTTAGGGGATTGCTATTTTTGCAATCGAATTTAACCCCTCAATAAAATATAGAAATTTCTAACCTGAGTTTCTAGAGGTAACAATAAGCACAGCCAAGCCCCTGATGTAGGATATAGCAAAAAAAAAAAACTAGTATTGATGGATTTATGGACTTGGTGGCAGCTTGTGCTGGTGCACCACAAGACACAAAATGACAGCCGATCACCCCAGAAAAAAAGTGACACAAAAATGCTCTGTGCAGCCTAAAAACCAGTGAGCAATTAACTAGCAGAAGTTAAATGTTTCACAGCTGTAGATCGATCACTTCATTTGGTCGTTTTTGCTGAGTTTTCCCTGCCTAATCTCGCCCTCACTGCAGCTGCGTCCTATTCCTACACTAATCAGAGCAGAGTGACGTGCGGCGCTACGTGACTCCAGCTTAAATAGAGGCTGGGTCACATGCTGCACTTGGCCAATCACAGCCATGCCATTAGTAGGCATGGCTGTGATGGCTTCTTTGGGCAAGAAGTAAAACCCTAGCTGATTGGCTGCTGTGCAGCCCTTCAGAAAGCGGGAAGAAATCGCCGAACAATGGACCTGAACCCGAACTTTTTTGAAAATGTTCGGGTCCGTGTCCCGAACACCCCAAAACTCGGTACGAACCTGAACTATCCAGTTCGGGTTCGTTCATCCCTAGTTATCCGATATTTACCTCCTCCTGCTAATTGCTTTTCATTTTGAAAATGCTTTGAATGCCATCTCGAGACAGAACAACTCCACAGAAGGATCATATTCCACATGTCAATACAAGTCTATAGAGAGGGGAGAGGGAAGGATTGAGCAGCAGTATGAGTGAGATGGGACTCAGAGAGAGACAATAAAGCTACATTAGATATTTATATCTCAACAAAGGTGTTAAAATTCACAACTGTACAGGTCAGTAAATCTCTATAATGTCCTTTATGACCCTGGGGCACACTTCTGAGTGAACAATAGAAGCTTAGGAAGCAGCTTCTCCTCTACTTTCTATGTGCAGTGGATGACAGCTAGTTTCCACCGACCTGTCTTAGAGATCTGCAAACTAGATGTTCAGCATGTGAGTAAGGGCTCATGCACATGACTATGTGCTGCACGTGGCCATATTGCGACCCGCATATGGCGGGTCTGCAATACACGGAACACCAGCCGCGTGCAGCCGCATCACAGATCATGGACCCATTGAATGGGCTCGCAAACCGGGAGATGTGGTGTGGAAGCACGGATTGGAAGCCCACGGAAGCACTATGGAGTGTTTCCGTGGCGTTTCTGGCCGTGCCTGCACTACTTTTTTGCGGTGCAGGCCGTTGGATGCGGATAGCAGACCCCATTCAAGTGAATGGGTCCGTGATCCGCTGTGGATGCACCACAGTCGGTGCCCATGCATTGCGGACCGCTATTTTGAAATAGTGTTCTTTCTCAGCTACACACGCTGTACTATTGATTAATGCAGAGTTTGTTGAAAGGTTAGGTATGCTTTAGGTATTTAAGCATAGGAATAGCTATATAAATTTGCTGTTGCTGTGATTATAATGACAAGTAGAGTAAACATGTTATTTTTACTGCAATTGTGTGTTTTCCAATTCCATCCAATTAGTATTTTTTTCATCTTCCCAATACAACATATGGAATGTTACATAGTACTTTTAGAAAGTACAACTTGTCCTACACAAAAGAAGCCCTCATATGGCTATGTGAACTGAAAAATAAAAACAGTTGGCTATGGATATGGATGAGCAAATACCACATGGAACCGAAACCGAGTTCGGTAAAAGGTTTTTAACAGTAGAAATTAATTTCTGAAGTTATTACCCGAAGTCCCGCAAGACTTCGCAAAGTAATAACTTCAGCTCATAGGAGCCAATACATTCTAATAATGTATGGAGCTCTGTACAATATTCTTACAAAGTTTTATGCAGATTGACTTTGGATGTTTCATCCGAAGTCGAATCGCTCATCCCTAGTTATGGCTTTTAGAGTAAAAAATAAAAATGACAAAATGAAATTTGATTACAACAAAAAGGGGTTAAAGAGTGTTTTTCTGTTGATGTGTTACATAACCCTTAAAAGAGTATTCCTATCTTGTAATCTTTTGATATATCACCAACATATGTCAAATATCATGATGATCGTAGGTGCAATCTCTGGGACCCTGACTGAGAAATAAGGCTGCTTTCACACAAGCAATGTTTATGTCTGAGTATAGAACAGACAGCACCCGGACTGAACACTGACTTGAAAGGGTATATGCACATGGGTGATTTTCCTCATGGACCATAGGTCTGTGAAGCCGCTATAACGGTAGATAAACTGATGTGCCTATTGACAGATTAGATCCTATACTTCCTTTTTCCAATAGAGGGTATAATCAGCCTTACAAATATGTCTTTGCTTGGTGTAATGAAAGCATTGCACACCAGGGAGCACAGAGAAATGAATGCATAATTTACTTGTATAGTAAAACCTTGTCGTTAAAAGTGCGAAGGAAAGAAATGCTCCAAGGTGCTCCACCAGAGATGGGATATTGATCACGAGCCTCGGATATTAGTTTGTAGCTTGATCATTTTAAATCCTGATATATTATGATTACTTTATTATAAACGAATATTAAAAAAGCGGCACATAAATGATCTTATTGTTCTGCTAAAAGATTGAGCCATAAATAGATGATCATTGTACCTGACACCATATAATGGGGGCATAAAGATATCAAAATCAAGAATGGATTGGTAGGAGAAGGTTTATTATGGCTCAAAGTCAGATTAACTTTTATCTCCGTGATGGTCAACTGGAAAGACACATGGTACAGGTAGGGCTTGGATGGAAACTGCCTCAAGTGCTCAAGGGTGTGGAGACTGTATGGCACTGCAAGTCTAGGCATGGACTCTATATGGTAGTGCACAAAGCCTTTAACGATAGTGCATGGGGCCTATATGGCAGTGCATGGAGACCCTGTATGGCGATGCACAGAGCTTTGCAAGAAAGTGCATGGGGACTATATGGCAGTGCATGGAGACCCTGTATGGCAGTGCATGGAACCTGTGCAGCAGTGCATGGAGACTGTTTGGCAGTGCCCATGGCCTTTTTGGCAGTGCACAGGCCTGTTTAACAGTGCACAGAGCTTGTAAGGGAGTACATGGAGCCTGTGGGGCAGTGCATGGAGCCTGTACAGCATTGCCCAGAGCCTATATGGCTTCTTTAGTGCAGTGCCATACAGCTTCCACAGACTGCAGAAAAATAGTCTCTTGGTCTCTGTGTGTACAGATATAGTTTACTCTAGAAACAATGCATCTAGGGGAGAATAGTTTGGTACATATGGAGTCCATTAGAACATGCCATGATTTTTATTCCACGCAGTTCCAAATGAAAATGGAGGCAGACAGAGGTACAGTTAAAATTATGGACCTCTATAATGTTGGGACAAAACCCCCTTTTCTATTATTCTCGGGGTCCAAATTGAAATGTCCTTATGAGCGCTCAGAGAGCTGACACAGACAAACTGCTGAATCAGATTCTCTCTCATTTATTCCATACAAGTATACATCTTTATAACACTACAGATAATCATAGACAAATCTGTCCCACCACCAAGGGGGTGGGAATCGAAAGTAATGATTTGATTTGTTATTGATAAAAGGCAATACCTCCACACCATACTAACAGAATTCTAATAATGAAAAAGTTTCTGCAGCATTTTATCTCAATGTTAACATTTTTCAGCAGTACATCTCAAAACTGAAAAAACAAAACATTACTTTCTTGAACATCAAACTCTGATAAGGGGAGTGAGGGAGCTGCTTACCTTTGGACTTGTAGCTTGAACATTTGGTTTATTCACAGAACCCCCCCCCCCCTCATCCTTCACAGCTGACACAGTAATTTTCCACATATGCACAAGATGGAGGACATGTTAATATAAAATAGATTCTCATCTCTCACAATGACAACCCAGCATAGCATAAGCTCTAAATCACTTCCCGTGTCCCTTGACCACATGCAATACAAATATGTGCTGGAGGACGGGATGCATCAGAAGTGGATATATGGGGGCACGTTTATTAAGACCGGCATTTTAGAAGCCAGTCTTAATAAAGCCCTGCGCTGGCAGTGGTTCCGCCGGTTATGAAGACAGCTTCCTAGCTGTCTTACATTTAGACCTTTTTCTACCCTGAAAGAGGCGTAGAAAATTGTAAATGAGAAGGGCCTGCTGGCCCGCCCCCTTCTCCCCTCCACGCCATGCCCACAATTTTAGACCTGGCGTGAGCAGTGAGAAGTCGCAGATTGTGGCATACCTAACCATTGTGCCACAATCTGCTCCTGAAATGCACCTGACATAGGTGTATTTCAAATGATTAAACCACTTATAGAAATGCAAAAAATGCAAGGGATAGCATGACTAAATACCAACATCTCAGAAAGACCACTTAAGGGACATGCATAGTATATTACAAAAGATTCTTTATTGAAAATACAAAGACATATATATTAAAATTAATATAATACAATACTGACAGCCGGCAAGATGGTGACCAACAGAACAGTAGCTCGTGTGCCAAGGAGATCATACAATAAATAGTATCAGCCTATGCAGTCCAAACATTTTTATCAAGGGGCCCCTTGAGAAAGCAGGCGCGAAACGTACGTCGGGGGAGCTCGGTGCCATTTGGAGGTTCACTTACTCTTTTTGACCAGCTGCTGCCCTAATTCAGGTATTTTAGGTCCATTTTTCTCGCACTTTATGTATATTTGACCTGTTGGTTAGTATTCTCTCTTGCAGATGTAATTTTTGGACCCCATACTTTTTTTTTTTTTTTTGGTATTGATTAAATGTTTGGACTGCATAGGCTGATACTATTTATTGTATGATCTCCTTGGCACACGAGCTACTGTTCTGTTGGTCACCATCTTGCCGGCTGTCAGTATTGTATTATATTAATTTTAATATATATGTCTTTGTATTTTCAATAAAGAATCTTTTGTAATATACTATGCATGTCCCTTAAGTGGTCTTTCTGAGATATAGGTGTATTTCAGCTTAATAAATGACCCTCGTAGAGTTTTGTATTACCTTCCAAATTTTAATAAGGTACTTTTCCTTTTTTTCTATTTGGCAGAATGTACAGCAACATTATTGCTTTTAGGTTAAGGCCACATATTTAGGTTTCCTTAAAGTGTAACTGTCATGTTTTCATGAAAAATATCAATTTCAGCATATGTTATTGCTGCTGCAGCATTATGCATAAAGCAATCTTTAGTTTCTTCACATACCACTGTTTTCATTGAGCTTTTCCCTTAGTGACGGCTGTTTTGAACCCTACAATATGAGGATCTTCTCAAGACGGCTCCTCTGCTAGTTCTCTGAGGCCAAAACTGCCTTCCCTCACTTCACATACAGACTTGCTGTAGCCAGCAGCTTCCTTCCAGCCAATCAGATTGCAGTACTGAGAGACACACCTCCTCACTCTGAAGCCTGATGCAGGCATGCAGTGTGAAGGACCTCCCCTCTGTCTTCTGTTTATACTAAAGGAAGACAGACAAGCCATAGCAATGGTTTTTGAAGGGACCAGTGGAAATGGACAGGGGACATTAACGAAAGCTGTTATTATAAGGTATTTATAGATCTTTTGTCAATCATTGACAGACTAACTCAGGTATACATGACTAGCTCTAATAAACTAGCAAATAAAAACATATATGACAGTTACACTTTAAGCAGTTTTGGAAGGCAAAATCAGAAGTGGATCATAAAGGTATTGAAAGTATAAAGGACAGATACAACTTCTCCTTTTTTGGAAGTCATTCCTGGTTTTGATTTCCAAAACTATATCAGTAAACCCTAATGTGTGGCCGTACCCTTAAGGTAAATAAAAAATTGAAACCCGGCAGAAACCTGATGGACAGCAGTTACAAAAACGGATCACTCAAAGCCGTCATGGCTATGGCTTCAGAAGCCATGACACTTGTGTGAATCAGGCTCTTGAATGAAGACGTACTGATGTTTACTGCACAGCAATGCTCCCGATCACCCGCTGATCAGGAAACTGTACTACAACTTTATTCACGTGAATGCAGCTTGGTTCTCAGGATTTGCAAGGTACTAGAGTTCGTACCTCTACAAACTTTGCTGTGCAGTAGAAATTGATTCCTTCCTTCTCAGGATCAGCAACGGGTCCTATAGGTTGAACCTCCTTCCATCAGTGGTTGGCAGAGCTGCTGTGCAGACCTTGGCCCCGTGTTCTCAGGAGCTGCAGGTATCCCTGAGGTTGAACCCCCACCAATTAGTGGCCAGGAGCCACGTGGTACAGATATTATATAGGGACCTTGATTCCCTTGTTTTTAGGGTCTCAGAGGTTAGTACCCCACCAGTCAGATGTGTTATGGGATATGCTAGCATTATGCCATAGATAGGAAAATTTAGAAATACCTCTTTAAGACTTTGCTTACCCTTCATGTGCAAAATCTGAAGCTGGATTCCCACCACTGAATGCTACTGATATGGTGCCTGGTATAGCTAGCCAAGTGGAAACACTTCTGTTTTTTTAGATACATAAATGAGGCCAGTGATACACAGGCTTGTATATATATCAGTGTTTAATAGGCAGTTTACTTGCTGTTTAAAAGATTTTCTTGGCAAGCTATCACAATTTACAGAGATTACACCAGAATGTAAGCAATTTAGAACATAGAACAATTAGAGCTTGAACCTGGCTGCCCTTTGCTGATAACAAACCTTGCTGTTTGGAGGGTTTTAATTTTTAATAGACTACAACAGTGCTGCCTCTTCCTAAGTGATAGAGATATGTGTAACACAGGCTAATTAATTCTTTTGCAGTAAAAATGGAATACATTATATACTGTATATATATATTTAATTAGCCATAATATCAAAATCAAAGTTGATAACATTGATATTGTCACATCTATAGTATAAGAAGCCCCCCCCCCTAATTCCCAGGAAAAATGGCCCGAATGGTGTCATTTACTGTAAGTTGGTCACCTTGATTCCTCCTTATCGGCTATTCTGCCACAAACCAAGCTAAAGAGCTCTTCTATATGACAACCATGAGGTAGGTTCACATTTGTGTTTGGTAACTACGGTAGTCTGTTCCAGCAGAAGCTGGGTTCCGAAGTTACTATATACACCACCTGGAACCGCCTGATCCCCATTCACCCTAAGAGGATCTGGCAGGGATGCAGTTTCTGCTTGCTGCACTATTTTTTTCTCAGAAAACTGGAAACCCTCTGGATCACCGCCAGATCCTGTTGTAGTGAATGGGCAACTGGCAACTTACGGTAACTCCAGCAGTCTGCTCCTCTGCTGAACCGAACGGAGATGGGAACGAAACTTTACTGACAATCACTCAAAAAATCCTGTGAATCTGACTTGAGGTACTAGGACATTTTACACAATCCTAGTCAAAGAGGTATCAGGTAGTGGCATATCTCCCAGGAGACCCCATGTATATTATTGTGAAGGTATACCACCAAAGTATGCAAGCAAGTATAAGAATTGATATAAACATTTTCATTGTGCCTAATTAAGTTTTAGGGAATAGTTGCTACCATTGAGCAATAATAGCCCCAATATTGTTGTCCTAATAGTAAGGTAAGAAAACAAGGTAGCAAGTAAATTGTCGAAATAGCTGAGTAACTTGAAGGGGTTGTACTTTATGAAAATGAAGTCTGGCCACTGACCAGCTCATTGATGGGGCTTCTGAATCCCCCAGTGATCAGCTCTCATTGCCAAAGATATTGCGCCAAACTATTAATTTACCCTGTGGAGGGGTCAAGACTGTCAGAGGAGGAGCCACCAATACTCCATTGAGGCACTGACAGGACTCTGGTAGGGCATGGGTCATCATTGGGTCATCATTAAAAACTTGAGGAAGGCTTTTTTGGCTTTTACAATCTACCACCATAATAGAAATCATAAAGTATTTGGCCCATGTTCCACATTCTGAGCTGTACCTTCAAAGAGGTATCAACCAGAGAAAGAGAACTGGCTCACTAGTGCCAAATTCTGGAAGTCGCTACCTATGTTTAGTGTCTTGACTTTTTAACAAACCTTGGAACATGACAATTGGAAATAGCCAAGCCAAATATCCATCTGCAGACAGCTGTTTTGGGGTGTTTGTCCCTCACCAGTACAGAGTAGGATTGTGACTGGCTGATTGAGATGCCTTGGACTGAGACTTAGTAGCAATGCTTCACTTCCAGAAGGTAGCACTAGTCTAGGAGTTACCACATATTTATTTTTTCCATAGAGAATTGCCACTAAATCTTCATACATGGCTGGTCTCTTTAAGGAGAAACAGTACCTTCACTATGCTGAGATGTACCTCAAAGACAAGATAAAATTGACAGTAGGTATCAAATTAAAGAGATGCCTGCCTCTATGTACAGGCAGTGGACCTAGGTACCTTTGTCATATTTTTCACTAATGTTTGAGATTTTACATATAATTCAGTCATGTTTGGCTGTGTTCACATCTCCACTAAGGTAATCGGGTGGTCTGTTCTGGCAAAGTAACAAACTACCAGAGTTACTGTATCCGGCATAGTAGCCACTGCCACGCACCTGTGGATCCTCATTGACTATAATTGAATCTGGCATCTTTCCGACTTAAAGTGTTAAAACGTTTGCATAATGCCTGTGCTTCTATGAACCATCATAACTGTGACGGAACATATATGTTTGGGCTTCTCTAGTGTTTTTTTCAGCCACATTATTTCCTGTTTCAGCTGCACAGCTAGAACCACCTCACTCAGAAGCAGGGGACGTCTCCCTTCTGCCAGAACTGTACTGCTTTGACATCCTTTCCCTTAGTTCCCACTATGTTTGTTTTTGGCTCAGGAGCTCACATACCAAATAAGGAGGGATAAATCCCACTTACAGACACACATGAGGCCCCTTTGATGTTCATAAGCAGTGTAGAAGCAATTATTTTATTAGGCTCAGGATCTCAGCTAGTTCTGAGACCTTTCAGAGATAGCCAAGCATAGTGCTTGGCTGTCTCTGGAATTCCCATATAAATGAATGCAGCAGCCGCATTAATGCCCAACTGGTTGCTTCATTCATTTCAGGGGAGCTGCAGGGGGTACTGGGCCCCTGTTCTCATGATTGGTGGGGGTCCTACTGCTGGGATCCCAACCGATCTAATAGTTATCTGCTTTCCTGTGGCTAGGAGATAACGTCAACCAACCGGAATACCCTTTTAAGTAATTCATGACCACATACTTTCTATTTTATAACATATGAAACACTAGCAGCATATATTTCTGTTCGTATACATGGGAAACGCATAATGTTAAGTGTGTTAGATATGTCAGAGATACCTTACGATTTTCTAAAGCAACGCTCAGTACAAAAAAGGCACTTTATCTGCCTATTGATAGTAAACTCGAGCATTTGATGTATGTTTGTGATCACAACAATTTGGCTTGTGAGATTTTACGTTATAAAGTCATCAGGTGCTCGTTATTAGGCTATAAATAGGCAATTTCAGTTCCTTTATGTAACACTTTAAAATGATTATGCCACTTGCGGAGAAAATAACAAGTTGTTGCAGAGCGATTCTATTTTCCAAGCAGAAACCGGCATTTTATATTAATGTGCAGTCAGCATGCTAAACTGGCTCACGGTGTACCGCTCAGCAATGCGTCTTCTTGATATTAGGTATACAGCGCATGACCTCTAAGTGTTTTGTTTTATCCTTCCACCCCAACTGCATTTTCTACAGCCAATACTGAGCCATCTGTATGTCAGACAAACATTTAATAGCATTCCATAACATTTATAAGTACATGCTCTATCACTGTATATCCCTAAGTCAGGCGCCCACCTTGTCAAGTATCAGTCGATTTTCAATGAAATTGCATAACATTTTTAGAAGTACATTCTTGCATAATTCCAGAATTTCCTTAAAGGGGTTGTCCGATTGGGGGCATATTGCTAGGACATGTCCCCAATGTCTAATAGGTGCGGTTCCCACCTCTGACCCGCACCTATGCTTAAAACGAAGCCCAAAAAGTCCTGGAGGGCGCACCACGCATGTCCGGCTGTCCCCCATTCATTCCTAAGGAGCACCGAAAATAGCCGAGCCCATGCTCGGCTATTTTCAGAAGTTCCATTGAAATGAATGGGAAGCACACTGCGCAAGCACTGCTGTAGGGCTAATGGAAATTGCACAGCCAGCACCAGGCTATTTTCAGCGCTGCCATAGGAATGAATGGAGGGTGGCCTCGCATTCGCAGTGTGCCCTCTGGGATTTTGCAAGCTCCTTTCTAAGTAGAGGTGCGGATCCTCTATCCGACATTGCTTATCCCCGATATCTGAGATGGGACAACCCCTTTAAAGGAGTTGTGCCATGAAAAACATTTTTTAAACCAGCACCTGGATCTGAAAACTTTTGTAATTGCATGTAATTAAAAATTTAGCAGAACAATTGGAGCAATGAATGGGGAGAGCTCTGGATCCATGTGAGGTACAGGGCTGGTTCAAAGAGATTATCATGTACTGTATGATGGCAATCATGGCAAAAGATGGGTATTCCCATCTCAGATATGTGAGATAGGTGTGGGTCTCACATCTTGGACTCACGCCTATCTCCAGAATAGAATCCCCAAAATGAACAGAAAGCAGCCACACATGTGCAACCGCCCTCTGTTCACCACTGTGGAAGTTCCGATACCACCATGAGAGTTTCTGGCAGTCCCATAGGGGGGAATGGAGAAGTGCACTCTCCTTCACTTTCTCTAGAAAGGAGCAGGTCTCAGAGATTGGACCCACAGCGATATGCCATCAATGTCCCAGATGGGCCAACCCCTTTAAAGAGCACCTATCAGCATGGATCTACCCCATTAAAACAGGCACAGTTTGGTTGATCCTACTGATTAAAAAATAATACCTGTCTCAGGAACCTTGCTTGTGCCATTCCCAAGAAAATAGACTTATGCAAATGAGGACTTCAGTACACTCAGGTGCACATAAACCCTCATTTGCATAAAGAAATTTCCTTGGGAGCACCTTCACCAATTTTCACAAGACCGGTATCATTTTACTTAACATGATCAACCCTACCAGGCATTATGCCTGGTTTAATCCTGATCTAAAGGGAGTCTATCACCCAAAGTTTCTTTTCTGCCAATAAAAACTTTTTTTCAAATCTTTTTTTTTTTTTCTGATTGTAGTTTTTTTTTTTTATTCTATTTCATGTACAAAAATATGGGGCAGCTTTTGTTAACAGCATTTAGTGATATGCTTTACAACAGACACATGGATCATAGACACGTTCATGGTCGATCCCTTGTTATCTGTGCATACGTTTTAATCTTGTATTGTAATCCTGTCTCTGTTGATAATGATACTAATAGTGAAATGTGATCTTACCAGGAAGTGTCTGCATATCATTAGGCTTAGTTGCCAGGATTTTTATATATATTTTGTAATATAGACAGTGACCTGTAAAATTGAGCGCTCCGTACAGTATTAGAATGTATTGGCTCAGATGAGCCGAAGTTATTACCTCGCGAAGTCTCACGAGACTTCACATAATAACCCCGTACAGTAGTTAAACAAAGTTTCATGCAAATCGACTTCGCATGTTTCATCTGAAGTCGATTTTCTCATCCCTAGTTTTAATTTTAAACTTTTTTTTTTAGAATTTTTGGTGATTTCTTTTTCAATTTTCCAGGTCACTCTCTATAGTACAACATAATATATAAAATCCGTGCAACTAAGCCAAATGATATGCAAACACTTCGGCTCATCGGAGCCAATACATTCTAATACTGTATGGAGTGCTCGCTCCGTGCAGTATTGAAACAAAGTGTTATGCGAATCGACTTCGGATGTTTTATCCAAAGTCGATTCGCTCATCCCTAATAAAAACTCTCCCCTTCTTCCCCCACTCAGCCACTCTGACATGAGCATTGGAGCATTTTATCACGCAGGGCAAGCGATTTTTTGCTTCTCTTTTTACACTGTGTAAGAGGGTGCAAGGTGTCATATTTGATGGCAGGTACGTGTCACCGAGGTTGCTGGCCTCGGTGAGGTAAGAGCCGGGTTTTTTTGTCTGCAGCAGCTAGTGCTGTTTGACTCTGTTAAATAGCATGGCTGCAAAGCCGATCCGGGCCGGCTCTTACCGGGAGCAGCTAAAGTGTAGGGTGGGTGGCTGCTCCCCACGATCCAGTCCTGGTTTTGGGCTGGGTATAAAACACAGCCAGCAGCTGTGTCTGAGGTGGTGATTATCCTGGAGCCTGCTAACAGGGCTCTGGAGTTCTCTGTCCTGGAGGAAAGAGCTCAGCAAGGAGGTGGCTTTTGTTCCTGGCTACCTGAAGGTGGATTCTCCTGCGGCTGGGCCGACAGCCTGGTGCGAACCTGCACCTACACCTCCCAGGTGACTGAACCTGTGTTGGCCTGTTTTGTTTTGCCTCCTTGTTTCTGACCTGTGTGAATTACCACCGAAAGACTGTTTGCTGTGTATTTTTGTGTCAGTGTGAATAAAACACTGTTTGTGCACATCCTGGACTCTTTGTTTTGCCTCGGTACTGCACCCGCACCGCTGTCTACCAGAGCGACTCCCACATTTGGTGTCGGATGCGGGCATGCGCAGTGAGGCTGGCGTGAACGCCGAAGTTTTTGCTAAAGTGCATGATATATATTATGCCAGCAAAGTTGCAAGCAGGAATTTCTGGCAACATGGAGGCTGCTGTGAAGGCTCTCATAGAGGCTAACGTGCAGCAGCGGGAGACCAACCAGCTACTGCTACAACATGTGATGGCGTTACAGGCGGCAGGAGCGTCCCACCACGTCCATGATGCCCGGAAGCGGTCCGTGCGGCGATCCCAAAGATGACCCCGCAGACGACGTGGAGACATACCTGGCGGTCTTTGAGAAGGTCGCCGTGAGGGAAAAGTTACCCGTGACCAGTGGGCCGAGGTGGTTGCTCCGTTCCTGGCATCCGGACCCCAGCAAGTTTTTGATTTGGCAGATGACCAGGCTGCTGACTATTCCACGGTGAAGGGGAGATCCTGGCCAGACTGGGGGTAAGCGTGTTGGTCCGGGCTCAGCGGGTCCACCAGTGGGACTTTAAAGCGGCTGAACCCGCCAGGCCGCAGTACTATGAGTTGCTGCACCGGTTGCAAAAATGGCTGCAGCCTGACATTCTAAGTCCGACTGCTATGCTGGACCGTCTGCTGGCTGACATGTTCTGGAGGGCCTTGCCTTACCCCCTTCAACACTGGATCGGCCAGGTATCCCCACCAATGCCCTTGAGATGGTCGACCTGGTGGAGCGATATGAGGCCACCAGAAACCTGCAGGGGGTTCTTTTGGGAGGGGGCCAGTCAAACCCGAAATCTCCACCCCAGTCCCGCGGCCGGCCAAACCCGCCGGGATGTACCCCTTGCAGATCCATCCCCAGTGGTCTGCTGGCAGTGTCGGGAGCCTGGACACATAAGGGCCAACTGTCCCCATCGGGGGAACCCATGGAGACTAATTATGGGTAGGGGAGCTGCAGGGGGTACTGGGCCCTGTGCTCGCATGATTGGTGGGGGTCCTGCTGCTGGGATCCCAGCCGATCTAATAGTTATCTGCTTTCCTGTGGCTGGGAGATAAACGTCACAACCAACCGGAATACCCTTTTAGGCAATTCATGACCACATACTTTCTATTTTATAACATATGAAACACTAGCAGCATATATTTCTGTTCGTATACATGGGAAACGATAATGTTAAGTGTGTTAGATATGTCAGAGATACCTACGATTTTCTAAAGCAACGCTCAGTACAAAAAGGCACTTTATCTGCCTGGATGGTAGCTTAACGCATTTGATGTGGTTTGTGATCACAACAATTTGGCTTGTGAGAGATTTTACGTATAAAGTCATCAGGTGCTCGTTATTAGCTATAAATAGGCAATTTCCAGTTCCTTTATGTAACACTTTAAAATGATTATGCCACTTATGGAGAAAATCAAGTTGTTGCAGAGCCGATTCTATTTTTCCAAGCAGAAACCGGCATTTTATATTAATGTGCAGTCAGCATGCTAAACTGGCTCACGGTGTACCGCTCAGCAATGCGTCTTCTTGATATTAGGTATACAGCGCATGACCTCTAAGTGTTTTGTTTTATCCTTCCACCCCAACTGCATTTTCTACAGCCAATACTGAGCCATCTGTATGTCAGACAAACATTTAATAGCATTCCATAACATTTATAAGTACATGCTCTATCACTGTATATCCCTAAGTCAGGCGCCCACCTTGTCAAGTATCAGTCGATTTTCAATGAAATTGCATAACATTTTTAGAAGTACACTCTTTGCACAATTCAGGCACATTCCTTAAAGGGGTTGTCCGATTGGGGGCATATTGTTGGACATGTCCCCAATGCCCAACTCAGGTGCTGAGTTCCCACCTCTGACCTGCACCTATAGCTTAAAACGAAGCCCAAAAAGTCCTGGAGGGCGCAACTCACGCATGACCGCTGTCCCCCATTCATTCCCCAAAGGAGCACCGAAAACAGCCGGGCCCATGCTCGCTATTTTCAGAAGTTCCAGTGAAGTAGATGATGGGAAGCACACTATGCAGAAAGCACTGCTGTAGGGCTAATGGAAATTGCACAGCCAGCACCAGGCTATTTTCAGCGCTGCCATAGGAATGAATGGAGGGGTGGCCCCCCAGATTCGCAGTCATGCCCACTACTGGGAGTTTGCAAGCTCCTTTCTAGTAGAGGTGCTGGATCCTCTATCCAGGCATTTGCTTATCCCCCGATATCTCGAGATGGGACAACCCCTTTAAAGGAGTTGTGGCCATGAAAACATTTTTAAACCAGCACCTGGATCTGAAAACTTTTGTAATTGCATGTAATTAAAAGAAATTTAGCAGAGACAATTGGAGCAATGAATGGGGAGAGCTCTGGATCCATGTGAGGTACAGGGCTGGTTCAAAGAGAGTTATCATGTACTGCATGATGGCAATCATGGCAAAAGATGGGTATTCCCATCTTCAGATATGTGAGATAGGTGTGGGTCTCACATCTTGGACTCACGCCTATCTCCAGAATAGAATCCCCAAAATGAACAGAAAGCAGCCACACATGTGCAACCGCCCTCTGTTCCACCACTGTGGAAGTTCTGATACCACCATGAGAGTTTCTGGCAGTCCCATAGGGGGAATGGAGAAGTGCACTCTCCTTCACTTTCTCTAGAAAGGAGCAGGTCTCAGAGATTGACCCACAGCGATATGCCATCACATGTCCCAGATGGGCCAACCCCTTTAAAGAGCACCTATCAGCATGGATCTACCCCATTAAAACAGGGCACAGTTTGGTTGATCCTACTGATTAAAAATAATACCTGTCTCAGGAACCTTTAGCTTGTGCCATTCTCCAAGAAAATAGACTTATGCAAATAGGACTTCAGTACACTCAGGTGCACATAAACCCTCATTTGCATAAAGAAATTTCCTTGGGAGCACCTTCACCCAATTTTCACAAGACCGGTATCATTTTACTTAACATGATCAACCCTACCAGGCATTATGCCTGGTTTAATCCTGATCTAAAGGGAGTCTATCACCCAAAGTTTCTTTTCTGCCAATAAAACTTTTTTCAAATCTTTTTTTTTTTTCTGATTGTAGTTTTTTTATTCTATTTCATGTACAAAATATGGGGCAGCTTTGTTAACAGCATTTAGTGATATGCTTTACAACAGACACATGGATCATAGACACGTTCATGTGTCGATCCCTTGTTATCTGTGCATACGCTTTAATCTTGTATTGTAATCCTGTCTCTGTTGATAATGATACTAACAGTGAAATGTGATCTTACCAGGAAGTGTTCAGCATATCATTAGGCTAGTTGCTAGTGATTTTTATATATATTTTGTAATATAGACAGTGACCTGTAAAATTGAGCGCTCCGTACAGTATTAGAATGTATTGGCTTCAGATGAGCCGGTTGATTACACTACTGCAAGTCTCACGAGACTTCACATAATAACCCGTGCAGTAGTTAAACAAAGTTTTCATGCAAATCGACTTCGATGTTTCATCTGAAGTCGATTTTCTCATCCCTAGTTTTAATTTTAAACTTTTTTTTAGAATTTTGGTGATTTCTTTTTCAATTTTTCCAGGTCACTCTCTATAGTACAACATAATATATAAAATCCGTGCAACTAAGCCAAATGATATGCTAAACACTTCGGCTCATCAGAGCCAATACATTCCTAATACTGTATGGAGTGCTCACGCTCCGTGCAGTATTGAAACATAAAGTGTTATGCGAATCGACTCCGGATGTTTTATCCAAGTCGATTCGCTCATCCCTAATAAAAACTCTCCCTTCTTCCCCACTCAGCCACTCTGACATGAGCATTGGAGCATTTTATCACGCAGGGCAAGCGATTTTTGCTTCTCTTTTCACACTGTGTAAGAGGGTGCAAGGTGTCATATTTGATGGCAGGTACGTGTCACCGAGGTTGCTGGCCTCGGTGAGGTAAGAGCCGAGGTTTTTGTCTGCAGCAGCTAGTGCTGTTTGACTCTGTTAAATAGCATGGCTGCAAAGCGCGATCCGGGCCGGCTCTTACCGGGAGCAGCTAAAGTGTAGGGTGGGTGGCTGCTCCCACGATCCAGTCCTGGTTTTGGGCTGGGTATAAAACACAGCCAGCAGCTGTGTCTGAGGTGGTGATTATCCTGGAGCCTGCTAACAGGGCTCTGGAGTTCTCTGTCCTGGAGGAAAGAGCTCAGCAAGGAGGTGGCTTTTGTTCCTGGCTACCTGAAGGTGGATTCTCCTGCGGCTGGGCCGACAGCCTGGTGCGAACCTGCACCTACACCTCCCAGGTGACTGAACCTGTGTTGGCCTGTTTTGTTTTGCCTCCTTGTTTCTGACCTGTGTGAATTACCACCGAAAGACTGTTTGCTGTGTATTTTTGTGTCAGTGTGAATAAAACACTGTTTGTGCACATCCTGGACTCTTTGTTTTGCCTCGGTACTGCACCCGCACCGCTGTCTACCAGAGCGACTCCCACATTTGGTGTCGGATGCGGGCATGCGCAGTGAGGCTGGCGTGAACGCCGAGTTTTTTGCTAAAGTGCATGATATATATTATGCCAGCAAAGTTGCAAGCAGGAATTTCTGGCAACATGGAGGCTGCTGTGAAGGCTCTCATAGAGGCTAACGTGCAGCAGCGGAGGACCAACCAGCTACTGCTACAACATGTGATGGCGTTACAGGCGGCAGGGCGTCCCACCACGTCCATGATGCCCGGAAGCGGTCCGTGCGGCGATCCCAAAGATGACCCCGCAGACGACGTGGAGACATACCTGGCGGTCTTTGAGAAGGTCGCCGTGAGGAAAAAGTTACCCGTGACCAGTGGGCCGAGGTGGTTGCTCCGTTCCTGGCATCCGGACCCCAGCAAGTTTTTTTGGCAGATGACCAGGCTGCTGACTATTCCACGGTGAAGGGAGATCCTGGCCAGACTGGGAGTAACGTGTTGGTCCGGGCTCAGCGGGTCCACCAGTGGGACTTTAAAGCGGCTGAACCCGCCAGGCCGCAGTACTATGAGTTGCTGCACCGGTTGCAAAAATGGCTGCAGCCTGACATTCTAAGTCCGACTGCTATGCTGGACCGTCTGCTGGCTGACATGTTCTGGAGGGCCTTGCCTTACCCCCTTCAACACTGGATCGGCCAGGTATCCCCACCAATGCCCTTGAGATGGTCGACCTGGTGGAGCGATATGAGGCCACCAGAAACCTGCAGGGGGTTCTTTTGGGAGGGGCCAGTCAAACCCGGAAATCTCCACCCCAGTCCGCGGCCGGCCAAACCCGCCCGGGATGTACCCTTGCAGATCCATCCCCAGTGGTCTGCTGGCAGTGTCGGGAGCCTGGACACATAAGGGCCAACTGTCCCCATCGGGGGAACCCATGGAGACTAATTATGGGTACCGGGCTTCCATGTATGCCCGGAGACTGTGTGCGACCGGCACTCCGAGACAATAGACAATCGTCATCTGTGCCAGGTGCAAGTCGGGGATAACCTGGCAGTGGCGCTGTTGGACTCAGGAGCCTGGTAACCCTGGTAAGTGCTGCCCTGGTACAGCCCACCCAGTATACGGGCCGGAAAGTTGGTGTGGTGTGCATACACGGAGACTTAAAGGACTATCCCACTGCTGTAATGTCTCTGTCCACGGGCCGGCACCTGGACTTGTGAAGTGGCGATCTCCACAAAGCTACCCTATGAACTAATAATTGGGAGAGACTTCCCTGGTTTTCCGTCACTGTGGCCTGAGATGAAAGTGACTAATAGCCCTGAGACAGGGGTAACCCTAGCAGAGTGGCCTGATACCCCTGGAAGGCCAGAACCCTGGGAGCCCGAGTCTGAAGGGCCAGCGGTAGGGGTGACCACTGCTGCAGCGGTAGTGGGGAGACAACCCCACTGAGTGTAATGGTGGGAGACACGGAGGACTTGCCACCGGGGCCTGAGTTGGCAGACCTCAATGTCTCCGAGGGAAAATTTTGGGACCGCACAACACCGGGACCAAACCCTAACCAGGGCCTGGGAGAATGTGCTGGAAATTGATGGTAAACCCCAGAAACCAGGGGCTGAATTAATGTTTCAGCGATTCATTGTTCTGCAGGATATGTTGTATCGGGTGAACCAAATCCGAGGTGAACCTGTTGAACAGTTGGTGGTGCCCACAGCGTATCGCATGAGCTTGTCATGGAGCTTGCCCACCAACATGTTCTTGGGGGACACCTGGGGTGGCAGAAAACCCAGGACCGCATACTGCAGCGGTTTTATTGGCCCAGCGTGTTCAAGGAGGTAGAAAATTATTGTAAGTCCTGTCCAACCTGTCAGGTAACTTGCCCCAGCCACATTTCCGTAGTCCTCTGGTACCTCTGCCAATTATTGAAGTACCGTTTGAGCGAATCGCTATGGATTTAATTGGGCCTGTACCAAGGTCTGCCAGGGGCCACCAACACATTCTGGTAGTTCTCGACTATGCCACTCGGTATCCGGAGGCGGTGCCTCTGCGACATACCTCAGCTAAGCTCATTGCCAAAGAGTTAATGGAGATGTTTACCCGTGTGGGCCTGCCAAAAGAGGTTCTGACAGACCAAGGGACCCCTTTTATGTCCAAAGTAATGAGGGAACTGTGTAAATTGTTGCGTATAAAGCAGTTACGGACGTCCGTTTACCATCCATAAACAGACGGTCTTGTGGAGAGGTTTAACCAAACTCTAAAAAATATGTTAAAGAGGGTGGTGTCTAGAGATGGGAAGGACTGGGATCTGCTTCTGCCCTATCTCATGTTCGCAGTGCGAGAGGTGCCCCAGGCCTCTACTGGGTTCTCGCCCTTCGAACTGCTTTATGGCAGACACCCTCGGGGCCTGTTGGATATTGCCAAGGAAGCATGGGAACAACAGCCTGTCCCCCACAAAAGTGTCATTGAGTATGTCGCCCAGATGCAGGAACGGATGGAAAGGGTGTTGCCCTTGGTCCGGGAGCATATGGAGGCAGCGCAACAAGCCCAGAGTAGGGTGTACAATCGTCAGGCTCGGAGTGCGGGACTTCAATCCGGGAGATCGGGTTTTGGTTCTGGTACCCACCCTTGACAGCAAATTCCTAGCTAGGTGGCAGGGCCCCTATGAGGTGATCGAGAAGGTAGGGAAGTAAATTACAAAGTACACCAGCCAGGCGGCGCAAGCCGAGCAGGTGTACCACGTGAATTTACTTAAGCCGTGGAAAGATAGGGACGCGGCCGACGACCACAGCCCCCGGCCAGGGCTTCTAGGTGAAAAGGGTCCAGCCCCACAGTTCGAGGCCTGTGAAGCAGTAACCACGGTGAAAATTGCAGACAGCCTGTCTTCCAAACAAGTTCAGGAAGTCAGGGAGTTCCTCAGTCGGAACACGGATGTGTTCTCGGACCTCCTGGCCGCACGTCTCTCATCCGACATGACATCGTCACTGAGCCTCAGGCCAAGGTCGGTTAAAACCATACCGGGTACCCGAGGCTCGGCGGCGGGCCATCGCGGAGGAAGTGCAGTTAATGTTGAAGCTCGATGTCATTGAGGAGTCGAAAAGTGAGTGGGCCAGTCCCATAGTCCTAATACCCAAGCCGGATGGGACGTTGCGGTTCTGCAACGACTTTCATAAGTTAAATGAAGTATCCAAGTTTGGCGCGTATCCCATGCCCGAGTAGACGAGCTTGTTGAAAATTTAGGACAAGCCCGTTATTTTTCTGTGCTGGACCTCACTAAAGGGTACTGGCAGGTACCCTTAACGAGTCGACTAAGGAAAAAACCGCGTTTGTTACCCGCAGGGCCTGTATCACTACAAGGTGTTACCCTTTGGCCTACATGGCGCCCCGCCACTTTCCAAAGGTTAATGGACATAGTGCTGCGACCACATCGTCGGTACGCCTCGGCCTACTTAGATGATGTAGTCATCCACAGCACCGACTGGGAAAGCCATTTACCCAAGGTGCAGGCGGTAGTGGATGCCCTGAGGAAAGCTGGACTAACCGCCAATCCAAAAAAGTGTGCGATTGGGTTGGAAGAGACCAAATATCTGGGATATGTAATCGGGCGGGGAGTCATCAAACCTCAGGTAACTAAGGTAGAGGTTATTCGTAACTGGCCCCGACCGGTTACCACCAGGCAGGTAAAGTCGTTCCTGGGGATTGTAGGATACTACATGAGGTTTGTGCCCCACTTTGCCACAATAGCAGCGCCATTGACAGACCTGTTGAAGGGGCGAAAGTCTGGGAGGGTTAGCTGGAGTGAGAAGGCGGAGGAGGCTTTCTCCGTGTTGAAGTCGGCCCTGTGTGGGTCCCCGGTTTTGGTGACACCCGACTTCAACAAGGAGTTTGTCGTACAGACCGATGCCTCGGAGGTAGGCCTCGGTGCGGTACTGTCTCAGGAGGTCAACAGGGAAGAACATCCCGTTGTCTTCCTGAGCCGTAAGCTCAGTCCCGCCGAGTCCAGATATAGTATAGTGGAGAGGGAGTGCCTGGCTATCAAGTGGGCACTCGAATCTCTCCGCTACTACCTGTTAGGGAGGAGGTTCCGTCTGGTGACCGACCATTCCCCTCTCAAGTGGATGAGTCAGGCCAAGGAGAGGAATGCTCGGGTCACCAGGTGGTTCCTATCCCTTCAAAATTTCAAATTCTCCGTGGAACACAGGGCAGGCCGCTTGCAGGTTAACGCAGATGCCCTGTCCCGCGTCCACTGCCTCACGTGTGTTCACCCCCTCAGGGTTGAACAAAGGGGGGGGGGTGTGTAAGAGGGTGCAAGGTGTCATATTTGATGGCAGGTACGTGTCACCGAGGTTGCTGGCCTCGGTGAGGTAAGAGCCGGGTTTTTGTCTGCAGCAGCTAGTGCTGTTTGACTCTGTTAAATAGCATGGCTGCAAAGCCGATCCGGGCCGGCTCTTACCGGGAGCAGCTAAAGTGTAGGGTGGGTGGCTGCTCCCCACGATCCAGTCCTGGTTTTGGGCTGGGTATAAAACACAGCCAGCAGCTGTGTCTGAGGTGGTGATTATCCTGGAGCCTGCTAACAGGGCTCTGGAGTTCTCTGTCCTGGAGGAAAGAGCTCAGCAAGGAGGTGGCTTTTGTTCCTGGCTACCTGAAGGTGGATTCTCCTGCGGCTGGGCCGACAGCCTGGTGCGAACCTGCACCTACACCTCCCAGGTGACTGAACCTGTGTTGGCCTGTTTTGTTTTGCCTCCTTGTTTCTGACATGTGTGAATTACCACCGAAAGACTGTTTGCTGTGTATTTTTGTGTCAGTGTGAATAAAACACTGTTTATTGCACATCCTGGACTCTTTGTTTTGCCTCGGTACTGCACCCGCACCGCTGTCTACCAGAGCGACTCCCCACAACTGCTAGACGGAGGCTTCTCCTACTATACAGGAGATTTCTACTTACTGCTCAGAGCACACTCCTGCCCCCATAATCATGTGATGAAATAAAACAAAAATGCAATAAAAATAAAAGAGATTGAAAAATTATTACAATATAAATTAAATTTACCTAATTACCTTTAAATATCAATTCTCATCATCACTATTGGAATTAATGCTTGTAAATTTTTGATCTCACATCTCACGGAATTTGTTCCCTTGGTTAACACTTCTTCCTGTACATCTCGAAAAGATTGGTGACCTGACAGACATATCCGGTTTATGTATGATCAATCAGTTTCACCCATGACGAATAATAAAGTTTTCCTTCATTGTTGATCATGTTGAATTTGCTTGTTTACGCAAGGAAATTATCGTTAAAGGGGTTGTCTGGGCAAAAATAAGTATACCTTTCAGTTTATGATATATTTTATGTGTCTGTATCACTAGATCTGATCAATGCTCACATGAACTCATCCACTCCACAAGATGGTCCTTCTATCTTCCAGTCCAGGGAGTCTTAGAGTGCATCACAACTTTACTGGTTTGCATGGGAGGTCAGCAGGTGGTAACGGAATATTTCACGCAGTTTTGGACATACGCTGTTTACAGAGGGTCCACAAGGATTCCAGCACTGCTTACTGATCACCCTCGTAAATCAGGAAGTTGGTGACACGCTCTCGGACTCTATCTGGACCAGAAGACAAAAGAGGAAAGCAGTGGGCAGGATGTTAGTTCCAATCTAGCTAGCTATAAAGACTACTAAATAAAGTTTATTACAAACTGAGAGATATATACAAAGTGAAAAAAATGTCCTTATTGTTGACAACCTTTTTCACTCTATCTCTGCAAAGGAAGTATCTCATATCCTTGCTAGATCTCAGGCTGTTTAACAGTTGGTTCAATACAGGTCTTGTTTTACAGCTGACAATCACTAGCTGCAATAAATCACTGGTTAAAGTCCTTAGAGTGGGGTCTCAGTAAAAGCTGTATGTACCTGCCCCTTTCATTCATATTTCTATGCACTCTACTCTATGCACTGCGATTATGGTCTTGTTTAAAGCTGAGATTGGCTTGAAACTCTAGCTGTTACAGAGCCTGAGATATGCAAGAATAAAGCAACACTCTCCTGGTTCGGCCAGGGGTCAGCGGGGGATGTGCTGACAGACTGCAAGAGAGAAGACTCCTTGCATTTTAGCAACCTCCTCCACACATCAATCAGAGAGCATACTTGCACATGTGCATGTGTTTTTTTTTTTTTCCCCCAGTAAAGGGATATGAAGATGAGCACTTGCTCATCTAATCACCCCTCTGTGCCCATTTAGACTGTTTATTCATGCCATGATCCAGATGCTTGCCAGTGTCCAGATCACGGCGATAAATAAGTCGCACCAAATGCACACAAACACAGAAACATCAATAGTTTGCAATGTATACTGTCCGTTTTCTGTCCAAACCTAATCTATAAAGTAGAATATACAGACCGCTTCTCTAGAGATACCCATTACTAGAGATGAGCGAACACCTGGAAGTTCGGGTTCGGGAAGTTCGACCGAACTTCCCGAAAATGTTCGGGATCTGAACTCGACCCGAACTTTATCCCGAACCCGAACCCCATTGAAGTCAATGGGGACCCGAACTTTTAGGCACTAAAAAGGCTGTAAAATAGTCCAGGAACGGGCTAGAGGGATGCCAAAGGCAGCAAAATGTAGGTAAATCCCATGCAAACAAATGTGGATAGGGAAATTAATTAAAATAAAATAAATAAAATTTAACCAATATCAATTGAAGAGAGGTCCCACTGCAAGGAATCATGCGTCATATCACCCAACACTGGAGAAGGCCACTTTCAGTTATTTCGGCCCCAGCACCCAGACAGAGGAGAGAGGTCCCACAGCAAGGAATCATGCGTCATATCACCCACCACTGGAGAAGGCCACTTTCAGTTATTTCGCCCAGCACCCAGACAGAGGAGAGGTCCCACAGCAAGGAATCATGCGTCATATCACCCACCACTGGAGAAGGCTACTTTCAGTTATTTCGGCCCCAGCACCCAGACAGAGGAGAGGGTCCCACAGCAAGGAATCATGCGTCATATCACCCACCACTGGAGAAGGCCACTTTCAGTTATTTCGGCCCAGCACTCAGACCGAGGATACAGGTCCCACAGCAAGGAATCATGCGTCATATCACCCACCACTGGAGCAGGTCACTTTCAGTTATTTCGGCCCCAGCACCCAGACAGAGGAGAGAGGTCCCACAGCAAGGAATCATGCGTCATATCACCCAACACTGGAGAAGGCCACTTTCAGTTATTTCGGCCCCAGCACCCAGACAGAGGAGAGAGGTCCCACAGCAAGGAATCATGCGTCATATCACCCACCACTGGAGAAGGCCACTTTCAGTTATTTCCGCCCAGCACCCAGACAGAGGAGAGAGGTCCCACAGCAAGGAATCATGCGTCATATCACCCACCACCGGAGAAGGCCACTTTCAGTTATTTTGGCCCCAGCACCCAGACAGAGGAGAGAGGTCCCACAGCAAGGAATCATGCGTCATATCACCCACCACTGGAGAAGGCCACTTTCAGTTATTTCAGACCCAGCACCCAGACAGAGGAGAGAGGTCCCACAGCAAGGAATCATGCGTCATATCACCCACCACCGGAGAAGGCCACTTTCAGTTATTTCGGCCCCACCACCCAGACAGAGGAGAGGTTCATTCAACTTTGGGTTGCATCGTAAGATCATGGTAAAGTTAAAAAAATGAAGATTCAATAAAGAAGTGCCCCAGAGTACAAGAATACATGGTTGAGAGGGAGGCAGTTATAAATGTCTATTCTGCACAAGGGAGGGACAGGTCCTGTGGGATCCATGCCTGGTTCATTTTTATGAACGTCAGCTTGTCCACGTTGGCTGTGGACAGGCGGCTGCGTTTGTCAGTAATGACGCCCCCTGCCGTGCTGAATACACGTTCAGACAAAACACTGGCCGCTGGGCAGGCCAGCACCTCCAAGGCATAAAATGCTAACTCTGGCCACGTGGACAATTTGGAGACCCAGCAGTTGAATGGGGCCGAACCATCAGTCAGTACGTGGAGGGGTGTGCAGAAGTACTGTTCAACCATGTTAGTGAGATGCTGCCTCCTGCTAACACGTTCCGTATCAGGTGGTGGTGCAGTTAGCTGTGGCGTGGAGACAAAACTTTTCCACATTTCTGCCATGCTAACCCTGCCCTCAGAGGAGCTGGCCGTGACACAGCTGCGTTGGTGACCTCTTGCTCCTCCTCTGCCTTCGTTTTGGGTTTCCACCTGTTCCCCTGTGACATTTGGGAATGCTCTCAGGAGCGCGTCTACCAGCGTGCGCTTGTACTCGCGCATCTTCCTATCACGCTCCAGTGCAGGAAGTAAGGTGGGCACATTGTCTTTGTACCGGGGATCCAGCAGGGTGGCCACCCAGTAGTCCGCACACGTTAAAATGTGGGCAAATCTGCTGTCATTGCGCAGGCACTGCAGCATGTAGTCGCTCATGTGTGCCAGGCTCCCCAGAGGTAAGGACAAGCTGTCCTCTGTGGGAGGCGTATCGTCACCGTCCTCCGTATCCACCCAGCCACGCACCAGTGATAGGCCTGAGCTGTGTCGGGTGCCACCCCGCTGTGAACCTGCTTCATCCTCATCCTCCTCCACCTCCTCCTCATCCTCCTCGTCCTCCAGTAGTGGGCCCTGGCTGGACACATTTGTACCTGGCCTCTGCTGTTGCAAAAAACCTCCCTCTGAGCCACTTCTAACAGACTGGCCTGAAAGTGCTAAAAATGACCTCTCATCCTCCTCCTCCTCCTGGGCCACCTCCTCTTCCATCATCGCCCTAAGCGTTTTCTCAAGGAGACATAGAAGTGGTATTGTAACGCTGATAACGGTGCCATCGCCACTGGCCATGTTGGTGGAGTACTCGAAACAGCACAACAGGGCACACAGGTCTCGCATGGAGGCCCAATCATTGGGGGTGAAGTGGTGCTGTTCCGCAGTGCGACTGACGTGTGCGTGCTGCAGCTAAGTATCCACTATAACCTGCTGCTGCTCGCACAGTCTCTCCAGCATGTGCAAGGTGGAGTTCCACCTGGTGGGCACGTCGCATATGAGGCGGTGAGCGGGAAGGCCAAAGTTCCGCTGTAGCGCAGACAGGCGAGTAGCGGCAGGATGTGAACGCCGGAGGCGCGCACAGACGGCCCTCACTTTATGCAGCAGCTCTGACAAGGCAGGGTAGTTGTGAATGAACTTCTGCACCACCAAATTCAGCACATGCACCAGGCAAGGGATGTGCGTCAAACCGGCTAGTCCCAGAGCTGCGACGAGATTTCGCCCATTATCGCACACCACCAGGCCGGGCTTGAAGCCCACCGGCAGAAACCACTCGTCGGTCTGTTGTTCAATACCCCGCCACAACTCCTGCGCAGTGTGGGGCCTGTCCCCCAAACATATGAGTTTCAGAATGGCCTGCTGACGTTTACCTCGGGCTGTGCTGAAGTTGGTGGTGAAGGTGTGTGGCTGACTGGATAAGCTGGTGGAAGCAGAGGAGGAGGAAGCCGAGTAGGAGGAGGAGGCTACAGGAGGTAAAGAATGATGCCCTGCGATCCTTGTCGGCGGAAGGACGTGCGCCAAGGAACTCTCCGCCTGCGGCCCAGCCGCCACTACATTTACCCAGTGTGCAGTTAGGGAGATATAGCGTCCCAGGCCGTGCTTACTGGTTCACGTATCTGTGGTTAGGTGGACCTTGCCACAGATGGCGTTGCGCAGTGCATACTTGATTTTATCGGATACTTGGTTGTGCAGGGAAGGCACAGCTCTCTTGGAGAAGTAGTGGCGGCTGGGAACAACATACTGTGAGACAGCCATGGACATCAGCTGTTTGAAGCTGTCTGTGTCCACCAGCCTGAATGACAGCATTTCAAAGGCCAGTAGTTTAGAAATGCTGGCATTCAGGCCCAGGGCTCGAGGGTGGCTAGGTGGGAATTTACGCTTTCTCTCCAAGGTTTGTGAGATGGAGAGCTGAACGCTGCCGTGTGACATGGTGGAGATGCTTGGTGACGCAGGTGGTGTTGTC
Organism: Bufotes viridis; assembly: GCA_033119425.1. NCBI lineage: Eukaryota > Metazoa > Chordata > Amphibia > Anura > Bufonidae > Bufotes > Bufotes viridis. The sequence continues at coordinate 386,059,534 of CM065593.1, read as the reverse complement.
GGTGGCACATCCTCTGTTTGGTGGGCGGCAGGTGCAAACATTCCTCCCGAGGCGGAGGAAGAGGCCGAGGCAGCAGCAGAAGAGGGAGCAGGGGGAGCCAGAGTGAGTTCCTTGCTTTTAAGGTGTTTACTCCACTGCAGTTCATGCTTTGCATGTAGATGACTGGTCATGCAGGTTGTGCTAAGGTTCAGAACGTTAATGCCTCGCTTCAGGCTCTGATGGCACAGCGTGCAAACCACTCAGGTCTTGTCGTCAGCACATTGTTTAAAGAAGTGCCATGCCAGGGAACTCCTTGAAGCTGCCTTTGGGGTTCTCGGTCCCTGGTGGCGGTGGCCAGTAGCAGGCGAACTCTCTTGGTGGCGGCTGTTCTGCTTTTGCCCCCTGCTCTCTCTTTTGCTACGCTGTTGGCTCGGTCTCACCACTGCCTCTTCCTCTGAACTATGAAAGTCAGTGGCATGACCTTCATTCTATGTGGGGTCTAGGACCTCATCGTCCCCTGTATCGTCTTCCACACTGTCTTCCTCCCTGACCTCCTGTTCGGTCTGCACACTGCAGAAAGACGCAGCAGTTGGCACCTGTGTTTCATCATCATCAGAGACGTGCGGACTCCGATGAGGTGGTGTTCCCATGTCCTCATCATCAGAAAACATCAGTGGTTGTGCATCAGTGCATTCTATGTCTTCCACCACTGGGGAAGGGTTAGGTGGATTCCCTTGGGAAACCCTGCCAGCAGAGTCTTCAAACAGCATAAGAGACTGCTGCATAACTTGAGGCTCAGACAGTTTCCCTGATATGCATGGGGGTGATGTGACAGACTGATGGGCTTGGTTTTCAGGTGCCACCTGTGCGCTTTCTGCAGAAGACTGGGTGGGAGATAATGTTGTGAACATTCTGGATCCACTGTCGGCCACCCAATTGACTAGCGCCTGTACCTGCTCAGGCCTTACCATCCTTAGAACGGCATTGGGCCCCACCAAATATCGCTGTAAATTCTGGCGGGTACTGGAACCTGAGGTAGTTGGTTCACTAGGACCTGTGGCTGTGGCAGAATGGCCACGTCCTCTCCCAGCACAAGAGGGTACACTAACATCACCACGACTGCGTCCGTGTCCCTTACTAGATGTTTTCCTCATTGTTACCATTCACCAAGCACCACAATAAGAAAAAAAATATTTGGCCCAATGTATTGATTTCAAATTTAGGCCTTTTTTTACAGGCACCTAACACTATCTGCCTATTTATTTATGTAGCGTATTACACTAATCCAGGCACAGCAGTAACCACTGATTTAGGGGAATATCTCTTTTAGGGCTAGTATTTAGGCCCTGGATGAAAGGTATCCTTTTATGGACAGATTTACAATTGGCCTGCAACAGCTCGAACACCAGATTCAGGGTATTGCTATTTTGGCAATTGAATTTAACCCCAGAACACAATATATGTTTTGGCGGACACTATTATACTTTGCCAACAACAGCTGAAACCACTGATTTATGGTATTGCTATTTTGGCAATTGAATTTCACCCCAGAACAAAATATATGTTTTTGCGGACACTATGAATCTTGGCCAGCCACAGCTGAAACCACTGATTTATGGTATTGCTATTTTGGCAATTGAATTTCACCCCAGAACAAAATATATGTTTTGGCGGACACTATTATACTTTGCCAGCCACAGCTGAAACCACTGATTTATGGTATTGCTATTTTGGCAATTGAATTTCACCACAGAAAATAATCTATCCTTTGCCAGACAGCAGACAGTATTATACTTGGCTAGCCAAAGCTGGAACACCAGATTTAGGGGATTGGTATTTGGGCAATTGTATTTAACCCCTTAATAAAATATAGAAATTGCTATTGTGAGTTTCTAGGGGTGACAATTAGCACAGCCAAGCCCTTGATGTAGGATATAGCAAAAAAAAAACTAGTATTGATGGATTGATGGACTTGGTGGCAGCCTGTTCTGGTGCACCACAAGTCAAAAATGGCCGCCGATCACCCCAGAAAATAAGTGACAGAAAAACGCTCTGTGCAGCCTAAAAACCAGTGAGCAAGTAACTAGCAGAAGTTCAATCATTCACAGCTGTAGATCGATCCATTCATTAGGTGCTGTTGCTGACTTTTCCCTGCCTAATCTCGCCCTCACAGAAGCTGTGTCCTCTCCCTACACTAATCAGAGCAGTGTGACAAGCGGCGCTACGTGACTCCAGCTTAAATAGAGGCTGGGTCACATGCTGCACTTGGCCAATCACAGCCATGCCATTAGTAGGCATGGCTGTGATGGGCTCTTAGGGCAAGAAGTAAAACGCTAGCTGATTGGTTGCTGTGCAGCCCTTCAGAAAGTGGGAAGTAATCGCCGAACAACGAACCCGAACCCGAACTTTTTGAAAATGTCCGGGTTCGGGTCCGTGTCCCGGACACCCCAAAATTCGGTACGAACCCGAACTATGCTCGAACTGTTCGCTCAACACTACCCATTACACGCTGCAGTGATACCAATAACAATTATTACTAGAGACTATATTTAATATATTTTTAACAGATGGAAAGTATTTTCAACAGCCAGAAAAGACATTTTGACTCACAGACTGTCGCTCCTTTTTTCTCATGAACTGCAGGAGGCTCAGGTGTTTGGTACATAATACGGGAGTAATAAAGTACCCATATCATACCAGTCTGAAAGCTGCCTTATATTAGTTTAACTAGGATTACAGTTTGTGTAGGAGGATCAAAAATACAGACTAAATACATACTTCTCAATACTTGCATGCTAAAGTTGCTTGGTGCATTCCTGCAGTTTCTGCATTTCTTTAACACATTTAACATTCAATGCAGACCTGTGGAATTTATGAACGCCTCACATATTAAAACCTCTTGCGGACTTTATTATATTTATCATAAGGACAGTGTCATGAAGGTGATTGTGTGAATTACTTCAATTATTAGGTTATATTTTTATACACAGTATGTTTTGCACTCTCAGAAAATGTAAATTTTGGTAACATAGAAGCTGTTTGCCGTGCGCAGTATACATTGTCAAAGCATACTGTATGTGGATGACGACCATGTACTCTGTTCCAGTGTTTTTAAGGGCACAAGCTCTTATTCATGTATACATTTGTAGTATATATGAGATTTGCATATCTTGACATTTTACATTTATATTGTTTTTATGCATAAACTTTTACTTTGATGTGAGTTTTAGTTGCAAATGTTTGTTTGATGCATTTTTTTTTTAATGTCCCAAAGTTATATGAAGGTGCACATGACTGTCAACAGTCCGTCAAGACAGCTGCAAAAATCAGGTTGTCTGTTTTCAGGACATATAGGAAATATATCGTTTATGGGGGTTCACTTACTTGTTAAGGATTTTTGTCAATCTAGTTTAAAATTATCAGCTTAAAACCAGATTTTTGGTCTTTCCAGTTCTAGTGATTTTATTAAGATAATGTGCATTTAAATTTAGGTCTAAATTGTATGCATGAACTCTTCACATAATAAACATTTATTTTTAAGAGTTTCTGGATCATATAAGTTTCTGCTTGGGTTACACTTTTACCCCTAATATTAACTGATATGCAATTTGTATAAAAAATGACACTTTGACGCAAAGTTGCATTGAGGGGTTTATGTGTATAAAGTGCTGATTGACATCTTGACAATGTGCCATATGTCTACTTTAATAAAATATATGGTTTTGAGGGGTTTGTATGATTTTTTTAAATTGAACATGTCAAAACGGCGAAAATTGTCCTGCCTACCTGAGGTGCAATATGTCCAAACACCCCTGGCAGTGAAAGGGTTACGGAAACATTTGCTCTTTGAGACCTGACACTATTGCTTGTAAATGGACCTTAATGACCCCCATAAACTTAAATGGCAGGACCAGCTTGCTATCTTATGTGTGTGGAGTCCTCCTGACTAACCTATTTATGTTTGGTTGAGCCAAGTGTGCATGTGTATGGAGTAGTCAGGAGGGATAGCTGTCAGCCAAATAAGCATTTGGCCGATAACCATTGAAGGTGTATAGGCAATTTAAAAGGGTATTCTGGTGTGATAATTTTAAATAAAAATGAGGTCAAAGAGGGACAAAATAACAAACAGTGAGTACTCACTTTACCGATCCCTTTCTGCTGCTGTTCAGTCTCTGCTCCAGTCCACACTCCTCTCCACTAAGTCTTTTTGGGCTTATTACACTGTTAAAGGGGTGGCCTGCCTGCACAGCCAATCACTGGCCACACTGGTGTGCCTCAGTCAGTGATTGGCTGAGTCAGGAAGACAGGCCGATTCTGGCGTATTGAGTAAGAGAAGAGGAAGTGGAGAGGAGCAAGTACCTAAATAACTGCAGTCATGGGGGTATAAAAGGGAGTACTATTCGTTTCCCATTTTTGCACTCTCCAACCCAATTTTTAATTTCAAATGATCACAGCTGAATACTTCTTTAAGGCTTGGAATATTCAATCCTTGTGTTCTGTTTGCAGACTCTCACATTCTGAGATGTGTGGAGGAAACGGTCTTTTACATAATACATACACTTGATGCCTTCCTTTGAACTTACTTATTTTGTGGAAAATCTTTCATACCCTTCTCTATTCATTTAAATCAAAGTCTGCCTTGCCTCCGCCATTCTTTACAATGCCGTTACACTTGATGTGGCGTTTTGCGGTTTACTTTGTGATCACACTGCCTTTCTTTCAATCTCTTTTGATTTCTCCTCATCACACAACACGGACCTCCTTCTCCTGTGAATATCTGATTTTGTACGGCTGCGGCCATCGTGACAAATCCTACCCCGAATGTTGTTGCCATAGTAACATAGGTGTGTGTTCCTACGATTTATGTTATTCTGGCCGAGTGTCTGTAGACAGACGGGTATACATACAAATGTGTCATTAACTCCAGGGACAACCATAGCATCAAATACATAAAATCAAATACATTGAAACTTAAATGCAAAGCTACTAATCTCGTATAATTCAAAAATAAAATAAAAAAGTTGTAAAAAAAAATAAATAAATAATAATAAAGTAATCGATTTCTAGACAATTTACTCTGTTCTTTCCTTTTTAACCTCTGCAGTGTGTCAGGATCAGCTGTGATCTTCCAAGTGCGTTCCAGCGTCCAGAATATGACCACAGAAGATGTGGTGAAGGCAGCAGGTACGCCTACTCTGTTTTATTGCTATACTTTATGTAAATTGTTTACCAACACAAGTATCACTTCTCCATGTGGAAGGATCTGATGGATTTGATTTGCTGGATCAGCTTTTTGTCAGCAAAGTGGACCTTCCATTCTTGGAATAAGGGGCATAATATAAAGTTCAGTTCTCCAGTGCAGAATCAGCATCGGGCAACCTCTGGCTACAGGGACTGGGTGCAACTAACAATACATGCATTCCCTATAGTTACTGTCCCATCTGCAGTCATGTAGTATATACAGTAATGACATTAAATTTTAGGAGCCTTTAGGAATTTGTTCTTTTTTTCTGTAACTGATTAATGCTGTTTTTGGTCAGAAAAAAATGGTGGGAATGTTTTAGAAATATGGGGTTCATCCTGAGTGTGCTTCCTTTGAATGCTATTTTGCCTGAAAACTGGAAGGAGTTTAGTTCCCTATGCAGCCTTCTCATTGCCTCGGTCTGTATCCCCTCTTTTCATTACTTCTATATGATAGCCCTGTTGTTCTCTTGATAGGCCTAGAAAAATAACCCTGCATTTTCTTAATTGGTGTAATTTATGATGCTCTAATTGAGTCATTTTAAGGAGCTCTCTGTCACACTCTAATGTGGGAGGGAAACCCCACACCGAATATAGGAGGGAAAGGGGAAAGGAAATAAGGCCTGAAAACTAGGGAAGGAAGATGGACACCTCCTAGTGAAAACCGTAACCAAAGCCCTGACTGGCTACCTGTATGAACAGATCCCAAAGGTAGGTGAGTTCATACACAGGAATACCTGAAGTCCTATCTAACCCTAAAGGGCCCCGGTACTAATGACAGGAATGAGACAACCTTTTCCTCCAAAAGGAAGGATGAATGGGAGTCTCCCTGAGGTCTAATACAAAACAACAGGGAAATGCAACACACAGAAAAGTCCAAATAAAATACAAAAGGGAAATGTAACACTTAACTTCCAAGAAGCTATGGCAGCACCAGGAACTCAGCCGAGATCCAAACACCAGCTATCCACAGGTCCAACTGAAGCTATAAACCACACAGAATTGTGAGAGAAAAAAATAGGGAAATCTAAATGAACCACATTAGCAACACCTGGAAGTTAAGGGTGTGGCCAGTATGGTTTTGGGGCGAAGATGTTTTGTTGAAAAGGAAATTGCTTACAGTAAGTGCAGTACCCCAGTGCAGAGGTTATCTGCAAATAGGTTTGTTTTTTGATCATGTAACGCTATGTTATTTAATGTTATGTACACCCAGCATGGCCTGGTATGGTTGGCAGTGATAGGTTTAAGCACCCTGTTCCATCCCATTCAGGGGACAGGAGTGGGCTGCTCCTACTTTCTCATGAAAGAGAGAGTAGACTAGAGTGAGTATGTGAGGAAGGAGAAAGCAAGTCCATGTACTCCTTTTTTCTTAGGCCTCAGTCAGGATCCAGAGACTAACCGATCTCTGTGAAAGTCATTGCTTCTGCTACAGCAAGCAAGAGAGTGAGAGGGAAAGGACTTAGGGGCACATTTATTAAGACCGACGTTTTAGATGCCAGTCTTAATAACTCCCTCTAACAGGATAGTATAGCAAGAGTGCCATTATTTGCTACTATGCCAGGCTCCATAACTCGCTAGCTGGGAAAAGGATTTGCACCATGTACAATCAGAACTGTGCTTCATTATTGTTGGGTGTACTCCAACTCCCATTTTCCCTTCAGTAAAAGAGACATTTGTTCTGCTACATCTGGCCTGGTTTCCTGACTCTTACACCATACGCTGACCACCCGCGTGATTGTAACTGAGACACTGTGCCACTACCATTCCCATCCTCCACTCCTGTTCCTCATGGGTCGCTGCATATGAAATGTGAATTTTTCTGACCCTATTTCTTTGTACCTCTCAGAATTATTACAAAGTCTTGACATGTACTCTTGCAGAAAATGTAGCTTTAAAATAGCACTGTGATGTATATGAAAGGCTATGCATTAACAGGCAAATTAAGTAAATAGACAGTGAATGACAGCTCGACAGACTCGTCTTGCCAGAATGCCCATTGTGCTTTGTGTATCCTCTCAGCTTCACTTTTGAGAGGGTTTCCTTTACTTTTTAAAAATGCCATGGTAGCTCCTTAGAAACCACCAGTGGTGCAGATGCCAGAGCACCCGGGCTAATTTCCATGTGAATGCCATAGAATTCATTGTTTACATGCAAATTAGTATTTATATCTGATCGTTCTATAGCACTAGCATATCAGTGTGTACAGGTTGTGCTCGCTCACATCAGTCCCTGTCCTTAAAGGCACTCACATTCTTATCAGTTTGTTCCTCAAACCCTGCACTACTATAGTGAGTGAGCGGCCAGATCTCTCCGGGAGCATTGTGATCTGGCAATGTCACATTCTAGCTCTGGTAAGCAAAAGCCCTAACATATTTTGGCTGCTTCATAGCAACCAAGGTCAAAGAGAAAAGGAGTCAGAATGACTAACTGATGACAAATTCTGCTTTGGTGGAAGATACATTCAAGATTAAAATTGTAATTGTCACTAAATGGTTTGTCGTTAAAGTACATTCCTGCTTGGTTTCCGGAACACCTTAGAGGGGTTTTCTGGGGCCAACATACCGATGATCTATCCATAGGATATATAATCTTTATGAAATCACTGGGGGTCCAACACCCAGCACCCCCACCAATCACCCGTTAGCGACAGCTGCAGGTTCCAGAAGTAAAAAATTATGTATCAAAACTGGGGTAAAGGAAAACTGGCTTAGTTGCCCATATCAACCAGATCAATCAGATTCCCCCTTTCATCTTTCACAGCTCCTTTGGTTGTTATGGGCAACTAAGCCAGTTTTCCTTTACACCAGTTTGATAAATGTCCCCCATAAAATAAAAACGCCACAGCTCCATAGATTGTGTAGTGGCCATTCTCAGGTACTGCAGCTATTTAAGTGATTGGGAACTGAGCTGCCGTACCCTATAATGTGAATAATTTTTGGATGGAAAAATACTGCTGCATGCAGAGATTTTTGTCCAGCTGACGGCCACGTGGCACAGACTGCTGGATATCTTAACGATAGTGTGAATGTAGCAAAAACTTGTGATAAATTACTGCATTTCCCTTTGCTTAACTTGCCAGTATAAGAATATGGGCACTTTTGGGGTATTTATTTTTATGACTGCATTGCAATCTTGGGCTAAAATGTATTTTTCCAATTGATCTTTATTAAATATTTTCAGCATTTTTATCAGTTTTACCACCTCAGCAGACTGTTGCTCCTCCTTCTCAATGAATTCCATCAGAAAGCTGATCTGAAGGCTTGATCCGTAGTTTTTATCTTTACTTTCTTACCAGCTCATAAACATACAAGCTAAATTATGATCAAACTGATAAAAATATGAGCTGTCAAGGAACTAGAGAAAAGGGTACAGTCCAAGCCTTTAGAGCAGCTCTGACGTTTCACTAAGGAGAAGGAACAGTCTGCAGATACAGTGAAACTGAAAACTGTAGAAGAAAAACTGTTGAAAATTTTTAATAAAGACCAATCGTAAAAGTTTAGCACAAGATATATAAAATTTAACAATAAAGAAATTGTTAATAGCCTTTAAAGCAGCTCTGTCAACAGGATCAACCCCATTAAACCAGACTGCCTGGTAGGGCTCATCATGCTGATTAAAACTGTACCATCCTTTTGTCTGTATGTTAAACGGCTGCAGGGAAATCTGCGTTTTTATTCATATGGAAATGATCAATTCGAGCACTCAGAGGCAGGACTGAATCATCTGAGCACTGCTATGTAATGCCAACTGTGCTCTGCACACGCCCCCCTCCCCTTGACTGACAGGACTAGACACCAGGCTGAGGGCAGAGCTGTGTCCTGGCTTATACATATCTCCTGTGTACATGTGTGTATTATACACACTCTGTGCTATAGCTTTACCGCACTAAGATCTGCTCAGGAAGCTGATATAAACATCACTGCTGTATTCACAGGCAGAATATATGATTATGAAGACATCTGTAATATGTGACAGCTTATAAGCATAGAAAAAACAGATGTCCTTTTGTGGCAATGCTATAGCTTAGAGGTTAAGCTATTGGCTTTGTATGTTGTGGTAAGGTGCAAGGTACCGTTATCGATGGGAGGTACGTGTCACCGAGGTTCCTGGCCTCGGTGAGGTGAGAGCCGGGTTTTATGTGTCAGCAGCAGCTAGTGCTGCTTGACATTTATAGTTAGTTTGGCTGCAAAGCCAATCCGGGCCGGCTCTTACTGGGAGTAGGCAAAGAGTTGGGTGGATGCCTACTTCCCACGGTCCAGGCCGGACTTTGCCGGGCCTTTATAACACAGCCAGCACCAGCAGGTGGGTGTGATTGTCCTGGAGCTGCTGTTAGGCTGTGGAGTCACTTATGTTTGGAAGTTCTCTGGGCTGGATGCAAGAGCCCAGCAAGGAGGAGTGCAGACGACTTGGAAGCCTGAGGTCGATCGCCTTGCGGCTGGACTGACAGCCAGGTGCGAACCTGCACCTAAAACCTCCCAGGTGACTAGAACCTGATTTGGACTGTTTTGTTTTGCCTCATGATTTCTGGTATGTGTGAACAAACACCAAGAGACTGTTTATATCGTTTGTTTTTGTGCAAGTGTGAATAAAACACTGTTCATTGCACCTTCTGGACTCCCTGTTTTGCCTCTGTACTGCACCCGCACCGCTATCTACCAGAGCGACTCCCCACATTTGGTGTCGGATGCGGGCATGCGCAGTGAGGCTGGCGTGAACGCCGAAGTTTGTTTATTTTGCTGGGCACGAGTGCGTGGAATATATTAAACCAGCAAAGCTACAAGTAGGAATTGCTGGCAACATGGAGGCGGCTGTGAAAGCTCTCATAGAGGCTAACGTGCAGCAGCGGGAGACCAACCAGCTACTATTACAGCACGTGATGGCTTTACAAGCTGCAGGAGCGTCCCACCATGTACATGATGCCCGGAAAGCAGTCCGTGCGGCGATCCCAAAAATGACCCCCTCGGACGACGTTGAGACGTATCTGGCGGTCTTTGAGAAGGTAGCCGTGAGGGAGAAGTTACCCCGTGACCAGTGGGCCGAGGTGGTCGCTCCGTTCCTGGCATCCGGACCCCAGCAGGTTTTTTTTGACCTAGCAGATGACCAGGCTGCTGATTACCCCACGGTGAAGGGGGAGATCCTGGCCAGACTGGGGGTAAATGTGTTGGTCCGGGCTCAGCGGGTCCACCAGTGGGACTTTAAATCGGCTGAACCCGCCAGGCCGCAGTACTATGAGTTGCTGCACAGGTTGCAAAAGTGGCTGCAGCCTGATGTTCTAAGTCCGACGGCTATACTGGACCGTTTGCTGGCCGACATGTTCTGGAGGGCCCTACCTTACCCCCTTCAGCACTGGATCGGCCAGGTATCCCCCACTAATGCCCTTGAAATGGTTGATCTGGTGGAGCGTTACGAGGCCACCAGAAACCTGCAGGGGAGTCTTGCTGGGAAGGGGCCAGTCAAACCCCGGAGGCCTCCACCCCAGTTCCGACGACCGGCGACAGAGAGACCTGCACGGAATGTGCCCCCTGCGGTTCCGCCTCCCATGGTATGCTGGAGGTGTCAGGAGCCAGGCCACCTCAGGGTCGACTGTCCGCATCAGGGTGAGCCGATGGAAGTTAACTACGGCTATCACCACTCCCTGTATGCACGGAAGCTGTGTGCAACTGGCACCCGTGAGGTGCAGGACAATAACCACCTGTGTCAGGTGGAGGTGGGAGATTCTCTGGCGGTGGCCCTGCTGGACTCAGGGAGTCTAGTCTCCCTGGTAAGGGCTGCCCTGGTACGGCCTGTGGAGTATACCGGCCATAAAATCGGGGTCCTGTGCATCCACGGAGACCTAAAAGACTACCCCACTGCACTAGTGACTTTGTCCACAGCGGCTGGTAAGTGGACCCACGAGGTGGCTGTCGCTACTAAACTCCCACATGAACTGATACTTGGGAGGGACTTCCCAGGTTTCCCGGCGCTGTGGCCGGCAATAAAAGTATCTGATGGACCCGAGACAGGGGTAACCCTAGTAGAGTGGCCTGATACCACTGGAAGGCCAGAACCCTGGGAGCCCGAATCTGAAGGGCCAGCGGTAGGGGTGACCACTGCTCCAGCGGTAGAGGGGGAGGCAACCCCACTGAGGGTAATGGTGGGAGACACGGAGGACTTGCCACCGGGACCTGAGTTGGCAGACCTCAATGTCTCCGGGGAAAATTTTGGGACCGCACACCAGGGCCTGGGAAAGTGTTGTAATGATTGATGGTAAACCCCAGAAACCTGGGGCTGAATTAATGTTTCCGCGATTTATTGTTCTTCAGGATATGTTGTATCGGGTGAACCAAATCCGAGGTGACCCAGTTGAACAGTTGGTGGTGCCCACCGCATACCGCAAGCTTGTTATGGAGCTTGCCCACCAACATGTTCTTGGGGGACACATGGGGTGGCAGAAAACGCAGGACCGCGTACTACAGCGATTTTACTGGCCCGGTTTGTTTAAGGAAGTAGAGGAGTTCTGTAAGTCCTGTCCGACCTGTCAGGTAAATAGCCCCCAGCCGCATTACAGAAGTCCCCTGGTCCCTCTCCCAATAATTGAGGTCCCATTCGAGCGTATTGCCATGGGTCTGGTCGGACCCGTACCGAAGTCTGCTAGGGGTCACCAACATATCCTGGTGGTTCTGGACTATGCTACTCGGTATCCAGAGGCGGTGCCTCTGCGACATACCTCGGCTAAGCTCATTGCCAAAGAGTTAATGGAAATGTTTTCCGTGTGGGCCTGCCAAAAGAGATTCTGACCGACCAAGGGACCCCTTTTATGTCCAAAGTTATGAGGGAACTGTGTAAATTGTTGCGTATAAAGCAGTTACGGACGTCCGTTTACCATCCGCAAACAGACGGTCTTGTTGAAAGGTTCAACCAAACTCTAAAAATATGTTAAAAAGGGTGGTGTCCAGAGATGGGAAGGACTGGGACCTGCTTCTGCCCTATCTCATGTTCGCCGTGCGAGAGGTGCCCCAGGCCTCTACTGGGTTCTCGCCCTTCGAACTGCTTTATGGCAGACACCCTCGGGGCCTGTTGGATATCGCCAAGGAAGCGTGGGAACAACAGCCTGTCCCCCACAAAAGTGTCATTGAGTATGTCACCCAGATGCAGGACCGGATGGAAAGGGTGTTGCCGCTGGTCCGGGAGCATATGGAGGCAGCGCAACAAGCCCAGAGTAGGGTGTATAATCGTCAGGCTCGGGTACGGAACTTCAACCCGTGAGATCGGGTTTTGGTTCTGGTGCCCACCCTTAACAGCAAGTTCCTAGCCAGGTGGCAGGGCCCCTATGAGGTTATCGAGAAGGTAGGGAAGTAAATTACAAAGTACACCAGCCAGGCGGCGCAAGCAGGAGCAGGTGTACCACGTGAATTTACTGAAGCCGTGGAAAGACAGGGACACGGCCGACGACAACAGCACCCGGCCAGGGCTTCTAGGTGACAAGGGTCCAGCCCCACAGTTCGAGGCCTGCGAAGCGGTAGCCACGGTAAAAATTGCAGACAGCCTGTCTTCCAAACAAGTTCAGGAAGTCAGGGAGTTCATCAGTCGGAACACGGATGTGTTCTCGGACCTCCCTGGCCGCACGTCTCTCATCCAACATGACATCGTCACTGAGCCTCAGGCCAAAATCCGGTTAAAACCATACCGGGTACCCGAGGCTCGGCGACGGGCCATCGCGGAGGAAGTGCAATTAATGTTGAAGCTTGATGTCATTGAGGAATCGAAAAGTGAGTGGGCCAGTCCCATAGTTCTAATACCCAAGCCGGATGGGACGTTGCGGTTCTGCAACGATTTTCGCAAATTAAATGAAGTGTCCAAGTTCGATGCGTATCCCATGCCCCGGGTAGACGAGCTTGTTGAGAATTTAGGGCAAGCCCGTTATTTTTCTGTGCTAGACCTCACTAAAGGATACTGGCAAGTGCCCTTAACGGAGGCGGCCAAGGAAAAAACCGCTTTTGTTACTCCGCAGGGCCTGTATCATTACAAGGTGTTACCCTTTGGCCTGCATGGCGCCCCGCCACCTTCCAAAGGTTAATGGATATTGTGCTGCAACCTCATCGTCGGTATGCCTCGGCCTACTTAGATGATGTAATCATCCACAGCACCGACTGGGAAAGCCATTTGCCCAAAGTGCAGGCGGTAGTAGATGCCCTGAGGAAAGCTGGTCTAACCGCCAATCCAAAGAAGTGTGCGATTGGGTTGGAAGAGACCAAATATCTGGGATATGTTATTGGGCGCGGAGTCATCAAGCCGCAGGTAACTAAGGTAGAGGCCATTCGTAACTGGCCCCGACCGGTCACCACCAGGCAGGTAAAGTCCTTCCTGGGAATTGTAGGGTACTACATGCGGTTTGTGCCCCACTTTGCCACAATAGCAGCGCCGTTGACAGACCTGTTGAAGGGGCGAAAGTCGGGGAAGGTTAGCTGGAATGAGAAGGCGGAAGAGGCTTTCTCCGCGTTGAAGTCGGTTCTGTGTGGGTCCCCGGTTTTGGTGACACCCGACTTCAACAGGGAGTTCGTCGTTCAGACGGATGCCTCGGAGGTAGGTCTCGGTGCAGTACTATCTCAGGAGGTCAATGGGGAAGAACATCCCGTTGTCTTCCTGAGCCGTAAACTCACCCCAACCGAGACCAGGTATAGTATAGTGGAGAGGGAGTGCCTGGCTATCAAGTGGGCACTCGAATCTCTCCGCTACTACCTGTTAGGGAGGAGGTTCCGTCTGGTGACCGACCATTCCCCTCTCAAGTGGATGAGCCAGGCCAAGGAGAGGAATGCTCGGGTCACCAGGTGGTTCCTATCCTTGCAAAATTTCAAATTTTCGGTAGAACACAGGGCAGGCCGCTTGCAGGGTAATGCAGATGCCCTGTCCCGCGTCCACTGCCTCACATGTGTTCACCCCCTCAGGGTTGAACAAAGGGGGGGGGTATGTGGTAAGGTGCAAGGTACCATTATCGATGGGAGGTACGTGTCACCGAGGTTCCTGGCCTCGGTGAGGTGAGAGCCGGGTTTTATGTGTCAGCAGCAGCTAGTGCTGCTTGACATTTATAGTTAGTTTGGCTGCAAAGCCAATCCGGGCCGGCTCTTACTGGGAGTAGGCAAAGAGTTGGGTGGGTGCCTACTCCCCAGGGTCCAGGCCGGACTTTGCCGGGCCTTTATAACACAGCCAGCACCAGCAGGTGGGTGTGATTGTCCTGGAGCTGCTGTTAGGCTGTGGAGTCACTTATGTTTGGAAGTTCTCTGGGCTGGACGCAAGAGCCCAGCAAGGAGGAGTGCAGACGACTTGGAAGCCTGAGGTCGATCGCCTTGCGGCTGGACTGACAGCCAGGTGCGAACCTGCACCTAAAACCTCCCAGGTGACTAGAACCTGATTTGGACTGTTTTGTTTTTCCTCATGATTTCTGGTATGTGTGAACAAACACCAAGAGACTGTTTATATCGTTTGTTTTTGTGCAAGTGTGAATAAAACACTGTTCATTGCACCTTCTGGACTCCCTGTTTTGCCTCTGTACTGCACCCGCACCGCTATCTACCAGGGCGACTCCCCACAATGTATAAATCCCAGGTTTGAATCTTAGTAGAGACTTTGTAGGTTTTTTTCTTCCACATTTATCCCATAAGAAAAGTCAATGTCCTTATTATATTGGGAATAATGTTTTGTTTTTTTAGAAAGCTAGTAAATATTATTGGTTTCTTCATAATCATGTACAGTGTCTACGAATAAAGCAGTAACAGGTTAAAAAAAAAAACACTATTCACAATATAGTAAGAACTTTTTATTATTATATGATTACATATAATTTATTATAGTATAGCCTTTTAATATGGTTTTAAAGAAAAAAGAAACAAATTGAAAAAACCCATATTCCTCTCCTGGGACTTAAACCATGGATGTTTATATTCAAGGCAGATCACTATACCACTAAGCTATAGCATTACCACATAGAGATGCATAGTTTTCTATGCTTATAAACTCACAGCACAGGTGTCTTCATAATCATACATTCTGCCTGTGAATACAGCAGTGATATGTATATCAGCTTCCTGAGCAGATCTCAGTGTGGTGAAGCTATAGCACACTGTGTGTATATTACACATATATACAGGAGCTATGTATAAGCCAGGACACAGCTCTGCCCTCAGCCTGATGTCTAGCCCTGTCAGTCAAGGGGAGGGGGGGTGTGTGCAGAGGGCGTTACATAGTAGTGCTCAGATGATTCAGCCCTGCCCCTGAGTGCTCGAATTGCTCATTTGGATATGAATAAAAACACAAATTTCTCTGCAGCCGTTTAACGTACAGACAAAAAAAAAGATATGGTTTTATTCAGCATGATTCCTACCAGCCAGTAAGTTTAAATGTTTTGACCGTGTACCATTTGCAATGTACCTCATGAAGGAAAACCTACTGCAATGGTCAGCAGATCACCAGTGTATGATGTCAGCGCATACTGTCCTTTCTGTCATTCCCCATGGCTATCCTTTATACTAGATTGATTTTTTTCAGAGGCCTCATTACCTACAGCATGTTACCTAAAGTGAAGTGGTAATTTTATTATACTATTCTCTTTTATGTGTGATCTTAATTTAGAAAAAAAGAACATAAAATTGATCTTTAGTAACAGGATAGGCAGAAGACAAATAGGTCAATTAATCCAGTCAGTCTGCTGTCCAGGAGATCAATATCACTGACTTGTCATTACAAGAATAATTTAGTACAAGGCGATCCGCTCAACACTTGTTCATCTCGCTCCGTGGTTGCACAGCAAAAGCTAAATTCACAATCACTCACCTTTGAACCGAACTTAGAGTTTCATAGAACCTGGTTCATTGCGGCACGCGGTTTTATCTTGGCACTGTAGCAAGGACGCTAGAATGCAGCCATAGTATGGCCATCTAGAACCAGCCTAAGGATGCCGCCGCACACAGGCCCTGATTTATCAAGGTAGATGTGTGCTGTGCTTCCCTATATAAAGCCTGCGCTGCCGGTGGAGCCATATAATTTATGATGACGCACAGACTTCTTCATAAATGGCCTTCCTCCTCTGGCAGTCCGTGCGCCGGAATGAAATCTACGGCATTTCGGAGCTGCTGTAGATTTCAGTCATTATTCACACCAGTTTCTGAAGTAAATAATGATGAATTAGCCGTGGCTGGTGGCACGGCACCTTTTAGTATACTTGGCAAGGGCGGCATAAAAGGCAGATTGAGACTAGAAAAGTCACAAAAGCATTGAAAAGTCACAAATCTGGTGTATCTGAGATTTTTCTACAGCCAAAAGAGGCATAAGGGGAATGATAAATTTTCTCCACAGTCTTTTTTTTAAGCTTTTTTGGTTTGTAAAAACAATCCCAAAAGTCTGTGCTGTTTTTGCAAACATTTTTATTGGGTGTCAGTTTTATAGTCATACTTTGTTTTTCAATAGTTTTTTTTTTCAGGTGGTTTTTATTTCTCCTGGAGCTGTTGTTTTTTGCCTAAAAATGCTGCAGAAAAAGCCAACCACCAAAAACCACCAACCCCTCAAAAACGCCAGAAAAACCTTTCAGACTGCTTCAGTTTTTGTAACATCTAAAAATTAGAATCAGTTACTTGTTTGAGTCCTGTAAATACAGTTGGATCTCCAAAATTAGACAGCTCTCATCCATAAAATATTTTGTAGTCAATATTTAAGTACTGATGGAGTCTAGGTGTTAATCTAGAAGGAGAAGCAGGGTGCACAGAGTGATTTGGGCCTGCCCTCAAGGCACTTAACTGCTCATTTGCAAAGTACTTTTCAAATGAATGAATGGGCACTAGCCATGTGAATCCCGTATTGTGGTGCAGACCCATTGACTTGAATGGGTCCATGAACCGCAAGATACGGCAAAAGATAGGACTTGTCCTATCTTTTGTGGTGCGGAGACACAGACCCGAAACACCACGGAAGCGCTTCCTATGGCTTCCGTTCCATGTCTCCACTCCACAAAGGACATTATGTACTTGCTTTCCCCGTAATATAACAATTGTGGAAGATCCTATGACTCTGCATTGCTTCATTCCTCTGATATTATTACTTTACATTTTTAAATTGACAACTAGGTGTCCCTACATACTCTCTCTATTTTCTAGTTAGTGCTGCCAGTGTCAGACAAGGGGAATGCTATGGGTATGTTCTACAGAGTTTTTTTGGTGTGGATTTTGGTGGGGGATCTGAAAACCCTTGCAAATCATCTCTATTGATTTCATTGGGAAAACTGCTTGTTAAAGGGCAACTGTCATGTTTTCATCAAAAAATCAATTTTAGCATATTTTACTGCTGCAGCAGCATTATGCATAAAGCAATCTTTAGTTTCTTCACATACCACTGTTTTCCTTTACTTTTTCCCTTAGTTACGGCTGTTTAAACATTTACAATATGAGGACCTTCTCAAGATGGCTCCTCTGCCAGTTCTCTGAGGCCAAAACTGCCTTCCCTCACTTCCCATCCACACTTGCTGTAGCCAGCAGCTTTCTGCCAGCCAATCAGATTGGATTACTGAGAGACACGCCTCCTCACTCTGAAGCCTGATGCAGGCATGCAGTGTGAAGGACCACTCCTCCGTCTTCCTGTCTTCTTAGCCAGAGACAGACAAGCCAGTCTTTTAACCCCTTAAGATCCGAAGTTTTTTTTTATTTGCGTGTTTTTTTTGCGCTCCTTACCTTCCCAGAGCCATAACTTTTTTAGTTATCTGTTCACATAGCCATATGAGGGCTTGTTTTTTGCGGGACAAGTTGTAATTTCCAAATCCACCATTTAATATTGCATATGATGTAGTGCGAAGCGGGAAAAAAATTCCAAATGGGGTGAAATTGCAAAAAAAAAAGCTTTTCTACCACAGTTTTATGGGTTTTTAAATTACAACTTTCGATGTGCAATAAAACTGACCAGTTAGTTTTATTCTACAGGTCAGTTCGAATGTTTTGATAGTAAAAAAAAAAATTCTAATGTGGGAAAAAAATCTGTTTTACTTTTTTGTCGCCATATTTTGACCCTTATAACTTTTTTATAATTATGTGTACGGAGCTGTGTGGGGGCTCATTTTTTGTGACGCAAACTGATCTTTTCATTGATACCTTTCTGGGGTGTGTATGACTTTTTGATCACCGTTTATTTAAAAAAAAATTTAGGAAATGAGCCCCAAAATGGCCAATTGGATGCTTTGTTACGTTTTTCTGTTTACCATATGGGGAATATTTTTTTATATTTTTATAGTATGGTCATTTTCGCACATTGCCACATCCGTGGTGTGTATTTTATTTAATTTTTTTCATTTTGACAAAAACTTATATTTTTTTTTTTTTACACTTTCCTATAGTTCCCATAGTAAATACTATGGGTTTGGGTTTCATTCATAGAGACCCAGGCTGCTGCAGACACGCTCCGGCTCCTCCAATGGCCACGCGGGGGAGCCGGAGCACAAACCGAAAGTGAAACTTTTGGTTTGTGCGCATTCAGATGACGTGGTCAGGATTGACCACGGCATCTGAGGGGTTAAATGTCCGCGATCAGCATTACTGCCAGCCGCGGACATGAGCCGTGGGTGTCTGCTTGAACAAGCAGGCGGCCACCCACGGCAACGGCGCCCGCATCCAGTTGGAGCGGCACCATCTTTAAACACCGGCCCCGGGGGCATATATGTACACAATGTGTCCTTAAGAGGTTAAGGGAGCAGTGGAAAGGGAGGGGGGACATTAATGAAAGCTGTTATTATAAGGTCATTACAGATCTTTTGACAATCATTGACGGACTAAATCAGGTATACATGCCTAGCTGTGATAAACTAGCAAATAAAAAAAAATATGGCAGTTACCCTTTAATTTACACAGCACGTTTCCCCCCCTAGTGGTTTAAAAAACCACGCATCGAACCTACATCAAAGCTTCTCATTGAAAAGGCCAGGATCAAAAGCCATGTCAACCGCATCAAAAAATGTATAAAAAACTATGACAGAATAAAAACTGTCACGCATCAACCTAGCCTAAGGGCTGTATTACACCAACATATTATCGGACAGATTTTCTGACCATTTAGATGGCCATTTACACACACAGATCTTTTGTTATACACGCCAATTGTTGGTCATATAATCTGTTGGTGTAATACAGCTAGAGATAAAGTTTTGAAAAATCAATTTGGCTGCTTTGTTGAACTTCGACAAGAAATTCAATTAGTTATGAATTACTACGAATTGCTTGCCATTGTATGGAGCCGTCACAATGATGGGAAATGGCGATTTAACCCCTCAGATGCTGCGTTCAACGCTGATTGCAGCATCTGTGACTCACATTCAGTTGCTCAGGGGTTAATCAGGGGTTTTTAAAAAATTATATTCACCTCATCCACTTGATCAGAAAGAGGCCATCTTCTCCCGTCTTCATTGAAGAAAACCCACCAAAGGACCTGCGGTCAGCGTGAGGACCTCACCAAGTGATCCCGCGAGCAGTGACATCATGACTGGCCTTGTGTGAAAAACTGAATCAATCTGGAGGCAAAGCCGTTTTAACTGATGGTTGCTAGAAGATGTAGATTGTTATTCTTCAGTTTTTCTTCATGTGTGGGAAAAACACATCAAAACTGATTGCACCCGTGCTGAAAAAACGGAAACACTGAGCACGGTCGCAGACAAAACTAATTGAACTTGTGCACAAAACAATCAGTTTTCGCCTTAGGCCCAGGTCACACATTAGCTGCGGATTTACCGTCATGGATTTTCATGCAGCTGCATCTTCAGCGTTGTACAGTACCAGCAAAGTGAATAAGAACGCCAACATTTTTAAAACATGTAGTAGAAAACCTGCAGTATTGTGGATTTGAAATACAGCAGATTATTCTTGTAGATTTCACCCTTCTCAATGGAGAGGATGACATCTGCTGGCTTTTTCACAGCAAAAACCGCATGGAATACTGGTTTTGTAACTTTTTTGTGTTTTTTTTTTTTTTTTGCAGTGAACGCAGTCTTAGGCCTCATGCACATGACCGTTGTTTGATTCCGTGTCCGTTGCTCCGTTTTTCGTGATTTTCTGCGGACCCATTGGTTTTCAATGGGTCCGTGGAAACCTCGGCAAATGCACCGTTTGTCCTCCGCGTCCGTGGTCCGTGATTCCAGTCCGTCAAAAAAATATAACCTGTCCTATTCTTGTCCGTGAAAAACGGTTCACGGACCCATTCAAGTCAATGGGTCCGTGAAAAATGCGGATGGCCATCCGTGTGTCATCCGTGTTCCGTGTCCGTTTTTTTTGCGGATCCCTTGGCAGGCACTTGGGAAACATTGTCAGCCTGTCTTTTGGTAAAATCTTTTGGGTCATGTCCGCTAAAAAAACGGAAGACACACGGAAACACAACGGAAGGCAAAAACGGACACGGATCACTGAACAACGGAACCCCTTTTTGCGGACAGCATAAAAAAACGGTCGTGTGCATGAGGCCTTAGGGTACTTTCACACTTGTGGCAGGACGGATCCGACAGGCTGTTCACCCTACCGGATCCGTCCGGCCACTATTTCGCCACGCCGCCGGACTGCCGCTTCGTACCCATTGACTATAATGGGGGCGGAGTTACGGCGGAGCACGGCAGTGCAGGGTGAGAGGCCGCCGGACTTAAAAGTCGGACTTGTAAGTACTTGTAGTCCGGCGGCCTCTCGCCGTGCACTGCCGTGCTGTGCCGTAACTCCGCCCCCGCCCCTATTATAGTCAATGGGGATGGAGCAGCAGTCCGGTGGCACAGCGAAATAGCGGCAGGACAGATCCAACAGGGTGAACAGCCTGTCGGATCCGTCCTGCTGCAAGTGTGAAAGTACCCTTAGTGATACCTGTCTGGGTTCCTGCAGGACCTAGATTGGCACCTTTGTGTCCACCGTGTCTATGTTTTACATTCAGGTAGAATAATGATTCAATGCTCGAACGTTGTATATTCTTTTTTGCCTATATTATAAATGTGACATATTGAATAGAAAGTATGGGGGGCATTGGCAGCTGTTATTTATAGGGGGATGGCGGCGCTGCCTTTCCTCAGCAGCCAGGTAATGACTTCTAACATTCTGACAAGTGTTTTCTAGGGGTGGAAAAAAAAGGTCACAGCTGTCAGTATAAGGGATCTATGCTAATCTGCTCAGCGAGACACGATGCAGGAAGAAAATATTGCAGGATGGTAATTGGAAGTAGTGGAGACAGAAATAATAATTCTGTTGGTGGGGGTTAGCCTTACATAAAACAATGCTCGTCTATCCGCCTGATCAATCGTCATTAGCCATGTGGATGAAATTAACCGAAATACCTTGGATAATTATGTCTTCTCCATATCTTTCTGTATGTCAGTCACTGTCACAGGTAACGCAGAACGGAGATCTCTTTAGCCTTCTGCCTAAAATAACTCCACATCCCTTCAGAAAAGCCTCCAGGCTGCACTCGGCGGTCACCAACTTCTAGCTACAAGTCCAGTTAAAAAGTGTTTAGATTGACATGTGCCACTTAGTAAGCAGCTGGAGAGGAGCAAGCAGCTACCAAATTGGTCGATCCGGGCTGAGGTGGAACCCATATGTACATTATAATTAACGAGCCGTCTCTGATGGCCGCAGCTAGGTCACTAAAATCTAAGGGCCGCTGGTTATTTTCTTCTTACTGACTTAAAATTGTGCAAAGTTAAAGGGCTTCTGTCACCCCCGCCAACCTTCAATTTTCACTATTAGATTTAATATAATTGCTAATGCACGCAGAGTTGATATTTACCCATCTTACCTCTGTCAGTGCTTTACATTCTTTTAAAATCGTCATTTTCTGGCATGCAAACTTCTTCACTACCAGCAAGTTGGGCGGTTACTTGCTGGTAGCCGCCGCATCCTCGTTCTAAAAAGACGCCCCCGACTCCACTCGATTGACAGGGCCAGCGAGCGCTCTCCTCCTCCCGCTGGCCCTGTCTGCAGCTCAAATCCCGCGCCTGTGCTGTACCGGTCCTAATTCGGCGCAGGACCTCTGAAAGAAGGAAGCTCGCTCGGCTGCTCCTTCCTCAGTGCGCCTGCGCCGATGACGTCAGCCCTATACCCGGAAGAGAAGACGGGTGTAGGGCTGACGTCATCGGTGCAGGCGCACTGAGGAAGGAGCAGCCAAGCGAGCGTTCTTCTCTCAGAACGCCTGTGCCGAATGAGGACCGGTACAGCGCAGGCATGGGATTTGAGCCGCAGACAGGGTGTCACGAGTATATGTGAACAACAGGAGCATAAACAGTGCTGAAGCTACTGCCCGGACCCAAACTAGGGAGCATAAAGGGTGACCCCTGTCAGACCCTAAGAGCTCTCCCTATGCTGCTATGCCCATGCCCAGACCCTGATGGTGGGTCGTGGCATGCCCGCGTACCTAAGGCTGGTGACAGCTGAAACCCCTACAATAGTGGGAGGGGCACGGCCACCGGTGCCCTGCTCAGAACACGGACGGAACCGGGGTCGCCTCGGATCCAGTCAGCAAACAAACCAAAACACACAATGTCTGCAAACTTATCTGTAGTAGCTGCAGCAGCAGTGAAGACAGATCCAAACTCAGCCGAACACAGGTCCAGTGTAAGGAGGCCACACAAGAGTAGATATTCCAGCCGCTGACACAACTCAGATGATGAGATGAGAAATATAATCTGCACGATTAAACAGGAAGAGGGGTGTTTTATAGGAAGAGGAATCAATCACAGGCGGGACAGCTAGGAGGAGGGAAACTGAAAGTAAAGACCTCATCACAGGGGCGGAGGAACAGAGCTGTGAGAACTCCTCAAAACTCTGGTAGTGACATCATCACAGGGGCGGAGAAACAGAGTTGTGAGAACACCTCAAAACTCTGGTAGTGACATCATCACAGGGGCGGAGAAACAGAGTTGTGAGAACACCTCAAAACTCTGGTAGTGACACAGGGCCAGAGGGAGGAGGAGAGCACTCTCTGGCCCTGTCAATCAAATGGAGTCGGGGGCGTCTTTTTAGAACGAGGATGCAGCGGCTACCAGCAAGTAACCGCCCAACTTTCTGGTAGTGAAGAACTTTGCATGCCAGAAAATGACAATTTTTAAAGAATTTAAAGCACTGACAGAGGTAAGAGCGTTAAATATCAACTCTGCGTGCATTGGCAATTATGTTAAATCTAATAGGGAAAATTGAAATTTGGGGGTGACAGAAGCCCTTTAACGCTTTGGGAAAGATTTATCAAAACTGGTGTAAACTAGAACTTGCTTAGTTGCCCATAGCAACCAATTAGAATCCATCTTTCATTTTCAAAAGGAGCTCCATTTTTCAGAAATGTAAATGTATTTTTCTTCAAATGTTTGAATTTACTTAATCTGCTGATCACCGCTAATTAGATCCAGGCAGACAAAACACAAGCAGCAAGATTTCAGTGTTTTGCAGTTCATTATTTATTTCATCTTAATAAATGATGTATAATGACCTTTTAAACCATTGGGAAATTTCCTCCTTAAGCAACAGGAGATGTTTGGATGGGAATAGGCAGCAAAATCTTCTGAGTTCATGCAGTACTCTTCGTTATTACTGCTGCCCTTTTCTTCGTAAAAACCTCTATACCTCAGTATAATTGCTGATATTAATGTCAATAAATACTAACTACCGTGTGAGGATGAATTATACCTAGTGATGTAATAGTGGACAGTTATACCCAAAAAGTTTTAGTACCAGACAAGTATATACAGAATAGCCGAACTGTACTTGTCATTTGGCACGACTCCCCAATGCTTGCCGGGCTCAGACCCCACTGTCCAGACGCTGATGGATAGGATAAATCAGGACAGGAGTACTTAGCTGTTTCTGGTCCAAGGGCCACGTTGTCAGTTTGTACCAGTCTCATGGGCCACAGTACAATATGAAGGGTATAACCATCTGAGACACTCATCTTTTAATGCCTTAAATGTCTGAATAGGTGGGGGTTTCATTTTCGCTTGGCAGAACAATGGAAACACAAGCATTGCCCAAATCCATAAGCTACAATATTAGAAGCAGCATGCATGTTTGGCCAACTCTTCACCTCATCTCCTTCTCTTTATAGGGCAATACAGGGGTTCAGCGGACCCTCATTCTTCCAATATGTGGGAGAAGGAAATCTTAACTATCAGGTATTATTGTCCCCGTAACATTGCCAGCTACATTGTGCCCCCATAATAGTGTCAGCCACATGTATGTTCCAAGACCGGCACTAGAAAGTCGGATGTGGTTGTCTTTTATGACAGCGTGTGCTTCTGAACTGTACAGAGAAGCATGCCTGTGTTGTGATGGTCAGGGGGCGCATAGAATAGCATTGTGACCCACATTTGCCCTTTGGTCTACAGAGTTTGCACCACGAAATACCATAAAAAGAGAATCTACACAAACATAAAAGAGGATTCTTTACGGTAAGAGCAGTGAGACTATTGAACTCTCTGCCTGAGGAGGTGGTGATGGTGAGTTCACTAAAAGGGTTCAAGAGGGTCCTGGATGTATTTCTGGAGTGTAATAATATTACAGGCTATAGCTACTAGAGAGGGGTTGTTGATCCAGGGAGTTATTCTGATTGCCTGATTGGAGTCGGGAAGGAATTTTTTCCCCTTAAATGAGGAAAATTGGCTTCTACCTCACAGGGGTTTTTGCCTTCCTCTGGATCAGCTTACAGGATAACAGGCTGAACCGGATGGACGGATGTCTTTTTTCGGTCTTATAAACTATGTTACTTATTTAACCAATTGAACTTTCAGAATTACCAGTCAATGCAAATGGCAAATTCAGCCCTGCTACATCTCTATAAATATTCCACAGTGTTTATAGCTCTAATTTAGAACTACTGTAGCTAATTTTGTATGGGTAAACTGCATTTTTCTTCCTAAAGTCAAATTTTTCTATGCTTATTGCACATTAATGAAGACAATTCTGACATTGCAATACGCCCTGTGAGCACAAAAGCCAGTTCATCAGAATGCCTGGCATGTTCCCAGCTCTGAAAGCCTGTAACCCAAGGTTGGTGGGATCATTCTATAGGCTCAGCCGCACTGCACAGTTAATGCACCAGTGAGCAGGCAGAGAATGGAGCTCATTCTGTAGAAAGCCTTAACGCTGATTAAATGAGGATCTCATAATTGCACTTTTTTGCATCTGCGGGCCGTTTTGCAGTCTATCAACACCTTGTCTCATTATGATGGCAAAGTACAAAAAGGTGACTTAAGTCTGACTAGTCTCTAGCGGTAATTAAAGTCTTTTATATAACTTTGTAAGGCTTGTAGGTTTTCTATCGTGTCATGGAATATAACCCTTCCTGAGCCCGATCGGCAAAAAATAGTTGTTAGAAAAAGGTTTTGGTCTTGTTCATTAGTAAACAGACGAAGGAGAAGACAAATCTCTGTATTCTGTGTCCTTTACCAGGTATTCCACACAAAAGTATCCTAAGAAAACAGCATTATATTTTAAGTAATTATCCTGTCAAAATAAGATAAATCTATACAAATTCTAGATTTTACATAGTTGGATATTTCTTATCTTTGATATACAGATGAGTCCTTCCTTACCTTTGCTCTTGAATAAACATATCCTGAGATATGTGGAGCAAGATAATTAGCAAGGTTTTTGTTAAAGGTTTAAAAAAAAAAAAGTTTGCATAATGGCTGTGCTTTGTACAGTCATAACTGTGAAGGAACAGTTGTGTTTCGGCTTCCCTAGTGTTTTTTTAAGCCATATTATTTCTCGTTTTAGCTGCACAGCCAGATGCATTTCAATCAGAAGCAGGGCCCATCTCCCTTTCTCCAGCACTGTACTGCTGTGACATCCTTTCTTTTACTTCACTATATTTTAGTTTTTAAGCTCTGGAGCTCACTGAACATATAAAGAGGGATAAATCACACATCTTCTGAGTCTCAGTTGCCAGGGACTAGTCTGACAACAGGCAGTGAACTGCAACTTAGGTGGGAATGAGACCCCTAGTGGCCATGACTTTACAGCTTTTTTTCAGGTGGATGTGGGCATATTTTTAAAATGAAGTTACCCCATTCTTTATGAAATTAAATTGTGTGAAACTACAGTACCTCTTCAAACAACATGATTTTGGGATACTGTGTCATGAGATGTCTACTCCATATGTATTGAACTTGTTTCCCAAGCAATTGGAGTTTAGAACCAGATTCAATGATAGGAAAAGTTGGCCTGACCCTATTACCGTTTGTAAATTTATGAAGAAACGTGATCAGAAGTACAACCCTATAAGTTTTGTTTCAATATTTGTACAAAGTGCTATACATTACCCCCTTGTACCCCACTTCTTTTGACAGTAGCTCACTTCTGTTGTCTTCATTCTGCTGCTTACTTCTGCCTTCTAGCTTACCACAAATGATAAAGTTAATAGGATAGCATTGTCATGCCATAACAGTAGATATTATTATTTGATAATGTATATAATAAATTCGTTCACATCACCACCAGATGGTGAAGACTAATTCATCACTCTTGAGAACACTTTTCCACCGCTCTAGAGTTCAATGGCAAAGTGCATTAAACCACTCCATATGGCATTTGGAATTGTCCGTGGTGATCTCATGCTAGCCTAGAATGGAAATTCTATCAAGAAAAGTCTTAACAAGTCTTGATATGTAATTTCTTCCAAAGATATTTTGAATTCGGACTGAGTACTGCAGAGGTGGTTTGCACATATTATGCATTTCAGCACTCACCGCTGAAATGCTGTTGCTCATAGACCCTTACCAAGAACAAACTTGAATAACCAATACCTTGGGAGTGCTTAATTCTTAATTCACTCACTGTCACCATTGGGGCTCACAATCTAAATTACAAATTAACCTATCAGTATGATTTTGGTATGTAGGAGGAAACTGTAGTACCCAGAATAAAAGATGGTGAAGAACAACTCCAGGTAGATGTTACCCTTGGTCAGAAACCCAGGATCTCCGCACTGCAAAGGAACCATGCTAATGCTAACCACTCTGCTAATACATTGTATAGAGATGGCATGGCTATAGGGTTTATTTTATGGCCCATCAATCAGAAGATGTATTTACATATGGTCCAGATAGAAGAGTGGGTGAGCTTGTGAATTGCGATTAAAATAAATTTAAGGATTGAGGAATGTTTTTTGTCTTTAAACTCATGAAACTTTCCTATGTGATTTATTCAGTAAAGTTTTTGTCGTGAGGCGCTGTACCGAGCCAAACCATAGCTTGCCATAATTTGGCTAACTGGACCATGTTATATCTGACCGTTTACATTGACTGTAAAGGTTCTCAGCTGCTTATTTAGCCGAGAGGAAAAAAGTTAGAATTGTGTGTTCTGTATAGAATATCCAACAGCTCAAAATTAGCAAACAATATTGTAGCACCAATAGTTAGTGAATTTAAAATATATCTCTATTTTCAGTGTCTCCCCAGGCTGCATTCCCAGTACACAGATACCCCCTAGCTTAAAGTTATTTTTTCACTCCAGCATATTTCCTGTTGTCTTGATTGTTTTATGTCTTGAAACTTCATAGTGTTTGGCAAAACTTTTTTGTCCTTCTTGCCTGAATGAGAATAACCTGAAAAGAGTTGTGCAGCCAGTGCATATTGATGACCCATCCTCAGGATAGTTCATCAATATCTGATCTTTGTTTGTCTGACTTACGACCCCCCCCCCAATCAGCTGTTTGAAGAGGAGGCGGTGCTTATGCGAGCCCTTTTTCCTCTTCAAGATTACAGTGCGCATCGTCACAGATATCTCGGCGGCGCAATTTAATTACATGTGTTTGTTTCGTCTACTTGCCACTGCAAGCAAGATGATGTGCAGTGGAATCTTGAAGAAGACGCAGCGCTCATATAAGCACCTCCTCTTCAAATAGCTGATCGGTACGGGTGCCAATTGATCAGATATTGTTGACCTATACTGAGTATAAGTCATCAATATGTACTGGCTGTACAACCCCTTTAGGTCTAGAAGATATAGAGAAGCAGTCTCCCATACAGATGGAGAATTTTCATTTTTTTTTTCAATTTCTATTTATTGCTCCTTTATAAAGATCCTAGTATGCCTATAACTTTACAAGTTTACAAGTATATATATTTATATATCATGTATGCAGTGTTTTCTTTACATTTTTTCTATACTTAAAAGATCTTATGTATATTAATATAGTTTCAGCAATTGCATAACTTTACGAGAGAAATACATGTGTTTGGTCATTAGTATAAATGTTGTGGTTACTTATTTTTTATTTTTAAAAACTTTCCTAGAGGCAACCATATTAGAAACACACACTTCCTTCTTGTGTGTTGCGTATAGACATTACAGCAGGTTATGTGTATTTTGAGATAGTTGAAATGAATGATAATTAATTGCCAGAGAAATCTGATTATTACAGTCTCCAGCCAATGATGGAGAAGAGCCCCTACCTGCAGACACCTGAGAGTCATGGAGACCTGTATATATAGATTTATATGGGTGTGTAACATAGTACATAACATAGTACATAAGGCCGAAAAAAGACATCTGTCCATCCAGTTCGGCCTGTCATCCTGCTAGCTGATCCAGAGGAAGGCAAACAAAAAAAAAAACCCTGTGAGGTAGAAGCCAATTTTCCCCACTTAAGGGGAGTAAAAAATTCCTTCCCGACTCCATTCAGGCATCAGAAGTACTCCCTGGATAATTGACCCCTCTCTAGTAGCTATAGCCTGTAATATTATTACACTCCAGAAATACATCCAGGCCCCTCTTGAATTCCTTTATTGTACTCACCATCACCACCTCCTCAGGTAGAGAGTTCCATAATTTCACTGCTCTTACCGTAAAGAATCCTCTTATATGTTTGTGTACAAACCTTCTTTCTTCCAGACGCAGAGAATGTCCCCTCGTCACAGTGACAGTCCTGGGGATAAATAGATGATGGGAGAGATCTCTGTACTGACCCCTGATATATTTATACATAGTTATTAGATCTCCCCTCAGTCGTCTTTTTTCTAAAGTAAATAACCCTAATTTTGATAATCTTTCAGGGTACTGTAGTTGCCCCATTCCAGTTATTACTTTAGTTGCCCTCCTCTGAACCCTCTCCAGCTCTGCTATGTCTGCCTTGTTCACAGGAGCCCAGAACTGTACACTGTACTCCATGTGTGGTTGGACTAGCGATTTGTAAAGTGGTAGGACTATGTTCTCATCACGGCCGTCTATGCCCCTTTTGATGCAACCCATTATCTTATTGGCCTTGGCGGAAGCTGCCTGACACTGGTTTTTGCAGCTTAGTTTGCTGTTTATTAAAATTCCTAGATCCTTTTCCATGTCTCCAATCTATCCAGATCCCTCTGTAGCAGTATATTGTCCTGTGTAATGTTCCTTACCTTCTTGTTATTAAATTCCCTGTTCTATAATGATAATGAGATGACTCTGCTCATTCTGTTTCAGTCTGTACAACAAAGCTCACTACATAAAATAGTTTCAGTACTGTGTCAGCACTAATGGTCAGTTTGGAAACTAGAATATTTCAAGATTTTTCTTGAAAAAAGTGCCAAAATGTGTAAAAATAATATGCTTATTATAAAAGAAAAGATTCAAATAACATATTTCTCTCTGATTATGCATTGTCTTTAAATGTTTGACTTATATAACACATGCTCTGTCAATTTGTTTCCTAGCTAGATGCCATAATTAAAAAATAGGATTTAAATTCGAAACAGTGGGAATGCTTAATAAGTTTAAAATGAATGCTCCTTCAGAAATAGTCATTTAAACATTTTCTTCACAGCACAAAAAAATTCATTTGTTTAAGCAATATTTAAAAAAAGAAAACAAGAAGCCATTTCCACCGTGCATGTTATGTGGCCCAGGTTAACATCTGACCTTGTATGTGGGGCTCACATTGTTATATTCAAATATTTTCTTTCTAATGAATAATTTTTCACATAGGCGCGAAAATCGGTTTGGTTTTTATCTTTAATTAAATCCACAAGTTGCTATTCTGCAAGACTCCTGGTGGATTTTTTTTTTTACTTAATTATTGCAAAAGTGAATTATGTTAAGGTTCCTTGCAGTGCCATATTTTAATATTCTAATTTATAATTCATTTTTGCTATTCTTTTTAATTGGACTAATCATTTAACGCTTGCTTTTTTGCCCTTATTATTATTTTTTTTACTATTTGTAAGTGTACAGCATTTATAATTTTAATATGTCACATTCAGAAACTGTAAAATAATGAAAATAAATCCAGGCAAGAGGACTAAACATGCATTTTGAAATAATGTCTGTTAATTGAGGTTTGGGAATTATTTATGTCTTATGCCTCATTCACACGTCAGTGTTTTGGTCAGTGATTTCCATCAGTTATCGTGAGCGAAAACCAGGATTGGAGCCTCCACAGACATAAGGTGTAATGGAAATCTGCACCTGTTCTGGGTTTTGAGCCTCACCTGGTTTTGGCTCAAAATCACTGATAGAAATCACTGACCAAAACACTGACGTGTGCGTGAAGTGAGCATTAACAGGGGCCTTTCTGCTCCCTGAGGTAAACATTTTAATGCCCCCCCCCTCCCCCAACACCCTCTGGTGCCAAAATCTCAAACCAACCCCTCCTCACAGCCCTATTGTTAAAAGCAGATTTGGGTGGACATTACATACTGCGCCACAAAACATACAGGACAATACAGTAGCACTTATTACATCCAGGGATATCTCCTCTGATGAAGACATTCTATTTCCTCATCTTCTTCATGCAGGCCAGACCACCTTGAAGGCTTCTTTCAACTACTTCTTGTCTCTGCAAAGATTGGCACATATATATTTTAGGTTCCTCACTTTTCCATCATCGCCCCCTATCCCCCTCAACCATGTTATCCTGCTGCAACCCCAATACTGGGCTCCCCAACTCCCCCAAACACTATACTGCAAAAAATAATGGTTGCATACAGATACCCCGCATAGTAATGCCCCTTGTAATGTTTCAGCCTGTAATGCCCTCTTCTAATGCTCTATACTGTAATGGCCCCCTGTAATGCTCCAACCTGTAATGCCCCCTGTAGTACTCCAGCCTGTAATGCCTCCTGTAGTACTCATCTTGCCTCATGGCTGATGTGACCCTGTGTCTTATATATGTTCAGTTCCCTTTTCCATGCTGCAGACAATAGTAACTGAAATATTAGATGGAGGTTATTTGGTTAAAGAAGACTTGTCACCACTCCTGAGATGTCTATCCTAACGACTTGCATTCCCCATTTAATAACAATTCTGGAGCATCTTGGAGCATCTATTCGTATGATTCTATGTTGTGCCATCTCGCTATTATTTCTTTTAGAAGTGTATGAAAAATGGTACAACTGGGTGTTACCAACTGGCGGTGTTATCCTGCACCAATGGCATAACTAGAGTCTTATGGACCCCAGTGCAAACTTTGGACCTGCCCCCCCCCCCATTTTTACATAGAAGCAGCAGATTTTCTTACCAAGGGATCTTTCCCGTGCAGCTAATCCACTGCGTGAAAGAGTGCCAAGCCCCGTTCCTGACAGCAGAGAGACGGAGCAGTAACATGATTGACTGTGATCTTTTTACTACAAAATCACAGTGACAACTTTGTAAAAAGATCCTAGAGAGGCACGGAGCATTATCAGTCATGTTAATGCTCCGTGTCTCTGCTGTCCGGAGCGGGGCTTGGCACTCTTTCATGCAGCGGGTTACCCGCACCGGATCCGCTCGTGTTAAAGAGCCCTAAGACCAATGTACGGCTACACTCACTCAGTCCTAATAAAATCTGGTCCTACCGCAGCCAGGGTGTCGCTGGCGTCGGCGTGATGTCCGCTGGATCCAGAACAAGGTCACTGTGGTGATAGAGAAAAAAAGAATAATGACATAAGGAAGGGATGGTGATGGTGTGCTGCCCTGTAAGACTGAGCCATGCCAATGTATAGCAGGGTAATCTAGGACATTTCCCGTAAAAGCTACCACACAGTACTAATGCCTACTTTGTGGCCCCTCACAGTACTAATGCCCACTTTGTGGCCCTTCACAATAATTAAGCCCACCTTGTGGTCCCTTCACAAAAGTCATGTCCTCCTTGTGGCCCCTTCACAAAAGTTATGTCCTCCTTGTGGCTCCTCGCAGCAGTTATGCCAAATATTTGTCCCCTCACAGTATTAATACGAGATATGTGCCCCATACAGTAGTTATGCTAGATATGTGTCCCTCACAGTAGATATGCCAAATATGTGCCCCTCACAGTAGATATGCCACATATGTGCCCCCTCACAGTAGTTATGCCAAATATGTGTCTCCTCACAGTAGTTATGCCAGATATGTGCCCCCTCACAGTGGTTATGGCCATATATGTGCACCCTTCACAGTATTTATGCCAGATATGTGCCCCCTCACAGTGGTTATGGCCATATATGTGCACCCTTCACAGTAGTTATGCCAGATTATGTGCCCCTTACATTAGATATGCCCACATATGTGCCTCTCACAGTGGTTATGCCAGATTACGTGCCCCCTCACAGTACTTATGCCTTAATATGTGCCCCCCCCACAGTAGTTATGCCAAATTAGGTGCCCCTCAGTACAGATGCCGACTTTTATACCCCCTCACTCTAGTTGTGCCCATCAAACAGTGCCCATCAAACTCTCCCCCCATTCTTTGCAGCGTTAGGGTGAAATTGAAAAGAAAAAACACATACTTACCTTGTTCCCTGAAGTCGTGCTCCCACACTCATCTCGCCAGCAGCGCAATGTGCAGCCAGCAGGGGGAGCGCTGGAGCTCCTGCTTTACTGATCTGGAGTGGAGACAGCCCGGAAGTGATAAGAACTGCTGGGCACGGGTGTGTGTGAGTTAGTGCGCGCCCCCCTCTTTCTGCCTCTGCGCCAAGCTCCCCCACCTTTCCTAATATTATACATGCAATGTAGGCTATGGAGCAGGGCCCGTAACTGTCACTGTACTTCATGACGGGCCCCGTCAAAGCGCTCCATTACATGTGAGTACAGCGGGCCACCTCTCCCCGCCTGGCCCAGCCTGCACTGTCCTGATTGGATAATATCAGATTATGCAGGAACACACCCCAACTGGTAACACTGTGTTGTACCTTTATTCATAAATAAATAATAAAGAAATGACACAACATAAAATCATAAGAAAAACTGCTCCAGAATTTTTATTACACATAGAATACAAAAAATACTTCCTTCAAAGCTCAGTGCCCCTTCCCCCCCCCCCTCATTCCCAATGATGATTTCTATTATTTACAATTCCAGACTAAAAAAAAAGATTTAAAAGACAATTTGAAATGTATTTTTAGGTTACCAGAAAATTGGCCTTTTTTCCTGCATCCAATGTAGACCTGTAAGCTAACAAATGTTTTAAAATACTGTCCTATAATATAGGGCGCATTTCTATATGTATAAATCTAATCCCCTAAACCAATTCCATAATCCAGTAAAATCCAATTAGTAACTGCCTGCCAGTATAGTTAAAAAATGATGAATAGAAAATTAGTGTCACGGGTGACACAGGATGGAGATAAGACAATCAATATCATTCCCGGCCATCAGCTCCAAATAGAAATACTGTACAATTTAACAGAAGCCACTGATACAAAAACACATCCATTAGCACAACAGAAAACTCAATATTTGGATCGATACTTGTGATCACCTCCAAGCGATGCAAGGCAATTACAGGCTTCATCTAACAATCTAACAGTCCGCTCGCCTGCACTAGTGGCGTTGTGACAAGGCTCCTCGCAGTGGAACATCTTACACAATCCATATACTTCTAGGGTTATCTTTCAAGCTGGCAGTCACTAGTCAGCAGTTCGAGAACTCACGTCATCTTAACAGAGTCTTACAAAAGAATCAGAGTGCTTGTTTGATAATGTGTAACGTTCAATTATAGGAGATAAGACTTCTTGTGGACTGTTCAGAATGAAGGTAGACAACTGGGAAGACAAAAATATTTCATAATATGGTCAGAACACCACAAATTATGCAACACCAAATGAGATATAAGCATACGTTAAATGGTATCATCCAGTTTTGAAACTTGTCCAATAGACCACCTCTTCGAAAAGACGCCCTGTTAGACCAGATGTCATGTGACCATTTTCCATTTCCACCATGTATTACGCATATTGAACATCTTCTTTGAGAAGATACTCCTCTATCCAGACGAGATTTCCCTGCTTTCTCCTGAAGACCATTTTTAGGGCCATTTTGGGTGGTTGCCTCAAAGAGGTTTAGCGGCATTAAGCTGGCTTTTCATGTAGTTACTATAAAGACTAAAGCGGTCTTGTCTGGTTTATCTGGAAACACATTGAGAAGATGCCCCCTATCTGACCAGATATTCGGTGACTATTAAACATATTGAACATCTTCTTTGAGAAGACACTCCAGACTAGGTTTCCTGTAACAGATTTCCAGTTCCTCCATATATTACGAATATTGGACATTTTCTTTGTGAAGACAACCCCCCCCCCCCCACCAGAAGACCATTTTTCAGTGCAATTTTGGGTGGTTGGGAGATTTAGAGGTATTAGGCTGACTTTTCATGTAGGTACTATAATTTACTATAAAGACTAAAAGTTGCCCATAGCAGCCAATCCGATTGATCCTTTAATTTTCTAAAGCAGCTCTGAAAAATTAAAGATGAAATCTGATTGGTTGCTTTGGGCAGCTAAGCCAGTCTTCCTTTGCACCAGTTTTGATAAATTTCCACAATTAAGTTTGTGGGTTGATGATTGAATGAAAAAGAAGGAGCAGTCACTGTACGGCCAACTTTAGAAAACTTATTTATTACTTATTTAGAATGTAAGACTTTATACTCACCTCATCCATTTGAGCACGAAGAGGCTGCCACCGCCATCTTGATTGAAGACCCCACTCGATCTCGTGCACGGTGACATATGACGTCACCACGCCAGCCAGCATGATGACATCTTCACACACCGTGGGAGATTTTGTGTGGGATCTTCCAACAAGAAGGCGGCCTCTTCACGGTCAAATGTATAAGGTGCGTATTATTATTTTTTTAACCAATTAGCCCATGAAAGCCCTAATTTTTTTTTATCACAGATGCCTGTATGAACGCGGCATATGAGGTTCAATTGCCGTTCCCCATCATTGAGCCCGCTACATAGAAAGAAATGTGCTTCGGGACGAAGTATTTCATCACAAAGCGAATTTCTTTGTGAAATTCGGTGAAGCAGCCGAATTGAAGTTTTGTAAACCTCGCTCATCTCTAATGGCGGCTATTGTAATTCTGAACGGGAGAATTCTCTCTAATCTCGTTCATGTACCTTAATAGACCATATAAACAAAAGTTATCTTTCTGAGTCATGTTCTTTAAGTAAAGGTTTTTGCGACACTTGCCCTTCCATAAATGCAGTGGGGCAGACTCTCAGTAATTCAATAAGCCTCAAGTCTATCATACTCTGCTGTTCACCAAAAGTTGGCGATCTAGTATGAAAAGTTCAAAAAAGTTCAACAAAATGAAATATCTTGAGGAAGCAATTTTTCAAAAATTTTATTAATGTTTTTTTTTTCTCTTTGTTTTTCTCTCTCACAAATTTTGCCTGAATTAAATCACCAAAAATTCGTATTCTGATCCACCTTGAATTTTAACCAATTCCGGTTGAATCTAATATGTTTAGAATATTCTTGTCCTTTTTAAAGCGGTTCTTCAGGTTAATGTAAGTATTGGTCAGTTGTCTCAGTTAGCCTATACCTGTCAGTATGTAATATAATACCTGTCGGTATGTTAGAATAGTGGTCACGTGATTGTGTCCACTACACGTCACACTTCCGGGCCAGCAGGGACTGGAAACGGAGGAGAAGGGAACTCATCGCTGGAACTGAAACTCTGGTGGCAGGTGAGTCTTTTTCTTTAACCCCTGCACTGTGCCTCACCCTGTAAAAAGGGGTATCTAGTGGAGGAGAGCCATTTTAATTCAGTCTGAAGAACCCCTTTAAGAGGTGCAGTGTATATTATGTTGGCTTTCACATGCTCAGTTTATTGACAGGCATCTCTGCAACAATACTACAAATCAATGCCCCCTTCGTTCAGATCTCCTTCAAAACCTGGAAGCATTTTAAAGCTGGGCTAGTTAGAGAAACCTTTTAATCTGACAAGTAATCAAATGATATTTGCTGTTTGGTGTTAACTGCTGTGAAAGTAACAAAATGATTTAACCTTCAGTGTCTGGGTAAATTAGACATTTGATGGTGATAGATGGTCTACTGTAGAGGAGCAGACAGCTTG
This sequence comes from Bufotes viridis, assembly GCA_033119425.1. Classification (NCBI taxonomy): domain Eukaryota; kingdom Metazoa; phylum Chordata; class Amphibia; order Anura; family Bufonidae; genus Bufotes; species Bufotes viridis. The sequence goes on along the minus strand of CM065593.1, from coordinate 386,023,069 downwards.
AGTATATCTCATTACCTGCACAGACCTATAACCATCACTGCACCTGTCTGCTTCCTTTCTCTTATGCTCTCAGGACATTCATTAAATGGAAATCAAAGTAAGCGGCACTGCCGAAAGGGCTTCTCCTAAAAACCTTGAAAGAAATAGCAAGTTTGTTTTCTGAAAGCGAAGCCTATGTGAGTCCTTGGTATTTTCCTTCTATTGCCTTTGGTGGGCAAAGTGAACATTGGCAAATTGATTGACTGCAACTAGGAACTTGGTCTGAAGTGTGTTAGTTTTGGGCGTTGGAAGAAAATTGGGAAAACAATTTACTTTGTGGTTTGGTACCCTTTATCCATTCAGATTCCTTCAAGAAAAAGAAGTGATAAGAACAATCGCCAATCGAAAGACAGTCTTTAAAGGGAACCTGTTGCCATTAAAATCTGCAGGCAGCATGTTATAGATCAGTAGAAGCTGAGCAGATTGATATATAGCAGGGATCAGCAACCTTCTGAAACTACAATTCCCAGAATCCTCCTTTCACTTCTACGGGAGTTACAAGAACAGCTGAGCAAGTGTGCATGCTGGGAGTTTCACAAAAGGTTGGAGTTGTAGTGCAGAAGGTTGCTGATCCCTGATATATAATTTTATGGGATGAGATTCAGTATAACTTGTAATTTATTCATTAAAATCTCTGATCATTTTGAGTCACGTGGGCAGGACTGATTGACAGCTATAGCTGTATGCACCATCAGTAAGAGAAGGCTGCCAGTCACTGATAAGACCGCCCACATGACTCCTAAACTTACAATGAGTAGAAATTTAAAGGGGTTTTTCGAGACTTATATACTAATAACCTATACTCCGGATAGGTCATCAGTATCTGATCAGTGGAACTCCGATGCCCGAAACCCCCACCGATGAGCTGTTTGAGAAGGTGCTGGTGCTCACAGTGGCATGGCCTTTGCTTAGCTTTCTCTAGGCCAAGTTATATCACGTTCATCGGCCACGTGGCCTAGGTGCAGCTCAGTTCCATTAAAGTGAATAGGGCTGAGCTGCGATACCAAGCACAGATGCTTTGCAATGTGCAGCACTGTGCTTGGTGAGCAGGGAGAAGGCCGCATAGCTCACAAGAGCTCCAGTGCCTTCTCAAACAGCTGATCGGTGAGGGTCCCGGGTGTCGGACCTCCACCAGTCAGATACCGATGACCTATCCAGAGGATAGGTCATTAGTAAAAATATCTCGGAAAACCCTTTTAACCCCCTTTAAGGAGGTGTGGACTGTCCTACAAAGAATCCCCAGGTCGCCACATCCTGAGTATTCTTCATTAGCAATGGTTGAACCATAGGTCATCAGTATATAAGAGGATAAGTCATCAATGTATAGGTCTCTAAAAACCCTTTTAAATGAATAAATTATGAGTTTTATTGAATCATTTTCAACAAAATAATACATTGCTATAACCTTATGCCTGCAGATTGCGCTGCATTTTCAAGATGACAGATTTCCTATAAAACATATAATAGCATTGGACCTCTCTGTCAGGGTACATCCACACAGCACTTACAGATTTTCCGCAGTGGAATTGCATGTGGAAGAGCTGCAGTGTTTTATATTTTATATCTCAATCACATGCTGTGTAACAAAAAAGTTGACACGCATTGTGGGTTTTTGATCTATAGCAGACCAGTTTTTTCTGCAAGTTTCCAACATGGATCTCATTCTTTGCAATTCACCTTCCAGGTTTAACTCCAGTTCTTGAATTCACATTTAGAATATAAAAAAAAAAAACTGGTGAACTGTAGCGTACCCAACCCAAAATTTGCAACAAACTACTGCTAAAAAACACACGTACTTCCAATGATAAATGTCTCCCTTAGGTTTTATATTACAAGATGACCGAAATTTACATTTACATTATATGTATTCTGAAGCTGAATGTAAATGTCCATTGACTATTATGGGCACCTATGTCATGCTTTTTTTTTTTCTGTGCCATTTCAGATGAAGTCAAGGATTCCTCTTTGGCTTGAAACTTCAAGTTCAAAGGAGCTTTTCTAACACTTGGCCATCAATTGATCCAAATATTGGGTGGCCATCAATTGATGTGGTGCAAGTTTTAATAAATTCTGTACACCTTGACCATCCCATGAACAAAGCAATACTTAAAGTTGGAAAATCCCTACTTGTTAGAAGGGCCCCTTGACAATAAGCTGTTCACAAAGTGTCCTTCTGTTGGGACCACCAGCAATCAGCTATAATCTCTGAGGAAAATTTGAAGTAAGTGTTACATTTTCCTAAAGGCATATTGAGAATTACTAGGGTCAGTTACATTACCTCTGAGGACAAGCTTAGGTCCTTCCATCCATTACAGGAGGAATTTTAGGTTCCACAGCATTGATTGTATCAGTATTTACAGTCGTGGCTTGTGAGGTTCAGGGTACAAAGGTGTCCATGGCACTGCAGATGGATGCTGTTATCCACACACTGTTATCCACACACTGGCCTTAGTGAGAAGCAGGTCTGGACTGATCTTTAACATGCGTGAGCTATTCCGGAACAAATACCTTGACAGATAAAAATGGATAAATTCTGGCATGGCGTTCTAGAAGTCTTTGAACGAGCTGTCCAGCCATTACTGAGTGATGGGCTATCACTAGCTTATTGGTGGGGGTCCAGCACCCTGCGCCCCCTAATGATTAGCTCTTCAGGTGTAGCTCTGTCATCAGAAATCAATGGGATCATCACTGTAATAATGAGTTCCTTACACTACAAGATTGATGGTGCTGCATAATTTCCTCTTTGACTTCCGATAATGAATCTGCACCTGTACAGCTGATCGGTGATGGTGCGGAACACTGTCAATCAGTGAGTGGTGGCTTATCCCGAGGAAAGTCTGTCACGTAATAATAGTTGGCTAACTCCTTTAATACGGCATACTCTACACAGCTGGTCCATGACCCGAAATTCTGTATTCTGGAGTACAAGGAATACACATAGTTGGACGCACAGTACAGAGTAGCAGTTGGTCATTTATTATCTGTGGCTCATGAGATTAGGCTAAATTGGTTACCATCTCTTTGTCTACCTAAGGAGAATTTGTAAGGAAAGCAAAAACAAGTTTATATATGAGAAAGGAATATTTCAAAAAAGACTGTATACTAAATTAGAGAAGTGGTAAGCACCATGATTTTACACCATGGGATTTAGTCCTAGCATCCTAAATATCTGTGTTCTTGAGATGCTCCTGTATGGTGGCACTTGATGGTTTGGGTTGTAGGTACTCTCTATTGATGACTCCTGTGAACCAATTGAGATAATACATGGTGCCTACGTGCTCAAGTTTGCAGTATAAGTAATGAGTACTTACCCACAAACCGGAATGGAGTGGGAGTAGAGTGAAACCGGAATGGAGTGGGAGTAGAGTGTGGATTGGGGGCTTTGGGATGTTTACACTATTGAGCTATTTTTCTAGTTTTTTTTTCTTTCCTTGTTTTTGTATTTTTTGTTCAAATGACTTCAAAATTAATAAGAATAATCTGATTGAAAAAAATCCCTATAGTGCCACTACGTGTTACACAGCACCCATCCCCATCTGTGTAAGGCGGGACAGGGTCCTTTTAACTTCTCTCTAGTTAAAGTGATGAGGAACTTAGGGCCCCCATCTATTAACTGGGAATTCCCTAATAAACTGGTTGTCTTATTTAGACATCCCATCCCAGATACCCTTTTAGTTATCATAATTCTGAGTTCATGGAGGCAAATCCCCTGTTCAGCACTGTCAACTATTAGCTAGGCTGGAGAACAGCTCCAAATCTACCGCTGGAGGATCTCAATGGGGACCTTGTATTACTTAATTTCTCCTACAGGGGTATTGAACTCTTGGTACCAGATACTATAACAGTGTGATCCCCTCTGACCATCTTATCTTCAGAGAACCATTCTAATATAAAGGGAATGTCCACATGATCTTTAGAAGGTTTGACTGGCCATAAGTAGACTATTTTCTAGTTTCATGGGTGGTAGAGTGCACGATAGAGGTATGATGCAGGTGTGTATCTCACCTGATTGGTCAGTTTAACTGGGTGAGAATCGAAATCCAGAAATGGTATGGCTTCAGCAAGGCATAGTTGCTGGAGCTGTTTTTTATTTAAAGTTGTATGGGCTGGATTTCTTTGGACTGGGAGACAGGTTGGTAGCGGGAGTCTTCCAGTCCACACCCCAGTCCATTACAGGTTCCCTGACCCCAGGTGAGGCCAGCTGGGTTAATCAAGCTCGGATAAATCAACCCTCTGTGTATGAGTCTGGGGAAGAGGAAGTAACCCTAGAGAGGGGGAAGCCTGAGAGGCTTGTGTGGTCGCAGCCGGGTGGGCTGCTAGACCATATGGCTTAGTGAAGACAGATCTCTCCCCTGGACTTATGTTTGGTGAGCTGACCTGCTAAGGGTTGGAGCCTGGGACCCTGTGGGTAAACTGCGCTTTAGAGGTGAGTCAGGGAGAAGACCTCTGTATTAGCTAGGGCCCAGACGGGCAGGTGTTTATTTTGGTTTGGATTTATGTTTGTGCTGGTGCTAAAGTGCCCAAAATAAAGCACCATTTGGTCTTGAACCCCGTTGTCAGAGGAGAAGTTTGTGATTGCGACCCCCTGTGAGAGAGTGATTTCTTACACATGTCTATCATTTCAGATTTACTAGTTCATAAGTTCATAAGGCGCCATGCAAAATGTTGAGTTTTAGGAATTACCATATGCAGTATAGTGTTTAATAGGAACTAATCTATCTTTAGATACTTCCTCCAATAGATGAGGTTCCCATCTGACCAAAACCCTGCGGTCGATGATAATACAATCTCTTTGAAACAGTCTCACGTCTTGGTGTATTGTTTTTTTTCTGGATCAGAGGCCAAATTTCCATTATTTGATGAGATAATCTGACGTGACAGCCTCATATGCAGATTGGAAATCTCTCGTCAATAATTCTTTCTATAGAGGCCAATGTCTATATTCATTCTGCCTCTTCATGCGTGAGTAGTGTTACCTTCCGTCTCCATTCAGGTAGGTTCACTGTATTTAAATATACCCATTCGTGATTGTCTGTCTGGGTAATGAATGCACAGGGCTTCACAGAAGGCTTAACGGTGGCAACTCTGTCTATTTGTTTAAAGTGTAGAACCTATTGTGACATGCAAATTTACATGCAGAATATTTAATCAGTCGCACTGATATGCTAATTGTATTCATCTATGAAGCTAGACAGGGAGCAGCATTTTTGGAAATATAATGAACGGAGCTTATTACCAGCTGAGGCACTTGGTAATTACTAATATGTGTCATCAAAATGCAGAGAGGAAGGAAAGCAGCACATACATCAGAAATAGAAGGCAACGTAATGCAGTAACGTAGAAGATCATCTTGGAAGAATAAGAGTTTCATATTAGAACATGAAAATATATTCGATGCTTATTTACAACTGTTTTCACGATCTCTCGACTCCCTATTTTCCTTGCCTATTATTAGCGCTATAAACATGGCGACGTCACTAGCGTTGTGCCTATCTGCTGCCACCCTTTCATTCTTCACCCTTTCCTTATAGTTTATAAATTATTTGAATAATTTTATCTTTGAAGTAAAACTAAGAAATGTTGCTGCTTACTGCCGCAAATACACGTCTAAAGCAATAAAATAATACAATAAACATTGTTCTCCCATTTCTTCTTATCCCTTTAAGGACAGGCCACCTTATTGGGGTTGTCCCACAGAAAGTATTCTACCATTTTCAAACCAGCCCCTGGATCTGAATACTAATACTATATGATTAAATGTCATTCAAAATTTTGTATGGCCACTGAGCTATTCAATAAAATCTGTTTTCTTTTTCCTTATTGCGCTGTCCACCTCGCTGAGGTGGACACACATGCTCATTCAGTTCTAGCCTTCAACTTCCACCGTTCGAATTGTCTGATTTCCATTTTTTACATAAATAGTAGCAAAAACCCTTTTACTTTGCCCCCTTAGGAGTGCTGCCACACACAGTCCTTTTTTAGGCGTCTTTTTGGCCCATTAAAAATACCAGGAAATTCTGTATTTTTTTAGTTTTTAGAGGTCTCATTATTTAGTAACACAATTTTTTTTTTTGGGGGGGGCATTTTTTCTCTATTGCGAAGTCTATGGAAAAACGTCTGATTAGAAGGCCACCACCAGGGCATGCTGAAATTTAAAAAAAAATGTAAAAACAGCATTACAAAAACCCTTTTTGTCCTGCTCTTAAAGAGAACCTGTTATCTCTACTACGCAGGCCTCACTGAGGGCAGTATAGTATAGTGACAGACCTGCTGATTTCAATGATCTGTCACGTTGAGCTGCTCACAACAGGCGACATAATTAGGGACATGGTTATATATTGTGACTTTTGAGCTGCCAGTCAGTACTTTTATAGGACATGCCCGACCTCGCTATATGTGCCCACGCTGCGAGGGAGATGAGTCCGATAAGACTCACTGGCCCCATCCCTTCGCCTCTGGACGATGACTGGAAGGTTTCTTTCGTGTTACACATAAGAAAGGAACCTGTCAGTCCTAGTCAGGAGGCAGGGGAGGGTGGGCCAGGGAGTCTCATCAGAGCGCTACAAGGTTCGGCATGTCAGTACTATACAAATCAGTGGGTCTGTCACTATACTATGCTGCCCTCAGTGGCTGGAACATAGTACAGGTGACAGGTTCTCTTAAATAATTCCATAGACTTCCCTGCCACATCTCTGGAGCTGGCTGTTGTTTTCTTAAAAATGGCACAAAAGCCCCAAACCCTGAAAAATGCCTGAAAAAAATAAATAAACTATGTGTGACACCAACCTTACAGAGGGTGCTGTGTTTGGAGGTCCCGTGGATGCAGCCACACGATCACACTTGATCAAGCAGCCATCGAGATGCTCGATATCGTGACTGGTTCGGATAATAGTTCATGCCAGTTTTCCAAAACTAAACTCAGCACAGTGGCATCAGTAGAAAGCCGAATTCAGATCCTGACGTCAGGAATCGGGTCCCCAACCTGCCACCAACCTTTTATCTAGGACAATAGATTCCCATGAATGTTCTTTTACTTTCTGGGAGGTGCAGCATCATGAAGAAACGAACATTTGAAGGCTGTATTCCTGTGCCTGTCACAGGGGTGGTGTCGTTCTATAGAAAAGGGCTGACGCACACAAACGTATTTTCTTCCGTGCTCGTTAAGTTTTTTCTGCGGCCCGCATGTGAAACCATTCACTTCAATGGGTCCGAAAAAAAATTAAATGAGTGTGCATTCTGTTTCCATATGTCCGCATGGCTGTTCCGCAAAGAAGATAGAGCATGTCCTATTCTTGTCCATTTTGCTGACAAATAGGCAAATAGGCATTGTCAAAATGGATCCGTAAAAAAAGTATGCAATACAGATGTCACACGGACGTCATCTGTATTTTTTGTGGATCCGTGTTTTGGAGACTGCAAAATACATACAGTGGTGTGCATGAGCCCGAAGTCAAACTGACTTGTTCCCCATGTGGCTTGATTGACATTTCGCAGATGGGGTATATCCTCGCCAATCCACATCCGGCACATGCGCAGTGAAGTGAGGTGTGCTGGTCTTGGCTACATCTGTATACTGCACATGCGCTGGATGGCGTTTTAGGTCACTTGCGACACACGGTGCAGTCATGATCTGCTCAGGGTGTGGCCAGTTGCAGTCGAGAACCACGCAGCCTATTATGCTGCAGCTGCCTTTTATTTCACGAAAGAAGACCGCACTGCTTAGCAACTTCAATACCGCACACCCATTAAGAATGAAGACCAGCTATACAGTGCCGGGCCATGTGGTCGTACTCCTAAAGGGGTTGTGTCACGAAACATATTCTACATTTTTCAAACCAGCACCTGGATCCAAATACTTTTGTAGTTGCATGTAATTAAAAATGTTATATAGCCAGTGAGTTATTCTATAAATTCTATCTGTATAGCGCCACCTGCTGTTTGTTCTTTTCCTTATTTTTTGTCCGTCTCAATGAGCTCCTTGAGAGCGCTCTGTTTAAATCTTCAATTGTCACCGACCATATGTTCTGTTAGAAGCTGTGGCAGTTACAGGGAGGTAGCTGCAGCAGAAAGGACACATCCTTGAGCTGACAGGCTGAAGATAATCTAGCAGAACAATTGGAGTAGTTAATGTGGAGATTTCTGGATCCATGTGAGGCACAGGGCTGGTTCTAGCTTTGTTAGAAAGAGATTGTCATGTACTATAACTAGACGATGTCTGATTTTCATTTTTTACATCAATCATGACATACCCCTTTAAGCCCATTTGACATAGAGATTAACCACTTAGTTACCCACTCATTTGATATATGATCGTTTTCCAGACTGAGATCCAGCTATAATTGATCTACTTTTATACCGCATTTTGTTAAGCATTGCTTTAGGCTTTTTGCAGCTTGGCCATGTTCTGTAGAGATGCTCCTCACATCTGACCACATTCATCGTGACTACAGATAATCTAGTACAGTGATGGGCAACGTGCGGCTCTCCAGCTGTTGCAGAACTACAACTCCCAGCATGCAAAGTCTGTCTATAGCTATCAGCCTACTGCAGGGCATGGTGGGAGTTGTAGTTTAGCAACAGCTGGAGAGCCGCACGTTGCCCATCACTGATCTAGTATAATAATGGTATCTAGAGTATATTGACCTTAGTTGACTTAGTGGGTACGGGCAGAAGTAGCAGCTGCTGTCCCAGGGGCTGTAATATCGTCTTTACATAACAAGGTTCATGCATCCCGCTTCTTTCATCTCTTGTTTTTTCCTGGAAGCATATCCATTCGAATGCAGACATTTGTATTGCAGTCAGCATGACCGTATGTACTTATAACACATGAAATGTAACACGCCTCTTTGAGTAAATGAGAGGCCTCTACCTATCGCCGAAGAATGGAAGGGAAATTGCAGTGAAGACATAGAGGCAGCGCTGAAAATATACCGTAATAGCGATTGTCAAAGAGATTTCACAGTGTTCACTCAAGTCAGAACATCATGTGTCGCTCTGCCAGAGCACGGCAAAATTTAACCTCACTAATTGGTAATATTTGGGCTGCATAGTAAGTCAGACTTCACTTTTCAGTTAAAATATAATGATATCATTATTACACCTTTAAAAAAAATGTATCTCGATTTTAAACATCCATTCTCTGCTACGTGGCAGAATTCTGTTTTTACCAAATACTTACTGAGTAAAGCCTAGAGAAAATAGATCAGATTCTACAGTAAGGGTATGACCACACGGAGCAACCATGCCATGGTCAGGACTACCGCACAGCCATACGAACCACAGCAGCATCACATTAAAGGAGTTTTTCAACTGTTGTCTACTGATTGACTATCCTCAGTATAGGTCCTCAGTATCTGATTGGTGGAGGTCCGACTTCCGGCACCCCCATCCTCTGGTGACGTCATGTTCATCGGTCAGGTGGCCTAGACACAGCTCAGTCCCATTCAAGTGAATGGGACTGAGCTGTGATCCAGTGGATGGTGCTGTGCTTGGTAATCTCACCAGAACACCGTAGCTTCTTCAAACAGATATTAGTCAGGAGTCAGACCCCACCGATGACACACTGATGACCTATCCTGAGGATAGGTCATCAGAATAAAACACTTGGAAAACCCCTTTTACATTGTTTGTTCAGTGTTCATTGATAATGGACATGCGGTAGCCTGCAATACCGCGCACCCATTAACAATGAAGACCGAATAAACAATGCGATTCTAGTTAATATAATGCTGCTGTGGCTCATACGCTCACATGGTACTTGGCCACTTTGCAGTTGTATCCCAACCGCAGAATGGACACTTCAAGTGGACATACACTAAGGCTACATTCACATGCAGGGCTGGGACAAGGTCCACCACCAACAGAGGCTGAGCTGCCCAAGTGCGCCCCCCTCCAACTTGTGGATGACACTGCTATGGGGGATCTGTGATGAATGATACTGTTATTGGGGAATCTGTGGATGACACATTTGTGTCATCCACAGATCCCCCCTCCCCATAACAGGGTCCATGTAGGAATGACCCCCAATACAAGGGGTGAGGCTGTGGGGTTGTATCTGCTTTTTTGATGACAGCGCTAGCGGGCTCGTGCAGTGACTGTAGTTCTACTACACTCCTTCCTCACACACACTGTATATAATCTTAACTATATAACTGTAGTGATTTGCTACAGTTATATAGTTAATAAGATTATATCCAGTGAGCGGGGGGGATGGGGGGGTAGTAGAATACAGTCACTGCACGGGCCCTGCTGTCATTATGAAATAGCATATGTGACCCCACCTCTTTTATTGGTGGTCATTCAGTAAATTAACCCTGTTTTGGGGTGGAGGGGGGGTGTCTGTGGGACAAATATGTGTCATCCACAGATTCTCCCCATAACAGGGTTCATTTAGTGACTGACCACCCAAATTGTGGTGACCCAATACATGGGAGTTGCATCTGCAGAGCTTTTGTATAATGCCACCCCACACTGTAGTGTCCCCCACACAGTAATGTCCGCCACACTGCAGTGCCCCCACATAGTAATTTGTCACGCCCCCCCCCTCTTGTCATAATCCCCTCTTCTTGTCATGCTTTTTCTGCCCCCTGTCATTCTCCCCCATCTTTTCATGCTCTTTATACCCCCCCCCCCCATGTTGTCATGCTCTTTCTGCCCCCCCCATGTTGTCACAGACTTAATGAAAGGGGGCCCGGCATTTTCACTGTACTTAATGCCGGGCCTCATCAGAGCGCTCCTCTCACCTCCATTATGGTCACTTCTCCAGGCTTCCAGGATCAGGCCCCAGCACTGCCTCACATTAAGCAGGTGGGCGGAGCCTAACTGAGGTCCGTTAGGCTCCGCCCACCTGCTTACTCTGTTTCTAGTTAGAGCCAGAGGCAGCGGGGCCTGATGCTGGGGGCCTGAAGCAGCATAATGGAGGTGAGAGGAGCGGTCTGACGGGGCCTGGCTCAGGGAATGACAGGAGGGAGCGCTGAGCGGTTCCCCCCTGTCAGTCCCTCTCCCTCTCGCCCGCCCCTGCCTGCGCCCTGAGGCTGGAGCGCCCTGAGGCTGGAGCCTCCCCAGCCTCTGTGTCGGCCCGGCCCTGTTCACATGACCGTAGTTTTTTGCCGATTCGCAAAACACGATACCAGCCCGTGTGCTTTCCGCAATTTGTGGACCGCACATGGCCGCCGCTATCATAGAAAATGCCTATTCTTGTCCACACTTAAACCAGACAAGGACATACTCTGTATTTTTTGCGGGGCTCGAAACGGAACTACGAATGTGGACAGCACAGAGTGTGCTGTTCGCAACCTTTGCGGTCATGTGAAAGAGCCCTAAGACTGAGGCCTTTGTGTACGATGTGACGACGTGACAACACGTCATGTTGTTAAAGATTGCAGCATTGTGGTGGTGTTATACTGTACATTGCCACATAATGAACGCGAATGTGCTTGTGTTGTGACTGAACAGCCACAAGAAATTCAAACCTACTTGATTCCTCGAGACTGTTGGGTCGTGTCAACGTAATAATCGCAACACAATTGGCATGTGGCCTCAGCCTAAAGGCTCATGCACACAAGGTATGCCTTCCCTTCATTGTTTACCTATGGTGGTGAGCAGGTGTAATTACAAGTAAGCCATGCCTTTCACCTCTATGGGACGTCTCTTTCCTATTCAGACAGCTGATCGGCGGGAGTGCCGGGTGTCGGACTCCTGCCGACCTGATATTGATGACCTATCCTAAGGATAGACCAATAGTATAAATAAAGCGGACAATCCCTTTAGGTCTTTTACATTGTCTGCATTGTATATAGGCCGTATTATAAATCTGTGTTTTACAACCAGCTATGTGACCGGACTGTACCTCAATGCGCCTCCGTTTTATATGGCGTTTTCATGGCACGCTTGACAGATAGAATATTATAAAGGCACCATACAGAAGCACCCACAGCGCCTATCAGACTGTAATAAATAAGGAATAGCAAGGATTCTACGTGCCTCCGTAAAGGGCCACGCACGTGACTTTTTCATGCCTATACAACAAATTTAACAACTGTGATAATCGTAAGTATCAATTATTGTAACATTGTTCTGCACGAAAAGGCAAAATTGATTGTGTCCACAAAGAAATCAAATCTCTTTAGGCCTCGTTCACATCTCCATCAAGCAGATCCGTCACAAATGCTGGCTGTTGACCGGATAAAAAGCTATCGTATGTGGCCGGATCACCGCCAGATCCCATTATAGTTAATTTTGGACCAGCACAGCCTGATCTGGTGAAATCCGGCATACTGTTTGCGGCTATGATCTAACATGTGTTCGAAAATGGTGGTATGGAAGGAATGACTGTAGGGATCCAGACATCCCTCTAATATCAATGACTAGTAAGAATGCCTTTGCATGTCAGTATTAAAGAGGTTCTTTTCCAGTGAAACCATTGCTGTAATGTCATGTATTCAAAGCTATTACATTGCATCATTGGAGCCCTTACTGCCCCCCCCCCCTCTTCCCCTTCAATAAATACCCACAAGGACTATGACAGTCAACCACAATTACTGGGGAACCATCCTCTAGACAATTGCTTTCCCTGCACTTACAGTTCAGCAGAAATGAAGCATTACTTGGCCATATACAGCCACCTAGAGAATGTCCCCGATGAGGACCTATCTCTATCATCTCCGTCATAGGGCATATGGAAAACTGTTTACCAAAGAGGCAATCCCTTTAACGAGTTTTAACATTAGCCTTCCCCATAGATATGGATGCATGTCATCCTTCTTATACTCATGAGACGTGTGCTGTTGACATCAGAAAATGACCTAATGTTTAAAGAATTCTTGGTGATATTATGTTTCATTTTCCATATCCCTATCTAGATTTTTTAGAAAATTATGAAATCCTGCAGTTTTTGCACTGGCCACTAAGCCTAATAATAGGTGCCACTTCCTGTTCTGTAGATATCACTGTTCAGCAGTCATCTCATTATCATCAAAGGACGGACTACAATGACAGATAACACATTTGTAGAGATAACCCAGGGTCCACCATTCACAATAGGTGACAGTTACAACTTGTCTACTCGTCCTCCCTGTACTGTGACCTCACCATACGTCAGATCTAGAAAACTCTCCCATACATATACATGAAGTGTGCTCCTGCCCATTGTGTCTGTGGCCCAACTCAGGCAAGATGGCTGCCTTCATAGTGATGTTCAGGAAACAGGAAAAAAAAATGTACAATCAGAAAAATAATCAGAGTAGAATAAAAGTATTTGTGTGACTATTTGGGTTTAACTGGCAGAAAAAAAATTATAGGTGGCACATTCCCTTTAAAAAATAAGCAGTGTAGTGAAATTACAAATTTTTACATTTTCCAGAGCTACTGTTATCATGGTAAATTTGCTTTATCTGATAGGGTTTGATATGTTATTTGATCCATTGACTACTCTATTCCACTGTAATTCCAGTGATACCATCGTTATGAAATCTGTATGTGAAAGAAACTGTTGTGCCACTAATCACCACCAGGGGGTGGTAGTATGTTAGATGTGCTGTGCACACAGGAGGGCAATTTAAATTCTGTGGATTTCTGGACTTTGATGTACTATTGTTATTTTGTAATGTTTCTCCTTAGAGAATACTAGTGAAAGCAATTCTGCGCTTATGAGAAATTGGTACGCTTTTAAAATAAATAAAACCCCTCCCTTCTTCAGGGAATAGACTCATCAAATGATTAAATGAAAAGTTCATTAAGAAAGGTGCAGTGATAAGCTGCAGGCGTTGCGCTCACCAGGCACCACATCGAGTGACAGCTTATGTCACGTCCTCGCCGATGCTCTGTACGTTTCTGACTATTATTCAAGCTACGTGAGGATGGAATATTTCTTTTAGTGATGCTACATGCATCGCCCGGTGAGCGGGTATCACACAGGATCAGCAGCTACTGTTGTTGGGCAAATACCTTACAACATGTCTAAGGGTACTTTCACATCTGCATTTTGGCTTTATCCGTCATGGTTCAGCAAAAACGCATCGGTATATTATACAGTTCAGAACGGATCCGATTGTATTATATCCCAAATGAACAAGACGGATCCGGCACTAAATCCATTGTAAGTCAATGGGTGCCGGATCCGTGTTTTTTTCGTGTCCGTTGACTTACATTATGTTTCCTGACGGATCCGTCTTGATCAGTATCCCATGACGCATTAAAAAATGCTGCTTGCAGCGCTTTTGTCTGCATCATGGGAACGGGTTGAAACGGAATGGAATGCATTTTGGTGCACTCCGTTCCGTCCCCTTCTTTTTTCCCCCCATTGACAATAAATGGGGACAAAACAGATGTGTTGTCCTCCACTTTTGAGCTCTTATGATGGATCTCAATTGCGGAAAGGGAAAGCGCACATGTGAAAGTAGCCTAAAACTTCAAGCATTTAATGTCGCTGGCTACGGCCACACGCTTCCTAACAGCGTCCTCTCCTCTAGGCTTCCACACAGGAATATTGTGTACTGTATCACAATGTATATTGGATGTGTAAAAACTATTGACCATCATTTTTCTTGCCTGTCCTCATGAGAACCCTTTTTACCTGTGGTTTTTGAGTACTTATTTATTCAGATATTATTAATCTTTTTTTTTTTTCCCTGAATGATGTTACTAGACAAGAAATGCGACAAAAATCTACCCATAGGCCCAAATGTATTAAGGGCAGGGTATCGGTTATTTGACATGTGTTTAAGGAGAAATAAAGGGGTTGTCCCATGAAAAATATTCTACATTTTTCAAACCAGCACCTGGATCTGAAGATTTTTGCAATTACATGTAATTAAAAATTTAGTATAGCCACTGAGTTATTCAATCAAATCTCTGTAACCCCACCTTCTGTTTCCTCTTTTCTTTCTCTGTGTCCACCTCACTGAGGTCGCACATGCGCAGTTCCATCCTTTTACTGCCACCAGCTGTATCCACTGTTAGAAGCTTTGACACTTACAGTAACAGAGCTGCAACAGAAAGGACACCACCCCTGATCTGTGATAGGGAGAAAGCGGAGGCATAAAGGAAACACCTCCTGAGCTGTAATAGGGAGAGAACTGAGGCAGAAAGGACACAACCCATTCTCTCTCAGAACGTATGCAGGTTCACTTTTAAGTCATTTTTGCTATCATTGTACGTTCAAGATCATCTGTAATGCTTAATAGGATATCTAGTGGTTATTGGTTCCCCGGTCAGTTCCAAATTACCTTTTTTAGACCTTAGGTATGCTGTACTATAAGGGGCCCATTATTGTGTTAAAATTAGGGCCCATTGGAAGATCCTCTGGCACTCTGGTGGGACCCAGTGCATAACTCCTTTAAATACAGTTTGTACCACATCACATCAACAACTCAACTTATGATTTATGTTAAGAAGTGAGTGTGGTTATGGGCGGTATTAATGGTAAGCCATGTTTAAAAAGTAGTAAAAAGGCACGCCACCAGTGGACTACTTTAAAATTTCACAAAAGTTTACTAAAAACACTAAACCTCCACTATAAAATAAAAATCACAGAAATAAACGTGGCCTAAAGAGGTGGAACTGCTCAAACCCCAAACACTGTTGCTTGTTTCTAACTGGGGGAGCAGCTCCTCCGCATAAGGTTCGCAGGAGCAGCCATCCCCAGCAAAACTTGCATACAATGGAGGATGCCGGCGCTAACCACATGCACCACACAAACATCCTACACAAAATGAAACAATGTGCGGATGAAAATATGTAAACACATAACTCACTGAAAAAAGGTGCACCACATGGATAAGCACCTGACAACACTGGCCAATCCCCAAAGCTGATGTTAAAAGCTGAGATATTTGCCAATATCTCCCAGTCACGAACATATCGGAGCCCCTTCATGCACCACGTCAAGGTTTCTCAGCATGGCATGGGGTCCTACCACTAGACTACCTATGGTGTGTGAACAGGGTCTGAAAGGTGCTGATATCCAGCTCACAGCCCCAATCCCACTTACCTGCACTGCAGGACCAACAATGCAATAGGAGACAAATGAGACCGCAAGCCACACCCACAACAGACCATGTGACACAGGCTCCCAGGTGCAACAGAATGTTACCAGCCATACGCAATGGCACATTCAGTACATATAAAGCTAAAATCACAGAAATAAACGTGGCCTAGATGGGTGGAACTGCTCAAACCCCAAACACTGTTGTGTGCTTCTAACTGGGGGAGCAGCTCCTCTGCAGTTGCACCTGGGAGCCTGTGTCACATGGTTTGTTGGGGGTGTGGCTTGCAGCCTCATTTGTCTCCCATTGCATTGTGGAGTGTACGGCTTATAGTGGTCCTATAGACAGATCCTTCCATCTCCTCTGTGGAATATATGGCCTATAGTGGTCCTATAGACCTTTCCTTCCATCTCCTCTGTGGAGTGTACGGCTTATAGTGGTCCTATAGACAGATCCTTCCATCTCCTCTGTGGAATATATGGCTTATAGTGGTCCTATAGACAGATCCTTCTATCTCCTCTGTGGAGTGTACGCCTTATAGTGGTCCTATAGACAGATCCTTCCATCTCCTCTGTGGAATATATGGCCTATAGTGGTCCAATAGACCTATCCTTCCATCTCCTCTGTGGAGTGTACGGTTTATCGTGGTCCTATAGACAGATCCTTCCATCTTCTCTGTGGAATATATGGCTTATAGTGGTCCTATAGACAGATCCTTCTATCTCCTCTGTGGAGTGTACGGCTTATAGTGGTCCTATAGACAGATCCTTCCATCTCCTCTGTGGAGAGTACGGCTTATAGTGGTCCTATAGACAGATCCTTCCATCTCCTCTGTGGAGTGTACAGCTTATAGTGGTCCTATAGACAGATCCTTCCATCTCCTCTGTGGAGTGTACAGCTTATAATGGTCCTATAGACAGATCCGTTCTATCTCCTCTGTGGAGTGTACGGCTTATAGTTGTCCTATAGACAGATCCTTCTATCTCCTCTGTGGAGTGTACGGCTTATAGTGGTCCTATAGACAGATCCTTCCATCTCCTCTGTGGAGTGTACGGCTTATAGTTGTCCTATAGACAGATCCTTCCATCTCCTCTGTGGAGTGTACGGCTTATAGTGGTCCTGTGCACAGATCCTTCCATCTTCTCTGTGAAGTGTACAGCTTATAGTGGTCCTATAGACAGATCCTTCCATCTCCTCTGTGCAGTGTACGGCTTATAGTGGTCCTGTGCACAGATCCTTCCATCTCCTCTGTGCAGTGTACGGCTTATAGTGGTCCTATAGACAGATCCTTCCATCTCCTCTGTGGAGTGTACGGCTTATAGTGGTCCTATAGACAGATCCTTCCATCTCCTCTGTGGAGTGTACGGCTTATAGTGGTCCTATAGACAGATCCTTCCATCTCCTCTGTGGAGTGTACGGCTTATAGTGGTCCTATAGACAGATCCTTCTATCTCCTCTGTGGAGTGTACGGCTTATAGTGGTCCTATAGACAGATCCTTCCATCTCCTCTGTGGAGTGTACGGCTTATAGTTGTCCTATAGACAGATCCTTCCATCTCCTCTGTGGAGTGTACGGCTTATAGTGGTCCTGTGCACAGATCCTTCCATCTTCTCTGTGAAGTGTACAGCTTATAGTGGTCCTATAGACAGATCCTTCCATCTCCTCTGTGGAGTGTACGGCTTATAGTGGTCCTATAGACAGATCCTTCTATCTCCTCTGTGGAGTGTACGGCTTATAGTGGTCCTATAACAGATCCTTCTATCTCCTCTGTGGAATATATGGCTTATAGTGGTCCTATAGACAGATCCTTCCATCTCCTTTGTGGAGTGTACGGCTTATAGTGGTCCTATAGACAGATCCTTCTATCTCCTCTGTGGAGTGTACGGCTTATAGTGGTCCTATAGACAGATCCTTCTATCTCCTCTGTGGAATATATGGCTTATAGTGGTCCTATAGACAGATCCTTCCATCTCCTCTGTGGAGTGTACGGCTTATAGTGGTCCTATAGACAGATCCTTCTATCTCCTCTGTGGAGTGTACGGCTTATAGTGGTCCTATAGACAGATCTTTCCATCTCCTATGTGGAGTGTACGGCTTATAGCGGTCCTATGTTCAGTGTTATCGTTAGTGTCTTTGTTGAACCTCTGATAAATGTCCCCCTTTTCCAACCTGTGAGTTTTGGTGGGCGACCTTGTCTTGTTAGGTTTGTAGTTCTACCCTATTCCTTCCATTTTGTTCTGATGTATTTAATTGTCCACAGGATGTTCAAACTTTGGATTATTGTTTTTATAACCCAACCCTGATCTACAGTATATGTCTCCACAACTTTGTCTCTGACCTGTCTGGAGAGCTCTTTGGTCTTCATCTTGCTTGCTTAGTACTGCTGCCACCTGGGCCCTCCTCACTTCCGGCCAGTGGAAGTTTTTGTATTTTGTGCTGCTGGGGCAGTATTTTGTGATGGACTGTGGTATTTGACTCTGTTGGGGTGGTATAATGTGCCACAATATGGTATTGTTGGCCGTGCCTTCTATCTAATTTGGACCCAACTACAAAACACGTCCACTTTTAGTATTTTTTCCAGGGTCACTTTAAGTTTAAGTCCGCCCCTGAGTGCAGGCTAAGGTTAGGGCAGGAAGTGGAGATAAGAACATAGTCAGGAGGGCAAACCAAATCATAACTGAAGACAGGAACAAATATACACCAAGGCAGACAGGAACTTAAAGGCCTTATTGCTCAGGCACAGAAGAATGTGGGAATGATCCTGATAAAGGCCGGGTAACATTTGCTTTGGTTGGATTCAGAGGCACATAGCGTGCACTGGCTTTTTAGGAGTCTGGGAGGGGAATAGTGGCATCAAAAAGAGTGCTGCTATGCAGGAGGAGAGCCACAGCCAGGCACAACCCATGGGGTACCTCTGTTGGTCAGCCAGCAAGTTGTTACTATAAAAAGGCCACCTCTTGTATAATAACAATGTGAATTTTCCTTTGGTTTTCTTTGTTCAAATGTAATTAAGGACAAAACGTTTCATTAGTGTTTATGCTACTAACAGGCAAGACGCATAGAGCAGCATTAGAATTACAGACACATCTCCATTTCATTTACAATACATTAAAATATCAATTATAATAAATGGAAATAATGGGCTGGGGGAGGGGATCAGCTCATTGTTATGAAATGATTGCACATTTAAAAATGTCCACAACACATGGATGCTTTTTAGTGACAAATAGTCAGGGCGTCGCAACATAAAGAAAAGGTCCCTTGAAAGTCAGAGCTAATCTTCTCCAGAGTGCCCTTATGTATTATGAGTAAGGAACTTGAGAAATGAGAAACTTCAAAGAGTTCTGCAGTATTCACAGCATTCTGGCTTCAAAGCCGGCCGCGCTTTTGTATTCTAGACTTGGTATAATTAATATGTTTTAAATATTGTGGCTCCTTTTTTTTACGTTTATTTTGCTGTTTTTTTTTGTATTTTTCTATTTTGTACACAGCAACGTTTCATTATATGGGTCACCGGCATTTAAACAGAAGCTTTTTTCTTAGATTTAGTCAGAAAAAGGTGAGGATGGACAGGACAACAATTCTGTTTTACATTTACATCTAGAGGTCCCCTTTCAGAACCCTTTGCCCTACTTTTCAGAAAAATAAAATTCTTCTTTCGGACTCTTCATGGATTCCATTTTTACAAGATCATGACAGATATGATGGAACCATTTTTTAAACCCCATTTGTTGTAGGTCCATCAGGTATCCCATTGTTCATTGGATGGAATATTACAGTTTGCTATAATATTCTCTTCCCATTGCTATCTAATGGTCAGAATAGAATAGCATGGTTTTAACTGTTATGTCCAGTAAAATAAAAATGGAAACCAGACCCATTGTCTATTATAAATCAATTGGGAATTAGGAAAAAAAAAAAGATCATAACAGATCACGGTCGATCTCTCAAATTGATAATAATAACAGATCATGACTGTTTCAGCATATGGATCATGAAGCCTGTAAAAATGGAAGCCATGATGAGGATAGAGCCCTAGTTTTGGAAATCTCTAGGGGTTTTCTGCTTTCTGCCTCCTGTTCTTGACATCTGTAGTCTCTACATGCTGCTTCTGCTGGAGGAACTCTTCACCTTCCTGAACCTTCTCCCTTATCGGATATCTATATAGTTTACTCATTGAACTCCTGAAATGTAGTGATATCCTAGTTCCCAGTTCACAAGCCCCATAGCTTAGTGATAGACATTGATGCTTAAAGACAAAACTAAAAAAGTACAATATAAGTAAGTAAAATGTTTTGCATGATCTATTAAAGTGATCTTCCCAGATATACAGTATAAAATTAATCTATGATGTCTATATTTTTGACTGTACTGCCTATTTAGTTTTCTTACAAGGGTAGTCTCATCTCAACAAGCCCCAATGATAACAGCTGGCCTCTGACAACACATTTCTCCAATGAAGATTTAAAGGGGTTCTCTGGGAATTTGATATTTTTGGCCTGTCCTCAGGATAGGTCATCAAGACTTCTGGCATCCCCGCTGATCAGCTTTGTGAAGAGGTTGGGGTGCTGTGTGAGCACTTTGGCTTCTTCCTAGGCCTGTGAGGTCATGTTCATCGGTCTCATGGCCTACTGTAGGTGCTGTTCAGTGAATGGGGCTGATCTCCGATACTAAGCAGAGCCTCTATCCAGTGGACGACACTGTGCTCGGTAAACTGTGAGGAGGTCTATTGAGCACCACAGCTTCCTCGAACAGCTGATCGGCAGGTGGTGATGGGAGTCTGAACCCTGCCAATGTCATATTGATGACCTATCCTGAGGATAGGTCATCAGTATGAAAATCCCATAGAACCCCTTTAAATGGTTCTTTGACTATGTAATAAATGGTCTAGCCAGTTTTGCCAGAGTGAGAGCTACTCTCTTTTCTGTCTTATAGAGGAGGTCAAGAAAGGGAGATCTCTGCTTAAGACATTTATCTGCCCTAAAGGACTCGTGGAAAGCATTTGTTGAAATGAAATAACTCCTAAAATAATACAAATATTACAAGAATCCAGTAAAGAAAATAAGCATCATTTATCATCAAAACATCGTTTTTACTATAAGTACTGCATGAAAATGCATCCCACTGCTTCCAGAAATATCTACTCATTGAATAAGTGACGTTAGCAGAAAGAACCTCAGTAGAGAAGTTATGTGACTCATAAGCAGTGAACGTAATATCTTTACACACCAGGGTGCAACATCCGGAGAGAAAAAGTGATCCCCTTCACTGGCTATAAGGAGCCACATTTTGGCAAATAAGTTGCTCATTCCTGGACTAAAGGCCCCTTTACACGGGCAGATTATCTGGCATAATATCTGACATTGCCGACATCTGGCAATGTGTATCAGTAAGGTTCATTCAAATGCTGGGCTCTGATAATTGCCCTGCATAAAGATGCCACCGATAGGGGGAGACTGGCCATAGACCCTACAGGGAAATTTCCTGGTGGGCTGATGTCCCAGGGGGCCACCCAAGTCCTCCTATCTGGCGCTGGCTGGGTAGACAATGAGCTCTCAACAGTAATTAACACTGTGAGAATCAGGTACTCATGTACCTCGCCAGTGACCACACATGCTCTCCTAAATTCAACTGCTGGGGCCCACACCTTACCTCCTAAGCCCCCTACTCCATAGACAACTGCAGGAGGAGTACAGAAAATGG
Organism: Bufotes viridis; assembly: GCA_033119425.1. NCBI lineage: Eukaryota > Metazoa > Chordata > Amphibia > Anura > Bufonidae > Bufotes > Bufotes viridis. The sequence goes on along the minus strand of CM065593.1, from coordinate 386,001,344 downwards.
TAGCTATTGATGGCCACCACAGAGGGCCAGCTTTTGGAGCAGTATGTTGTGCTACACTGTGGCATTTGGTTCTGCTGGGAGGGTATTTTGCACTATAGTATTGTTGTTGCCCCACCTTTTGTTAATCTGGACCTGCCTACAAAATGGGGCCAATTTTAGTTTTTTTTCCAGGGCCACTTTAAGTTTCCAGTCCACCCCTGCCACAGATCACCTGATGAACGCGCAAACAAATCCATCAAGTGACAGCATTGTTCATGTGGACACCAGAGTCATCATTTCTGAGCAGCAGATCATCCTGTGTAAACTGCCATCTGCCGCCCACAAACAATAAATCTCTATGAATGCAAGTGATTGCTACAGATATACATGTACTATAAATGAACACCAGCCATGTATCGGGAATGAATTGTTTATTCCTGATGATTGCTTGCTCTGAGAGGCCATGTAAATGGGCCTTTAAGGGGCTTTCTGGCTACACAAAAATAAAAAATAACACCAGCATTGAACCTTACTGCATTATATAAACCAGATGATGAAGTTTCAAATGCTTTTTGACTCCTGCAGCGTAATTGCGATCTGTGATCTGCATCCTGTGTTTACATGCCAGCGCAAAACTCATGGGGAGTGTCTATATAATCTGATCCTTCCCCTCCTTACTCGAACATCACATAGCCAAGCCTGTGTGAAGCCCTGCTAGAAAAACCCTGCCCAAAAACACAGCGTCACTGCTGACATCATGCCTACAGGGCAGGGTCCAGGAGAGCAAGCAGAACAAGCCCCCTCAGAGGCAAGCTCATTTTCGGTGTTCTGTCTACAGGGCAGAGCCTACAAGCCTTGTCATACCTCAGCTTTAGACCTGATAGCATTGGGACAGGGAACCAACACAGTGGAAAATGTCACTTGACCACGATGGAGCGCAGGAAACGGGGCATTACAGGTAAACAATCACTATTAGTAAGTGATAAATTGTGTTGTTTCCTGTTTCCATATTGATGCTGAAAATTGCAAAACCAGAAAACCCCTTTAAAGTTGACCACAAATATAAGCTGTCAGCTGAATACACATATGGCAGACAGCTATTTCATGATATGCTCTGTACATCATATATAATTGCTATTTTTTTTCTTCTGTATTTGGGGCACTACTTTAATTCTACCTGAATCAAAGTTTTAAAGGGTTTTGTCTCACAAACACAGCTCTCTTTTAAATAAAAGACTGTCCAGACATTGGCTGAATGATCTAGGTCTTTCTAATCCTTGGGAATAAGTCATTTCTTGTCTGGCCATACGTTTCACCAACAGCAACCAAAGGGGTACTATTTCTCTTTATGGAGAACACCTAGTAGGCATAGGAATTGTATATGGTTGCCAGAGAATGATCCACTGTGAAGAAAGAAATTAGCTCCCATTCCAAAAAGAAAAGAAATATGATGCCACCAGTTGTAAGGTAGCTTTTCTATAAGTCAATGTTTGGCCATTTGAACAGACCTTGAGACTTAAAGGGGTTAACCATGAGTAAGACAGACCACCCAGAGTGGCTCTTCCTCTCCCTACCACGCTGAGATCTACACCCATTTAAGGGGGCGCACGTGACTGCTGCAGCCAATCACAGGCCTCAGTGGTGACCCAATCCCCTTTCGTCACTTGACCAGTTGTTGTGACACAAGGGGACCAGGGGAGAGCATACTTACCTGGTCCCTGCCACTAGGTTAAGTGTCTAATACTCCCGGGCCAGCTCTTCCCCTCCTTGCCATGCTAAGATCAACATCCATCGATGGGGATACATGACCACTACAGTCAATCACTGGCCGTAGCAGTGACCTGCCCCTCTTGCATCACATGTCCAGTTGTTTTGACTCAATAGGAGCATGTCAACACTGCGGTCTGTGATTGTCTGCAGTGGTCACGTGTTCTCCCCACCCAAATGATGGTTATAATTTCATCGTGCAGGGAGAGGAACAGCTGGCATGTGAACGTTAAACACCAAACCAGTTGCCACTTTGGGAGGTCTGTCTTACTCTTGAATAACCCCTCTTGAATAACCCCTTTAACCATTATAGCTAAGACAGTACCTCATCCTCAGACAGCTCTTTCAGGGAGATTGCAAATGTAATATAGAGAGAAGCTAGGTCCACCAGTGAAGGATTGTGACTCAGATCGTAGACAGGGATCTAGAGGACAGTTCTCCTTCTTGTCCTGATTAGCAGAGTATATACACTGGAGTAATTTAGCTGTTTAACAGAATTTTCCATCAGACTACCAGATTAAAGGTAGCAAGGCTGCTTCAGACTTTTCGATGCACTGTGTCAACATGGAGTAACACTTTGGTTTTATGGGTTTTCCAGGTGTGTAATATTGATAACCTGTCCGACGACCCGTGTCGATTATTGTAACTGTTTAAATAGGACCGAACATGCGCCTAGACCACGTGACCGATGACCATGACATCACTTGCTTAGGAAGAAGCAGCAGTGCTCATCAAACACCACAGTCTCTTCAAACAGCTGATCGACAGGGCTGCCGGGAGTCGGACTCCTATCGTTTAGATACTGACGGGGGGATCATTATCCTGCACCAGGTGCATGATAAATTATTGGGCTTGTCACGTTTTTCTCCTTCGGAAAAACACTTTTGCAATATTGATTGAGTCTAACCTTTTATTGACTGCCTGAATGTTGCCTACACTTTCCAAATGTTTAACAAACTTCCATAACTGATGAGGAAAACATGCAAAAAGTGTAGCCAGATGCTTTTAAATGTGCCTTCTGCACTATCAATTCCATATCTTCATATTATAGGTGTATCCTCATAGGTGTATCCTTTTATGATCCAGTCCTGAGGTCTATTTGTTACTGTGATTTCCATAATGACTACTACGCATGGAGGAAAGATCAGTCATCCATGTGAAAGCATAACTGCATTTCCAGAGGCAGCATAAAGACGTTTACCAGCTCCTAGTACCATTCATTGTACGGTGTTATGTCACTTACTTTACAAGAAATACAATTCCTTACAAATCCCACGAAAACTGTTGTTCGATTATGTGACCACACATTCAACTCAGGAAAAAAAAATTACATTACTGTGTGGAAACAGGTGCACTTCTGTGATCCCGTCTATCGGTGCAAAAAAGCAGGTTAATTGCTGGAATAAAAGGTGCAAGAAATTCAATTCAGCCTTTCTTTTTGCTTTTTATGTAGCATAAGAAGATCTCGAGGGATCAGGTTAATTTGTTGGAGCTGTGGTTTGAAAAGATAGCGAGGATAACCCGGAGTCCTGAACTTGTCAATCATTTTGTCCAGATTAAAAAAAAACACACATGAAAGGGAAGTAATTATTATTTTTGGCTCTAGAATATTGACTGTAGGGAAGACAATGCGATGTTCCTGTGGGATACAAACGTCTTGGAAAATGCTCTTGGTGAGGTCGGTAAATGTCACTAGATATTGGGCCAGATATACAGGGATCAGTAGGGTCCAAGATATACATTGTCTGGAAGGGGGTATAAACCTCGAACATAAGGGAATATTGACCTCTAACAGAAAGAGGGGGAGTATGTTTTTAGTTTATTTAGTCATTTTTGGAGACATACTGCATGGTATATGCTTTCCATGTAAGGCAGAACGTAGACTGAGGAGCTACGCGTATTTTTATGCTGCCTTATGGTTTGTTTTTAGCTTTATAGTGGTGGAAAGTATTTATTTCAGCAGCGCAGTCAGATGGTACGTCTGTCATGGAGCTTTACATCAGTTTAATATCAGAACAAGCCAATTGTCTTAAGTAATTCCACACTATCAGTGTCTTTGGTTGGATTTCTCCAGTGGTTATCTGACAAGGTCTGTTGTGGACATAGTAGACTACTGAAAAGGTTATTATATTTACAGTATAGCATATATCAACAATGAGAGCCTTAAATTTTAATTACAATTTTAGGACATCCAAACCAAATATTAAGTAAAAAAAAAATTGTACATAACACACTTAACGTAAAATCGTCTTCCTGATTGTTGATTATATTCCATTTGACTGACTTTTTAAGGTTTACAGATGGTGATCTGCAGGACTAGCTGCGTACCTTTTTACATAATATACCATTATGTAAAGTAGCTCAGAGGTAACCACTTGTAAAGGACTCGTGCTTATATTTTAATGATTAGTGTTGATCGCTAATATTCTAATTGCAAATTTTTATCGCAAATATCGGTACTTTGAGAATTTGCGAAAATCTAGACTATAGTGCTATATATTCGTAATCGCAAATCTTCTAATTTTTTTTCAAATCAGTACTACTGCTTCTTGCTTGTGGGCCAATGAGAAGGCTGCAATATCTTTGTCAGAGATTAGCAACATCCCTAGCAACCAATATGAAAGTTCCCTACCCCTTTACTATCTAAGTACCTCCCCACCAGCCATTTTCTGCTGTTTTTTGCAGTTCCGAGAGAGACAGCAGTGTCATTGCTGTGCTGTGTGCTTTACAGACTCATCTGGATCCTTATTTAATTACATTAGATAGTTAGCTCATATATATAATACAGATAGTTAGTGGGAGATAGTCAGTGTAGGTTAGATAGTGATATAGTGTAGCTGATAGGCTCCAGTGCAGGGTGTTAGGTAGTGTGATAGGAATTACTGTGCTGTGATAGGGATTAGTGTCTCTGTTAGACACAGTGCTGTGATGTCACAACAATACTTAGTGCACCAATCAGTAATATCTACTCAGACCTGATAAATGTGAAGTTGCATGTATTGCGCAAAAAAAAATTGCATAATTAGTGCCGATTTGCGCAATCACGAAAATAATGACTGGAGATCTATAATTTGCTAATTTATTGCGAATATTATGCAAAAAATTCGAGAAATATTGTGAAAACTAATATTGCCTATGCCGCTCATCACTATAATACTGATTTGTAAAATGTTTATGAAATGGATATCCAGATGTCTTTCAGTGTTTGAGACAAACGCCCTGAAATTCGGTACATGGGCTCTCAATTTACAGCAGTGATGCTGTGTAATGCTGGATGTAAACAATAGATTAAAGGGGTTTTCCAGGAGTAACTTGTGGTTGTCCTATAAGGATAGGTCAGCAGTAGAGATGAGCGAACACCTGGATGTTCGGGTTCGAGAGGTTCGGCCGAACTTCCGGAAAATGTCCGGGTTCGTGATCCGAACTCAACCCGAACTTTATCCCGAACCCGAACCCCATAGAAGTCAATGGGGACCCGAACTTTTGGGCACTAAAAAGGCTGTAAAAGACACCCAGAGGGATAATATACCGCAATAAACGCATTGCGATTACAACTTTGAGCTAACGATCACCATGGGAACGCCTCCTCCAGTAGAATGTACTGTCGGATCTGAGAATTAAGTTGAAATCGCAATGCGATTCTTATATATTTGCTTAATCGCATTGCGATTTCAACTTAGCATTGCTAAATAATTCCATTCATATCGTTAACTTACTGAGTCAGTAAGTTAACGAATATGGATGGAATTATTTAGCAATGCTAAGTTGAAACGGCAATGCGATTAAGCAGATATATAATAATCGCATTGCGATTTCAACTTAATTCTCACATCCGACAGTACATTCTACTGGAGGAGGCGTTCCCATGGTGATCGGTAGCTCAAAGTTGTAATCGCAATGCGATTAAGAATACATAAGAATCGCATTACGATTCCAACTTTTTAGTACTCAACTTTTTAAAATCGTACACCACTTTAAGTTCCAAAGTTGCAATCGCGTCGAATAGAACTTAAAGCTGTCTCTTAGTCAGTTTTAGTATTGGTGTGTTGTAATAGAAGTTACATTCGTACGCGAATATAACTTAGAGCAATACAGTCAACTTTACACTGTTAGTTTTATTATCGCGATAATACAACTATTCAAGAATCGTGTACGTGCGCCTGTACGTGTGTGCGTTACCTCGGACACTATTCTATTTTGCCAGCCACAGCTGAAACCACTGATTTATGGTATTGCTATTTTGGCAATTGAATTTAACCCCAGAAAATAATCTATCCTTTGCCAGACAGCAGACAGTATTATACTTGTCTAACCAAAGCTGGAACACCAGATTTAGGGGATTGGTATTTGGGCAATTGTATTTAACCCCTTAATAAAATATAGAAATTTCTTTCCTGAGTTTCTAGGGGTGACAATTAGCACAGCCAAGCCCCTGAGGTAGGATATAGCAAAAAAAAAAAAACTAGTATTGATGGATTGATGGACTTGGTGGCAGCTTCTTCTGGCGCACCACAAGTCACAAAATGGCCACCGATCAACCCAGAAAATAAGTGACAGAAAAACGCTCCGTGCAGCCTAAAAACCAGCGAGCAAGTAACTAGCAGAAGTTCAATGATTCTCAGCTGTAAATCGATCCGTTCATTAGGTGCTGTTGCTGACTTTAACCTGCCTAATCTCGCCCTGACAGAAGCTGAGTCCTCTCCCTACACTAATCAGAGCAGTGTGACGTGCGGCGCTACGTGACTGCAGCTTAAATAGAGGCTGGGTCACATGCTGCACTTGGCCAATCACAGCCATGCCATTAGTAGGCATGGCTGTGATGGGCTCTTAGGGCAAGAAGTAAAACGCTAGCTGATTGGCTGCTGTGCAGCCCTTCAGAAAGCGGGAAGTAATCGACGGACACCGAACCCGAACCCGAACTTTTTTGAAAATGTTCGGGTTCGGGTCCGTGTCCCGAACACCCCAAAATTCGGTACGAACCCGAACGATGCTCGAACTGTTCGCTCAACACTAGTCAGCAGTATCAGATCATCTGGAGTCTGACTCTTAGATGTGGTGCCAGAACCAGGCATTGAAACTACACAGCTCTTTCTTGTACACTCATTGGCTGTAGTGATATTGACACAACGGTGCTTTGGCCAGTGATCGATCCCCATGTTCGTATAATATATGATACATTTTATGATTGCCACTAGGACCCCCAACAATTGCTCAAAATCTATGGTTCCTCCTCACTGTACAGCTATAGACCCTGCCCTGACCATCTCTCCATTCAAGCTCCTGACAATAGCCTTCTAGTGAGGAGGAACAGGGCACTTGATCAAGGCCGGGCCGACACAGAGGCTGGGGAGGCTCCAGCCTCAGGGCGCAGGCCAGCTCCCCAGCCTCTGGGCAGCAGGCAGGCCACTGACAATGTCGCTGCTGCGCCTGCCTGGCTGCTGGCCACGCTGGAGGACGGAGGGAGTAGTGAGCACTTGGCACTGACTCACGTGCTCCCTCCCTGCTCCGCCTCCTGGCTCAGCCGCTCCGCATCTCTGGTCGCTGCTCAGTCGCTTGCCTGACTGGCTGCGTACAGCGCGCACTTTGACCTGGCGCAGTCAGGTCACATGTGCGCCCTCTGGAGACCAGGAGCAGCGAGGGCAGCAGCAGGCAGCAGCACAGCACTGTGTCAAGACCCAGCCCAGGCCCCAGCAGGGATAGAGCGTGAGAGTCTGCCCTGAAGTGAAGTAAGATAGTTCTTAAATAAAGATAATATTCTTTTCCGTCTGATCTGAGGTCTGATGGGGTTCTGGATGGGGCCAAATTACAAGGAACGCCCCCGGAGGGGCGGAGGTGGGTTGATTTGGGGTGGATGTCTGATTAATAACAAACATACATATCTAAATGGCGGGGGGGGGGGGGGGTGCACTTGGGCAGCTCAGCCTCTGTTGGTGGTGGACCTTGTCCCAGCCCTGCACTTGATCATACAATCTATTCTGTGGATAGGTGAAAAAACCCTTAGAAAAATGAAAACCCCTTTTTGAGTGGGCTCACACTTTGAAATTCTACTATGCTGATGCCAGCACAAAACATATCCCAGTATCTGCAATTATGACAGTCTTTTAGGGAATAAAAGTACACAGGTGTAATGTACCCCAACAGGAATCTACACATCAAACCTAAAGCCTATGTTTTAAGCTGTGACCATGAAAGAAAATAACGACAACCTCTACTGTCTATAGGCAGAGGCCCGGAGGCATGGCCCACCTTTACTGTGTGCCTTGAATAATTCAGGATTAATGCAGAAAGTTTTGCGGCTCTCAATACGTTTACCGGCACAATAGACCGGAGTCTTAGAGAGATTATCTGTGTCATTTCATAAGACGAGTCACATTTTTTCAATCTACTTGAAGGTTTTGAATAAAAAAAAAAAAGATAAAACTAATGAATGCTATCAAAATATTAAAATTCATAATACAAAGAAGCATGGTAAAGCATTATCCATCTGTAAGATGTCAGGACATTGTGTGGCAATTTTCACATCAGCCGACATTCGGAAAACTCAATTTACACCTTGCTCAATAACTACCCAATGCTGTCAGATTTGTAGCAGAGCAGCATTTTGTCACTTTCCAGTACAAAGGCATCGTTCATAACAAAGCAAATATTGTACTGCAAATCAATTAAGTCCGATTTTTCAGAAAATTCTCCTAACAAGTATGTGTGCTTAATGCAGTTTCCGTATAACAAAATTACTACCTTACCCGCAGATGTCATCGAAGGATGCTCTGATGTTTTTCTAACATTATTATTATGTACTTTTTATGTTGGGACTTGTTATTATATACTATTATATACTATATACTTTCATTGTGTCATTTTTTACATTTTTATGTGTATGTTTATTTTGTAAGGGGGGGGGGAGGGAAATTAGGTAGCCTTTAGATCTTGGCTCTGGTGCCAGAGGAGTCTCAAACGTCCCTCTGCCACATGAGAATTTACCTATATCAATGCCAGGTGCCAAGTATTTTACAGATTTTGCATTGGAACACAGGTACTTCAAGTTGCATCTCTGATATTTGAAGGGGTATTCCCATTCGGGATATTTATGATTTATTGATAGGATATGCGATAAATGTCAGATCTGGTGGCTTGGCTATTTTTGGAAGACCCTTAGTAGGGAATGGAGAGGGCGCCGTGCATGTTCATTGTGTACTCCATTCAATGTGAGGCCCTGTTCTTGATATCCTATTGCTATGCCATACATGCCCTGGATAGTACAGCCCCTTTAATATATAGGGTCTGGTATACAAAGGCACTTCTTCTATTATGCTGCTTGGAGTGCAGCTTCAACTTTAAATGTTTCTTTCATGCATTTTCTACACGTGACTAGACAAGACCAGTTGCACAGGCCTCTATCCATTTCCAGTTGGTAAGGTCTCAATCCTGCTCCAGATACACATACCTTAATCCAGTTCCAGTTGCACAGACCTCAATTCAGTTCCAGTTGCACAGGTCTCAACCCAGGTCCAGATGCACAGGCTTCAATCCAGTTTGAGTCTTGCAGTCCTCTATCCACTTCTGGGTTGTACAGGCTTCAATCTAGCTTCAGTTGCACAGGCCTTAATCTAGTTCCAATTGCACATGCCTCAATTCAGTTCCAGGTGCACAGGCCTCAATCCAGTGCTAGTTCCACATGTCTCAATCCAGTTCCATTTGCACAGGTTATAGTCCAGTTCCATTTGCACAGGCCTCAATCCAGTTCCACTTGCACAGGCCTCAATCCAGTTCCAGTTGTACAGGCCGCAATTCAGTTCTAGTTGCACAGACCTCAATTCAGTTCAAATTGCAGCAAAATCTGAATGTCATTTTTGGTCAATGGCAAAATTATAATAGAGACAATAGAGACAGCCGTTGCTACGGGACCCCTGGAGAGAGCTGGCTCGTGTCTGGTTGCTGGCATGCCCTTTTAGTGGCTGGTGACCACCTGCACAGGGATGTGGTCTTCAACACATGTGAAGTTGAAGAGACATAATAATAAGACCTTCTGTCCTGGGTGGGTAGGAGTGTGGTAGTGTCAAGCAGCTTGTGAAATTTGCATGGTGAAATTTTTTCTGTACGCAATTGTTTGTGGTTGTTTCAGTAATGATCTATCATAGTATCCATGATGAATTATTGCAATCTTGAATCAATGTGCCCGATTTTCCCACCATGATTTGGTCACATTAGTTTTACCTCCCAGACTGTAAGGCTACTTTCACACTAGCGTTTTTTGCGGCTCCGTCATAGATCTGCAAAAACGCTTCCGTTGAAATAAAACAACCGCATGCATCTGTCATGAAGGGCCAGAGGCGTACACACAATACATGGGGCCCCGGTGCGAAACCGATCCATGGGGCCCCCCCCCCTCAACCCACCACCGCCACTACCTCCTCTACCATTCACCCAACATGCCTCCCAATAGTACCACTGTCATCCAAAATCAGACTGTACCGCACAATCTTGCTGTCCTGCCAAGCTCTACCTCTGCGTGAATTGCTTTAACCACCAGCTCATCTGCCAGGGCCCCCAAGCCTTTAACCACCAGCTCATCTCCCCCCCCCCCACCCCCCCACCAGGTCTTCTCCTATCTCCTCTCCCCTTCCCACCAGGTCTTATCCTCTCTCCTCCCCCCTTCCCACCAGGTCTTATCCTCTCTCCTCTCCCCCACCCTCCCAGACCAGGTCATCTCCTCTCCCCCCCCCCCACCAGGTCATCTCCTCTCTCCACCCCCCCCCCACACCAGGTCATCTCCTCCCCCCACACCAGGTCATCTCCTCCCCTCACACCAGGTCATCTCCCCCCCCCCACACCAGGTCATCTCCCCCCCCACACCAGGTCATCTCCCCCCACACCAGGTCATCTCCCCCCACCAGGTCATCTCCTCTCTCCCCCCCCACCAGGTCATCTCCCAGGGCCCTCAAGGGTTGCTTTAACCACCAGCTCATCTCTCTCCAGCCAGCAAGCCCCCCACAGTTCATCTGCCAGGGCCCTCAACAAGGATTGCTTTAACCACCAGCTCATCTCTCCCACCCAAACCCCCCCATACAGCAGATCTCAGGTCACCTTCTGAGTTCTCTGCAGCATTCACCAACTTTCCTTACTGGCTGCACTGTGGGGCGGCAATGGCTCCTCCTGTCCGGCTGCTGGGCTGGCTCCTCGTGAGACCTGACTCGTGACTCTCCGTCTCCCGCGTCAGGTCCCGTCTGCTGCTTGCTCAACGCTCATGTCACGTGAGTTCGCGCGCGCTTCCGCATGTTCCCGCGAGACCTGCCGCAGGCACCCAGGAGTTCACAGGTCTTGCGGGAATTGACGCCGTGCTCGCTCCTGACCGCGGCAAGCGGCAGTATTGTCAAACTGTCTGTCAGCATTACTTAGCGCAGCAGCTGGTGGCTGGGGCCAAGGGTCCGCAGGCGGCCGGGCCCCCTGGGTTGCCGGGCCCGGTCGCAACTGCGACCCCTGCGACCCCTATATGTACGCCACTGTGAAGGGCTCCGGTTGTATTATGTCTTCTATAGCCATGACGGATCCATCTTGAACACCAAATGAAAGTCAATGGGGGACGGATCCATTTTCTATTGTGCCAGATTGTGTCAGAGAAAACGGATCTGTCCCTATTGACTTACATTGTGTGCCAGAACGGCTACGCTTCGCCTCCAGAGCGGAATGGTGACTGAACGGAGGCAAACTGATGCATTCTGAGCGGATCCTTTTCCATTCAGAATGCATTAGGGCAAAACTGACTGTTTTGTATCGCTTTTGAGAGCCCTGCACAGATCTCACAAACGGAAAGCTAAAACGCTAGTGTGAAAGTAGCCTAATACTTTAATGTTACAAGAAAACAACAGTTGAAAAGCACAAGGACAATATTTCCATCTGTCCTCTCCCTTGTGTTCTCAGTTTGACAGTGTAGTGAAAATTGTTGTGCTGGTAGAACATCTTTCCTTTTTGGCGAATGTGATCATATCCTTTTTATTACAGAAAACTACCTTGTCGAGTTCGCCATTTCCCCTGTCTGTCTCAGCGCTATTTAAATCTGGGTTAAGTGCTGTCTGTCAACTGATAGGATCAAAATGTCTATTTTCTCCCTCTCTTCTCCAGAGCGGCAAGCTTTGATTAACACGGTAGTTCAGGAATGAAAGCAATGTCTGTATTTTTTCCTTATAGTCATTGACGTTTTAACGGTGTTTGAGGTTATTTCCCACATAAAGTAGACTGGGCTGATGGAGTTACCGTGTTTCTTCTTTGTAAATCCAACGACCATTGAAATTAAGGCAGAGAAATGTTTTAATGCAGTAAAATGATGTTAAGCAATAAAAGTAAACCGGACTAGAAACGTTGTAATAAAAGTGTTATAATAGCGTTACTTAGAGTATGAAGGTAAGTGCAAAGAGATTAGCAAATTGTAAACTGCGTAAAAATGTTAAGCTAAAAATATAAAACACTTTCAAACACTCCATGATTTCATAAGGAAAAGAATGTAAAAACCTTTAATTCAGAGAAGGTCTAGCAAGTATTCTTAGTAGGAGAATATTGATAGCCTATCCTTAGGATGTTATCAGATTGGTGGGGTCTGACTCCCAGTGCCCCCATCGAAGAGATGATTAAAGGTGTTATTGTATTCCAGAAAGCACATTGTTCTCTATTTTATTTACCAGGTACCCTACTAAAATATGGCGCTATGTCTAGTAAACAGTGGAGGGGAAGCAGCCCTCACTGCAGTGCCATGTCCACTTAAATCAGCTGATTGGCGGAATGATGGGAGTCAGACCCCAGTCAGCATTAGCAGGGGATAAAAACTGCCAAACTAGAGACCGAGAGATTAATTGCCAAAGAGAGCAAAACTAACCCTAAAATGTTTTTCAATTATATAAATGGTAAAAAATATAAACCTGAAGGAGTCGGCCCTCTACATAGCAATGAGGGGGGAGTTGCAGAAAGCGATGAGGATAAAGCCAAGCTATTAAATATTTTCTTCACCACTGTTTTCACTGAGGAAAATAAACTGTCAGATGAAATGCAAAATGTAAAAGTAAATTCCCCTTTAAAAGTGCCCTGTCTGACCCAGGAAGACGTACAGCAGCGACTTAAAAAGATTAAAATAGACAAATCGCCAGGACCGGATGGCATACACCCCGTATCCTAAGGGAATTAAGTGATGTCCTAGCCAGACCCTTATTTTTGATATTCACGGACTCCATACTGACAGGGAATGTTCCACCAGACTGGCGTATAGCAAATGTGGTGCCAATATTCAAAAAGGGTCCAAAAACAGAGCCTGGAAATTATAGGCCGGTAAGTTTAACATCTGTTGTGGGTAAACTGTTTGAAGGATTTGTAAGAGATGCTATCTTGGAGTATCTCAATGAAAATAAGCAAATTACACCATATCAGCATGGCTTCATGAGGGATCGGTCATGTCAAACTAATTTAATCAGTTTCTATGAGGAGGTAAGTTCTAGACTTGACAGCGGCGAATCAATGGATGTCGTATATCTGGACTTCTCCAAAGAATTTGACGCTGTACCACATAAAAGGTTAGTATATAAAATGAGAACACTTGGACTAGGAGAAAATATCTGTATGTGGGTAAGTAACTGGCTCAGTAATAGAAAACAGAGAGTGGTTATTAACGGTACACACTCAGATTGGGTCATGGTCACTAGTGGGGTACCTCAGGGTTCAGTATTGGGCCCTATTCTCTTCAATATATTTATTAATGATCTTGTAGAAGGCTTGCACAGTAATATATCAATTTTTGCAGATGACACTAAACTGTGTAAAGTAATTAACACTAAAGAGGACCGTTTTCTGCTACAGAGGGATCTGGATAGATTGGGGGCTTGGGCAGAGAAATGGCAGATGAGGTTTAACACTGACAAATGTAAAGTTATGCACATGGGAAGGAATAATGCAAGTCACCCGTACATGCTAAATGGTAAAACACTCAGAAACACTGACATGGAAAAGGATCTAGGAATTTTAATAAATAACAAACTAAGCTGTAAAAACCAGTGTCAGGCAGCTGCTGCTAAGGCCAATAAGATAATGGGTTGCATCAAAAGGGGCATAGATGCCCGTGATGAAAATATAGTCTTACCACTTTATAAATCACTAGTCAGACCACACATGGAGTACTGTGTACAGTTCTGGGATCCCGTGAACAAGGCAGACATAGAAAAAAGACGACTCTAGAAAAAAGACGACTGAGGGGAGATCTAATAACTATGTATAAATATATCAGGGGTCAGTACAAAGATCTCTCCCATCATCTATTTATCCCCAGGACTGTGACTGTGACGAGGGGACATCCTCTGCGTCTGGAGGAAAGAAGGTTTGTACACAAACATAGAAAAGGGTTCTTCACGGTAAGAGCAGTAAGACTATGGAACTCTCTGCCTGAGGAGGTGGTGATGGTGAGTACAATAAAGGAATTTAAGAGGGGCCTGGATGTATTTCTGGAGCGTAATAATATTTCAGGCTATAGCTACTAGAGATGGGTCGTTGATCCAGGGAGTTATTCTGACTGCCTGATTGGAGTCGGGAAGGAATTTTTTCCCCTTAAGTGGGGAAAATTGGCTCTACCTCACAGGGGTTTTTTGCCTTCCTCTGGATCAACTTGCAGGAAACAGGTCGAACTGGATGGACAAATGTCTTTTTTCGGCCTTATATACTATGTTACTATGTTACTATGTTACCCCCACCGATCTCATATTGATGGCCTATTCTTAGGATATTCTAGTCCTAGTAGACCTCTTTAACTAGCTAATGAACACATGCTCTAAATTTGTAGCATCATTTTAGTGATATTACCTGGTGTGGTTATAAAAGAGATTTCCAGGGTTAGAAAAACATGGCTGCCTTCTGCTTGAAAAAATACCATCTACCCTCCATGGGTTGTGTCTGCAGTTCAACTTTATTAAAATAAGTGGGGATGAGTTGCAATAGTCACACCCACCCTGTAGGTTGGTTTGGCACTATTTTCAGAAGAAGACAGCCATGTTTTTCTAGTCCTGGACAACTCCCATAAGAAGGCACTGTAGACAGCATTAACATAAGTGTCCCAGTACATAGCATGGAACATTGATAAGGAACCTTTGATGATGGTTGGGCTGTAAAATACAAGGTTAAATGAATCTCAAGACTAGTCTATGCATTAATAATTGTTGACACTACAAATAATGATGCTACAGGCTCAAATTAAAGCTTCATTTTTTTGTCTGCAGTGGAAAGCCTAAGAAAACTTAGGACCTGATGTATTATGGGTTGTTCTCCCATTTTTGTGCCTTTTCTCCTTTTTACACCATGCATGCCAGGGGTGAGATGGGCGGAAAGGGTTCGGGTCATGGCGGGCCAACATATTTACATCTTAAACCTGGTGTAATTTATATCTGAAATCTAGGCCAGCTGAGTGAGCTGCATTTTAGGATTAAAGCTGCGCTGTACTCTTAGTAAACTTGAACAAGCAAAACTGATTCCTAAGACTATCATATGAAAAGCTTGCCTTAGTAAATCTGGGCCTCAGATATTTTTTTTTTGGCTTCCCATTGCAGCCAAAATAAGAAGCTTTAATTTGAGTTTCTCCAAAATATTTGTTAGCAAGACATCTTCGTTTAGGGACTAAGAGTTATCAAAAAGAAACAAGGACCCCACTTGGCAGAAATTTCTAAAGCCTTCCACCCCCCCAAGGTTCCTATGCATGTTCACAACCTTCAGCAGCATAGGTTATCCAGTGGTTTAGTTCTTCCCTTTGAGGAAAAACGAAACAAGCAAGTGAGAGATCCTCATTATAAAAAAAAATGCCCTCCATGATGTTGCTGGATTTTACAGAAAGGTCTGGTGTTTGTTGCCCCATTAATCCCCTTGTTTTCCAATAACGCACAGGTCCTACACAGGTTCTCGACTAATAGCAGGGGATGTTCATCATCTAGACTGTAAATAGCTCATGGAAGTCATTTCAAGTGTAAAAACAGTGAAGCCCCACAAAAGTGCAATGCTTGATAGATAATTTTCGTGGATGCCATCTACTGCTCTAGAGTGAAGTAAATGATTAGGTTGGTGTAAGTCCAATGTCAAAACCATAGTAAAATTCGTCCTCCATCATTTCTTCTCTTCTTTCCAAACTAAACACTGATATCAGATAAAAGCCTCATCAGCTAGAGAAGATGTACAATCCCACTAAGAGTGCCTGATAAATTAAGCAGGGGTCAACGCGACTACAAGGCAATGTTACCTTACTCGGAAAAAGCATTTATCGGAAGCAAATATAAAAGGATCTAAATTGCTGAGATTTCTTAAGGAAACTGGAACTACCTTGGGTTCTGCCAACACGACTGATGTTCATTAATTATTCTTAGAAGTGTATATGGTGTTTTCAAATTTCATACCCCTGGCTGCTTGACAAGCATTTTGCAGGAAAATAGCAAGATTCAGATGCTCGGGTTTTAACTTTAATTGGAAGGAGAAATACATTTCTTTGCACATACAGTATGAATCATTACTTTGAAGATGTTAGTGCAAAGTAATGAAACTTTGTTATACTCTTGATATTTTAGAAACTTCATTGTACTACAAAGTGAAATGCTTCATATGTATGATGCCTGCACCAAAATTATCTATTCAACCCAGGATAATATGGTTTGCTATTGAACTTATGCTGTAAAATTATTACTTTAGCTTATCACATGGTGTGCTTTCAATAAATTCTAGCCTTACGTGAGTTGGCCCACAAACAACATTTATCATCTTTTCTCCAGAGATCATGAGGATGGGGGTCCTTGAATGCCCTGTGTCAATAAAGCAGTAGTGCGATAGGAGGTGAAATGCTCCGTTTATTGTCTGATGGAGATAGCAGAATGCTGAACTTTGCCCTCGATTGGTGGCCAACTCTGTTAGTGTAATCCTTTCTTCAGGACACTCCTCTTATCTATAGTAACTTCTCCAACTCTAACAAGATCGACGTGGGTCTGTCTTCTGGAGCCCACATTTTATATGGCACCCAATGAATGTAATAGTGGTCGAATTTTACGACAAATGCTGCTCTTCTTTAGTGGGAATTCCCAAGAGGGGAACTGATCTGTATAATGTTTGCAATTGGACCTTGTCTACACAGTGAAAGCCTCAAGTTAAGCAGTATTTCCTTCATCTGGTGAAAAATTTCAATAGTAAAACCTTAAGGCTTTAAGTGGGGAGTGGGATAATTTTTTTCCTCTTTGTCTAAATCCTCCTGCCCTAACCCTGTATCTTAATACCCCGGCTTAAGAAAGACAAAAGCGGAGAAAAGGAACATCATATCATTCATATGAGAGTATAGTCAATTCTAGTAAGCTTCACCTCTGAAGAGGACAGCTAAATATATTTTTCATAACTAAGGCTATTGAGGTTTTTACTATAGGGATGGAGAAATAATGTTAATTTGGTCCAGGAAACATAGCTGACTGTCCCTGTTGATATTTCTTTAAACGTGGCAATGGCTTCCTGGTGTTGAGATAGCACCAGTACTAGGAACACATGACCCTGTCAACCTTCTCTCAGTTACACCCTGAAATAGAAGCAGCTAAAGTAAAGTTCAAATGGAACCATTAAAGGGGGTTGTGCCACCATTAAATTTTATTTTAATACAATTCATAATAAAAAACTAGTTATTTCTTTAATTTACTTTTTATTGCAAGAAAAAAGCCCCAGGCGTGAAATATTCCTTTTACTTTATTATAATAGTCCCTCCTGGTGTTTAATATATCTAAAAAAATGCATGTCCACCTACTGAAGTGGTCGCACATGCTCAGTTCCATCTTTAAACTGCCTCCAGCTGTGAAAGTTACAGGGAGAGAGCTGCAGCAGAAAAACATGCCCCCTGAGCTGTAATAGGGAAAGAGCTGCCAAAGAAAGGACATGCCCTGGGCTGTGATATGAAGACAGCTGCATCAGAAAGAGAATCAAGCAGAGTAATTAAAGCAATGAATGGCGGCATCTCTGGATCCATGTGAGGTACAGGGTTGGTTCTAGCTATGTTAGAAAGAAATTGTCATGTCCTATATGATGTCTGATTGTAATTTTTACATCAATCACGGCATAACCCTTTTGATACAATTCATACGGAAACTCAAAATGGCCTCTTCTCTGTAGACACCGAACAGTACACCTTAGGGCTCTTTCACACTTGCGCTTTTGCTTTCCGTCCTAGAGTTCCGTCCTCAGGGCTCTAGGACGGAAAGAAACTGATCAGGATAATCCTAATGCATTCTGAATGGATAGAAATCTGTTCAGGATGCGTCAGGATGTCTTCCGTTCAGTATGTGAACGTTTTTTGGACGTTGACAAAACCGTAGCATGCTGCGGATTTGTCTCTGTCCAAAAACCGGAAGTCATGCCGTAACGCCGGATCCGGAATTAATGCCCATTGAAGTGCATTAATCTGGATCCTGCATTAAGCTAAACGTCGTTTCGGCGCATCGCCGGATCCGACATCTAGCTCTGCGCATGCGCAGCAGCAGTTCCGATCAGGGCCCCAGTGTAAGCTGGGGCTCCGATCGGTTACCATGGCAGCCAGGATGCTACTGAAGCCCTGGCTGCCATGGTAAGTACTCCGCAGCAGTGTACGTACCTGCGCTGCGGCCTACAGGCGCTCCTTTATGACATCACAGGTCCGGGCGGCGCATTGATCTATGCACCGCGGGGACCTGTGACGTCATGAAGGAGCGCCCGCCGGCTGCAGTGCAGGTAAGTACACTGCTGCGGAGTACCATGGCAGCCAGGACTTCAGTAGCGTCCTGGCTGCCATGGTAACCTGAAAGCATTTCGAAGACTGATCAAGATCCTGATCAGTCTTCAAATGCTTTCAGGCGACTTGTGTTCTGACGGATCCAGCGGGACGGAAGTGCCCGCCGGATCCTCAGAACGCAAGTGTGAAAGAGGCCTAGGCTGAGTTCACATCATCATTTGTGGTCAGGGCTAGAGGCGTAGGATGACTGAGACCCCTAACCCTGAACCAGGTGGTTGGAGTGTGCCGGGAACCACGCACGCGGGATATACCAAAGAAAGGTGGCATACCCAGGTTGGGAGCTGAGAAAAAGGGAGGGAGGGAGGGTGCGCACGGAGCGGGCATCTGGCCGTGGACACCAGACGGGGAATAAATAGCCAGACGCCCCTCCCACAAATACAGGCTGCAAGCAGCCTTAACCACTTGTGGTCAGGGCTAGAGGCGTAAGATGACTGAGACCCCTAACCCTGAACCAGGTGGTTGGAGTGTGCCGGGAACCACGCACGCGGGATATACCAAAGAAAGGGGCCAAAAACAACAGTTAGGAAGAAAGCTTTATTAACAACCTATCACAGAGCCAAGCTACAGAAAGCCCTAGATATTTCAGCTTGCGGATTGGGAATGTATCTGCTGTAGCATGACGATTTCCAATGACCCATGGAGCGGATCACATGGGCCGGCACCTGATGTTGAGATGCTGCCGAAGCTGCCCCTATGCGGAATGAATGTCCCGAAATACATTTTGGATCATGGCCCAGACCCTTGGCGAGAGACCGAATGTAGGAGATGAAAACGGAGGTAGAGAGGGGTTTCCCTGAGAGTGGCAATAGAGGGCTGTCGGCCGGGGCATCTTGCAGATGCAGGGATAACTGCTGCAGCACTTTGACCGGGCACCACTCGTTTGCTGTGGGATAATATCTGATCTCGGTAGGTGGGCCTGTCTGACTAGTTTTGGTGGAAGGCAATGAGAGGGTGAAATGGCCCTGGCCCCAGGACAGCTGACGCTGCGGGGATGGTGCTGCTGCTGAGAACCTACTGTGATTTCCCGGGTCTAAGGAAACCGTAAAAGGCTAGGTACATAGTAGCTTTGACAATAAGACTAGTGGAGGGGCCAAAGGACAGCCGTCCAAAGTCGAAGAAAGCCCTCTGAACAAAACGCCGGACACGGGTTTCCTTGAACACTTTGACCCCCGCTTTGTTTCTGGATTCCCGAGCGCCGCTTGACGGCTTGAATCGCGAAAATGGACCCGCGTTGTGGGTCAGCCAACATGCGATGATGTTGAAGGCCCGCTAGATAAAGTTTGATGGTATTATGTGACAGGGACAGGCGGGAATGGCAATAGGCAATAAAAGCCAAGATGTAGGAAGTCTCGTTGAGGTCCCCACGGGGTAAATATTAGAAAACGTAGCGAAGGCCTTCAACCCGGCTTGGTAGTTTCTCGCGGTGTTTCGAGACAGAGATTTGGAAACCAGGAGCTTGGCCTCCCGAATGAGGGAATCTAGTCCAGGGTGAACCTGTGCAGTGGTGGAACCGTGACTCCTGTGGGGTCTGCTTCGGGCATCTCCTGAAAGAATAGTGGAAAGTTAAACCGTGAGAGAGCGTCGGCCGCCCTATTCTGTTCACCCGAAATGTGTATGCTGCGCATGTGGAAATTATGTTTCAAGTGAGACCCAGACTAACCTGCGCAATAAGGCCATGACCCTGCCTGAATTAGCTCTACCATTGTTAATGATTTCTGACAGGGATTGGCAGTCTGTCACAAATGTGACGGGAGCGTTAGCCCAGCGGTGACCCCACACTAAAGCTGCAGCTACGATGGGGTAAAGCTCCAGCAGAGGGGAAGATTTGAGAGCCGTTGGGTCCGATGTGACAACCACAGGCCAACTGGCAGCCAGCCAGTGAGACTCAAAGATGGCCGCGAAACCGGTGGAACCAGCTGCATCGGAAAACACCATGGGGGACGAAGAATCCCACTGAGGAACGAATAAGGAGATGCCATTCCAAGCAGAGAGAAAAGATTCCCACATGGCGAGGTCCGATACAGCCTGCCTGTCGAGATGGACGATGGCATCCTGATCTGGAGCCGAGGGCAATAGACGAAGGAGCCCAGACAGAAAGGTCCTACCCTGAGGCATAATCCTGGTAGCAAAATTCAGAAGACCCAAGAGGGACTGCAATTGAACTTTAGAAAGAGACAGCGAGCGGAGTGCTTGGGCAATAGCGGAACGAAGTTTGTCCAACTTCTCTGGAGGAAGACTGGCTTCCATGCTGATGGTGTCCAGGGTTATGCCCAGGAATGTGACCCTGGTGGCTGGGCCTTTGGTTTTGTTGACAGCTACCGGCACTTGCAAGCTGGAAAAAACTCCCAGAGCTTTATGAGGAATAGATGGAGGTCGACCGGATTTCTCGATTAGAAGGAAGTCGTCCAGGTAATGGACTATCGCCGGGGCCCCACCGTGATGTAATAAGATCCAATGCAAAGCTCTGGCGAGTTGTTCGAATAGCCAGGGGCTACTTTTCGAGCCGAAGGTGAGTCGGTTGGCGAAGTAGAACTTGCCAGCCCAGTGAATACCATAATACTGCCAAAGCTGGGGGTGGATAGGGAGCAGCTTAAAGGCATCCGCAATGTCTATCTTCGCCAACCAAGCACCAGGTCCCGCTTGAAGGATGAACTGAATGGCCTCATCCACGGAAGAATACCGCATAGAATACTCCTCTGAAGGGATGAGGTCATTCAGGCTGGGGCTAGAGGACATATGAGGCGCTGACAAATCGTAGATGAGGCACTTTTTATTTGACGATTGCTTAGTCACCAAACCAATCGGATTGACACGCCATGTGGAAAAAGGAATCCTGTCGAAGGGGCCGATAATAAAACCCTTAACTAATTCTGCCTGAATCAAGGTGTCCACAGCCTCAGGGTCGCTGGCTGCGGAGCGCAAGTTGGGACCTTCCCAGCAATCCTGAGGTAGCGTGACATGACCAGTGTGAAAACCATCCTTGAAGCCGCGCAGCAGGAACCCCACGAAAGGCCGGTCAGGATGGTCTTGCAGGAGAACTTCGAGAAGATCCACATTGAGGTTGGCTAGTCAGGAATCTTTAGCGGATTTTCTGGGGCAGGACGAGCGTGGGTGGGCCCGAAAACAGATAGAACAAATGTGGAGGGCTCTGCAGGCATTGAATGCGCAACCTTTAGCATTGAAATTATTGCATACCTGGCTGCTACCCAGGTACACAATTGGTCTGCCTAGCTTATCTACTGAAGAAGATGAACGGGACGAACCCGAGGGTCCTGGCGTTGGACCTGCCTGATTGGACTGCAACGGCTCCGGACACCATTCCGACGAGTGGAAAATGGATTGGCAGATCGAGCATAGCGGAGCCTTGAGGCCAGCAAAATGGCGGCAAAAAAGTTCCATGTCTAAATCAGCCCAATTCGTAATGAATTGGAACTGATTCAGAGCCGCGGCTGCCTTGGCTGAAAAAGAGCGATGATAATCATAGAAAGCGGACCCGCCATACTTATGTGCCAGATCCAAAATGCAGTATAGGTACATGTCAAGCTCTTCCCTGTGTTCAGGGTGGGCCGAGCAGATGACATTCCTAAAGATGCTGAAAGCAATGCCAAATTCGGGCACTGACAGTTTCCGATTAAGCCGGGCATCCTTAGCCTTAAGGACCACAGAAACTTCCCCACAGTTAATCACACGATTTTCAGAGACATCCTGGGAGGCAATGAGGATCGCCGCAAGATTGACGTCCTTGCCTGCCAGGATGTCCTTTTTAAGGTGGTCAGGAATAAAGTGGGAAGGAGCTACTTGAGGGGTAGACAAAAGCCTACCCGCCACATCCTGGGGCATGGCAGGAGGGCCTGCCGCACCCGGAGCAGGTGCAGCGACCATGGCTGCCGAACTGTTTTCCAAAGACGAGACCCTGGACTGCATAGCAGACATGTTAGCAGAGAGGTTGCTGATGGAGGCCTGGATCTGGGCTAGGGCTTGGTGCACTGAGCTAAGATCTGACTACTCGGCCGTTGGACTGGGGGCTGTCATAAGCAAACGATATAGCTCTGCTTTACGAGCAGAGGCGGGATGCCGAATTCCCCGTCGGTTAAGTTCCGCGATTAGCTTAGGCACAGTCCATTTGGTGAGCGAGGCGTTGCTAGCCCGGCCTGAGACGGAAGTTCCTGGCAAGGAAACGTTGTCGTCCATCCCCGAACTGAGAGACATGCCAATCCTGACCAAATCGAGATGCCTACTGCTCTAGACGGAAGCAAAAAGGAGAAGGAATACTAAATAAAAAATTGGGCTACCAACCCCTCCCCCCCTATTCTGAACCAATAACTTACCTGAATACTCACGAGGTACCCTAAAGTGAGGCTGGATGCAGCGCCAGAAAAATGGCCGTCTAAAACAAACTGAACAAACCAAAAAAAAACAAGTGTTAAGGCATGCACCTGCCCTTACCTGTGTTTTTTTTTTTTTTTTTGTACCCGAACAAAGTGCTGAAAGAAGCCAGGGAAGAACCCAAGAATCATAGAACAGCGAACCCCCAGGGACCGGGGGAAACAGAAAGCATGGACGGCCTGGGCGGACCAGGAGACAAAGACGGCCTGGGTGGACCAGGAGACACAGACGGCCTGGGCGGACCAGGAGACAACACAGACGGCCTGGGCGGACCAGGAGACACAGACGGCCTGGGCGGACCAGGAGACACAGACGGCCTGGGCGGACCAGGAGACACAGACGGCCTGGGCGGACCAGGAGACACAGACGGCCTGGGCGGACCAGGAGACACAGGCGGCCTGGGCGGACCAGGAGACACAGACGGCCTGGGCGGACCAGGAGACACAGAGCGGCCTGGGCGGACCAGGAGACACAGGCGGCCTGGGCGGACCAGGAGACACAGACGGCCTGGGCGGACCAGGAGACACAGACGGCCTGGGCGGACCAGGAGACACAGACGGCCTGGGCGGACCAGGAGACACAGACGGCCTGGGCGGACCAGGAGACACAGACGGCCTGGGCGGACCAGGAGACACAGACGGCCTGGGCGGACCAGGAGACAACACAGACGGCCTGGGCGGACCAGGAGACACAGACGGCCTGGGCGATCCAGGAGACACAGAATACACCTGGGCGATCCAGGAGACACAGAATACACCTGGGCGATGCAGGAGACACAGAATACACCTGGGCGATCCAGGAGACACAGAATACACCTGGGCGGTCCAGGAGACACAGAATACACCTGGGCGATCCAGGAGACACAGAATATACCTGGGCAATCCAGGAGACACAGAATGCACCTGGGCGATCCAGGAGACACAGAATACACCTGGGCGATCCAGGAGACACAGAATACACCTGGGCAATCCAGGAAACACAGAATACCTGGGCGATCCAGGAAACACAGAATACACCTGGGCAGACCCGGAAGGGATACCCTGAGTGAACCACAGAAATGAACCAGGATGCACCTCTGAGCCCCAGAGAGACACACTAGACCCAAGAGCGGAAGAGTGGTGAATGGTGGAGGAAAGAGCAGGCGATTGGCCCCAGGAGGGAGAGTGACCCCAAGAAAGAAGCACAAGTGAAAATTACCAGGGTAATAGAAGGGCAGGGTAATGACGAGGATCGCTAAGTGCAACCAAAAACCTAAAGGGGTAGACAGTAACATTATCAGAAACTAACCGCCGAACGGACACAAGAAGGGAACAGATGCAAGTAAAAAACCCTGTTCTACTGAAATGGACAGGAACAAATGCTACTGACTTAAGCCAGGACAGACCCCTAGTAGAACTGACCGAACTGCACAAAGACAATCAAGCTCGACCAAACTGAAGGTGTTGATTTAACAGAACAAACGACCTAGGAACAGAAATGAGCAAACTTTTTTTTTTGGCAGTGTCCCGGGTGAGCGCGGTTATCCGCCCCCCTTAGGATTTAATCACTTTGGCGGAGAAAAAATCATGGCATCAGTGGCAGAAAGACAAACAACAAGCCAGGGAGGAGAGATTTAAGCATGGCAGAACAAAATGACATTGTAGTACCCTGACTCTGTGCAGCAGAACAACCCCTACTGCCGAAAAAACAATGATCGCGCAGGCCGGCGCACCGCTTGCAGACCCGCCCCGATGTGTAAGACGGGGAAGCGGCAGCGCGGCAGCCGAGGCGCGACATACCTGGAGCAGAGCGCGAGCTCACCAGTACCGCGCATGCGTGGGGAAGAGCGGCCGGACGGCTGACAGGCGTGCTGCAGGAAGAGCAGCAGAAGACAGAGCGGGCGTGCGCACGGAGCGGGCGTCTGGCCGTGGACACCAGACGGGGAATAAATAGCCAGACGCCCCTCCCACAAATACAGGCTGCAAGCAGCCTTAACCACTTAGCTTTCCATTCTTCAGAAAAAGAGAGCGAGAGAGAAAAAAAACAGGATCCCGTAAAAAAAACTATCCTGTTTCATCAGTTGTCATCCGTTTGAGCCATTTCCATCTGAGATCTGTTTTTTTAGGCAGAAAAAAGTCCTGATCTCAGTTGAAAATGGCTCAAAAGGATAACAAATGGATGCAACAGGATCTGTTTTTTTACAAGATGGTTTTTTTCCTCTTCTTCTGACGGAACAGAAGAACGGAAAACTGAACAGTGACGTGAACTCAGCCTTACAGAAGCAAAGTGAACCTTTACACGTCCATAACGCTGAGTTTAGATTGTACTGTGCCAATTCTGAAATCATGGAAGGAGCATAGCTTCCCAAGAAGGAGACGTGATTGCTGATAAATCAGGGCATGCAGATGTACTTTTAAGATGAAGGATGTATATAAAGATACTCTACATGACACCCTAGTTTTGCATTGGGAAGGTGACATTTTATGATGTCACTAGTTTTTTGGGAGACCTCCAAATCCGTACACTAAGTAGGACCACGTTGATGTTGTGACACCGTCCCTTTAAATGATCCACTTTATTTGAGAATCTATAGATGTAACCGAGCTAAAATTGACTCTAATAACTCTGATAACACATGGCACAGTGTTATCTGGTGCCATCTTTTGACAAAAGCCATTGAAATCTATTGAAAGAGTTAGTCAACATTTTTGCGCCATTTTTTACTTAACCGTCAAGTTTAGCTCGGCTGCATCTGTATATCAGAGAAAGAAGCACGGCAGGCCTCAGCATTTTCCTTCCCCAAAAAGATTTATGAGATATTTTAAAAACAAACAGATTAGCGGAAGTATTAAAGCAAAGCGCTGTAGGAGGCAGAGCTCCGTTATGGTTTGTACGATTCGTTTCACCTTGTAGCCGTGTCTCGGAAAATGCAATTAACAGTTTCATATTTAGCATAGCTGACTTTTTTTTTTTCTTTCTCCCTCTCTCTCCTCCCGCTGCCTGATGTGTAACATTTGCATCATAAAAAAAAAAAAAAAAAAAAACTAATTGGTAAACA
Organism: Bufotes viridis; assembly: GCA_033119425.1. Classification (NCBI taxonomy): domain Eukaryota; kingdom Metazoa; phylum Chordata; class Amphibia; order Anura; family Bufonidae; genus Bufotes; species Bufotes viridis. The sequence goes on along the minus strand of CM065593.1, from coordinate 385,975,377 downwards.
TATCCTTGCCAGATTCCTTGCCATTCACCCAGTTCTCGTAACGTTAATTGGCTCAGCTTCAACACACAGTGGATGGGTTTTCAAAGGGAGCCGCAGATTACAGAGAGCTTGCAAGCACTTGTGTTTCACAGGGCTGACTCCAAGGAGACTCGGTGTAAAGAGAAAAAAAAAAAAAGTAAAAAAAAATTTAATTGAATGCTGAATCGGGGCGCTCGCCTGTCCAGCTGTTACCATGGGAACCGTTTTGTCTTCTAATCTGATGGCAGAGTGTGCGTGTTTATTAGTATACGAGGTACTAATGACCTTCACAGTCTAACCCAGTAAGACAGAGACGTTTCAGCACCGCGCTCACAGTCAGCCGCTAAGTGATCTTTTCTCCACCTCTGCAATCTTAAGGTTTGTTTGTTTTTTGTTTTTTTCCCAGAATTTTTTTTTCCCGTTCGATATTTGACAACATTGAATTTAATTCATTTAAGCCGTTTCATGTTGAAAGCGGCAGCTGCGTACATTAGTTGGTAAACTGAATACCGCGCTTGGTGCTGAATAATACTGGCTGTTTCTCGCTTGGTGTTTTGACAAGTCGTAGCAGCATTATTGAACAGGGATTGCAGGATTTGCGATTCAGCTATTCTGTATGTCGTGCTCTCTTACGGCTTGCGGCACAGTCAATGGGTGCAGTAGCGCTTAACATCTTAGGGCGGGTTCGCATCAGCGTTAGTAATTCCATTAAGCTGTTCGTTATAACAGTTCTAACGGAATATAACGGAATTTTAGGACGGAATGCAAAACGGAAGCCTCTTAAAGGCCTCCGTTTTGCATTCCGTCCTGAAATTCCGTTAGATTCCGTTATAACCCTGTTATAGCAGAACAGTATAATGGAATTACTAATGCTGATGCGAACCCGCCCTTATTGACATTAGTACGCCCTCATTCAGAGAGATCTATCTGATACCATGTACAGCAACCTCTAAGTGGCTGGATGCATATTCATATTTGCGAACAGTGTTGGGTTGGGGATCTGATAGTTTGACCCTGCTTGCAAGGTCGCTAGAGTCTCATTAACCCTATGTAACCTATAATTTTTGAAACAGGGGTGTTGCCATTACACCTAGAGGCTGTGTTCTCTCTGCAACTGCTGCACTCTGCACTTTGGCAGGACCAGGTGTGATTACACTTACACTGCCTGACCCTGTCAATGAAAGTGCAGAGGACACAGCAGTTGCAGAGAGAGCTGAGCCTCTAGGTGTAATGGCAACGCCCCTGTTGCTCCTAGAGGCTTATTTGCATATATTAAAACTTCATTTTTCTCAGCAATGCGGGGACACATGAACATGGGGCCAACACAGATGCCTTCATCTGCCAAGTGCACATGTAACAGGTCAGCCAGTGTCATAGGTACAAATCTGCTGACAGATGCCCTTTAACCATTTACCATCTGCCCGTTGACTATAAACATCTGGGCAGTGGTTATTTATCTCTGAATGGAGGTTTCTGAACGTCCATTCAGAGATCGCAGCTGCACGCTAATCGTGCAGCTGCTGTGTCAGAGGCCCACTGTCAGTGACAGCAGGGCACCCCAGCCAGAAGGCAGGCACATAAAAAAAAACTAAAAAGGCTATGGCTCTCTGACTATGGAGACACTAAAACATCATTTTTTGATGCTATTATTGTGTAAAACTTAAATAAATAAGAAAAAGTATTCATATTAGGTATTTCCACATCTGTAACGATCAACTCTATAAAAATGTCACATGATCTAACCCCTCAGGTGAACACTGTAAAAATAAATGAATAAAAACTATGCTAAAACAACCAATTTTTTTGGTCACCTTGCCCCATAAAGTGCAATAATGAATGATCAAAAAATGGTACCAATAGAAACATTGACTCTTCCTGCAAAAAATGAGCCCCTGCACAAGACGATTGGCAGAAAAATTAAAAAAATATCGTGTTCAGAAATTGGAGACACAAAAACATAATTTTTTTTCAAAAATGCTTTATTATGTAAAACTGAAACAAACAATCAAAGAAAGTAGACATAGTTGATATCATTCCGTCCATGACAACCTGCTGTATAAAATTAGCACATGATCTACCTTGTCAGATGAATGTTGTAATATAGAGCAATTAAAAATCATATGTACCCCAAAATAGGACCAATAAAATTGGCACCTTATCCCCTAGTTTCCAAAAAGGTTCACTTTTCGGGAGCTTCTACTGTAAGGGTGCATCAGGGGGGCTTCAAATGGCACACGGTATCTAAAAACCAGTCCAGCAAAATCTGCCTTTCCAAAAACCATACTGCACTCCTTTTCTTCTTCTGCGCCCTGCCATGTGCCCTTACATCAGTTTACGACCACATGTGGGGTGTTTCTGTATTACCGCAGAATCAGGGTAATAAATATTGAGTTTTGTTTTGCTGTTAACCCTCGATGTGTTAAAGAAAAAAAATTATTAAAATGAAAAACTGCCAAAAAAGTGAAATTAAGAAATTTCATCTCCATTTTCCTTTCATTCCTGTGGAACACCTAAAGGGTTAACAAAATTTGTAAAATCAGTTTTAAATATCTTGAGGGGTGTAGTTTCTATTATGTAAACCCCACAAAGTGACTTCAGACCTGAACTGGTCCTTAAAAAGTGGGTTTTGGAAATTTTCTTAAAAATTTGAAGATTTGCTTCTAAACTTCTAAGCCTTGTAACGTCCCCCAAAAAGAAAATGTAATTTACAAAATGATCCAAACATGAAGTGGTCATATGGGAAATGTAAAGTAATAACTATTTTAGGAGGTATCACTATCTGTTTGAAAAGCAGAGAAATAGAAATTTAGAAAATTGTGAATTTGTCCAAATTTTTGGTAAATTTGGTATTTTTTTTTATAAATAAAAATGAAATATTTTGACTCAAATTTACCCCTGTCCTGAAGTACAATGTGTGATGAGAAAACAATCTCAGAAAGGCTTGGAGACGTAAAAGCGTTCCAAAGTTATTAACACATAAAGTGACACATGTCAGATTTGCAAAATTAGGCTGTGTCAGGAAGGGGAAAATGGCCCAGATGAGAAGTGGTTAACAAATAACACACTGACCTATTCAGTTCTATGGGGCAAACCACTCATTTTTAGGCTACTTACACATTAGTGGCAGCCTTCTCCGGGAGCCTATTCCGGCAGGTGGACAGCCTGCCGAATCCATGCTGCCGCTAGTGCACGCATGCCCCATGTGTGCACTAGCGGCAGCACAGTTCCGTCAGGCTGTTCACCCGCCAGAACAGCATCCCGGAGAAGTCTGCCGCTAATGTGAAAGTAGCCTTACCCAGGGCCGGTGCAAGGATTTTTGCCGCCATAGGCAAAAGAAAAGTTTGCCGCCCCCCCCCCCCTTGTGACATCACAATGCCCCACCCATATGATCTGCCATATTAGAGGGATTCTGCAGTTTATTTAAACTGATCGGCAGGGGTCCGACACCCGGGACCCCCGCCAATCAGCTGTTTGAGAAGGCAGCGGTGCTGGCAGTAGCGCCTTAGCCTTCTCGCAGTGATGTCACGACTAGTATCATTGGCCTGGGTGGGGCTAAGCTTTATTCAAGTGAACAGAGCTTAACCCCGCCAAGGCCAGTGATACTAGTCGTGACGTCACCGCACCTGCGGTAAACAGCAAGAAGACCAAGGCGCTACTGCTAGCACCGCTGCCTTCTCAAACAGCTGATCGGCGGGGGTCCCGGGTGTCGGACCCCTGCCAATCAGTTTAAAAAAAACTGCAGAACCCCTTTAACTAACACCAGTTCTCTCTCTCCCCTCCCTTGTCATTCTCTCCCCCCTCTTGTCATTCTTCACCCCCCCTTGTTATTCTTCACTCCCCCTCTTGTCATTCTCTCCCCCTCTTGTCATTCTCTCCCCCTCTTGTCATTCTCTCCCCCCTCTTGTCATTCTTCACTCCCCCTCTTGTCATTCTCTCCCCCTCTTGTCATTCTCTCCCCCCTCTTGTCATTCTTCCTCCCCCCTTGTCATTCTCTCCCCCTCTTGTCATTCTCCCCCTTGTCATTCTCTCTCCCCTCTTGTCATTCTTCCCCCCTTGTCATTCTCTCCCCTTACATTCTTCACCCCCACCTGGTCATTCTTCACTCCCTTTAGTGTAGCGCAGCCGAGCTCTTTATGGTCCACGGGCACAGGAGCTTTAGTTTCCTGTACCCGGGCGGACTGATAGGAAGTGCACACTGTGTGCGCACTTCATGTCAGTCCGGCCAGGTACAGGAGACAGATGCTCCTGTACCCGCGGCAATAAAGAGCTCGGCCACGCTACAATGGAGTGACAGGAGGAAGCGCTGAGTGCTTCCCTCCTGTCAGCTCCTCTCCTCTTGGTGCGCCCGGACGGTGCGTCCTCATGGACGCGCCAGCCCGGGCAGTGCTGCAGCCGCCAGAGGCTCAATTCAGAGCACTCGAGCGGCTGCAGCATGAGGGGGGGCTGGCGCTCCTAGCGGCGCCCCTTCCCAAGGGGTGCTCTACACGCAGGGCCTATTCCGCGTATAGGACGCGCCGGCCCTGGCCTTACCTGCAGACCCGTGTGCCTGATCTCAGTGCAGGTCCTATTACTGTCCATATTTGGGGACCAGAATAACCCTCGATGGGATTGAGAAAAATACATAATACACCTGGATCCTATCCGTATTTTGCAGATGTTTTTTCCAGACCAAGAAAAGGAGTATCTTGCTGTGCTACACTATTTACATAACTCCCTTGAAACCCTGACACTCTAGAGTATGAGACCCTAATTCCGGACTCTCCTGCTCAGCGCTTACTGTGGGAAAGGCCAAGATAAGGCAACTGTAAGCATCTTTATTAGAGTAGAAAAATGCCTGTTTAAAGTGTCACAAAACAAAGACTAAAACACACTGCAAAAAAAAAATCCACATAAAATACTGAAAAAATGATATTTTTTTTCTCACTAAAAGAAAAGCACAAAAGAAACTAAGTGTAAAGAAAGCCTAACATTTTAATAGTAAAACAAGAGTGTAGCTAGTGTGTGTGTGTGGGTGGGGGACTGGCGAGGCACGGACTCTGGGTACTGGTTGCCAGAGGGGCATGCCATCAAGCCACTGCAGACTTGGGGCAACGAGACGAATCTTTGCCCTAGTGAAGGAAAACCTAACTGCTACTATACCGCATTATGATACTTACAATAGTCCAGTCGTATATATGTTCTCATTACGGATGAGCGACTCAACATGGACGGAACATCCGAAGTTGATTCGCATAAAACTTCGGTCCAATACTGTACGTACCGAGCGCTCTGTACAGTATTAGAATGTTTGGGCTCAGATGACCCGAAGTTATTACCTCTCAAAGTCTCGCGTAAAAAACTGTAAAAAAACATTTCCCGAACTCAGGTTCGGTTTGTAAGGTACCACTTTGATTCGCTCTTCCCTAGTTCTCATATCTACTAGGGTCCATTCACACGACTATAGGCCATCTATGCCGTATTGTGGACTGCAAACGACGGTTACGCAATATACGGCACAGGTCGTGCAAATCCCGTATCAATCGCTTCTGTGGGCTTTTTGGGCCGTGCCCCCACACCGCAAGAGATGAGATATGTATTTTGCCATATATTGTAGATCGCCACAATATGGCATTCACATGGCTGGTGCCCGTGCGTTGCGGACCGCAATTTGCGACCCGCAGCATCGGTACAGACGGCTTACGTTGGTGTGAATGTACCTTTAAAAGTATGCATTCATCGGCTTCTGACTTACAGGGCTTTGAATTATTGTACTTTGGTGGCTGCAGGATCAGCAATTTTGGGCAGGTTTGTTACTTACTGATCCTGCAGCCACTAAAGGGTTAATTCGAATGGGCCAAAACACATGAAGAGGCCTCCCAGCAGGTATTCAGTATCCCGACAGAATTAAAAATGTGTGGGGGTAATAACCTGATTGTGTTAGCAGCCATCCACTCGAAAAAATTGTCCTGACATTTCGGTTCGCACTTTGTAATGAGAATATTGAGTGTGATATTGGACCCTATCTATCTGTGTTTTATCTTGCTCGTACGTGAAAGTACTGCGCCGAAAAATGCCAGCGAGACGATGCAATTATTTACAGGAATGAGAAGATGGAGGCAAAGCGTTGTGGAAGGAATAAAAAGGGAAGGCTACTCTTTCATCTAAGTGCATCAAGCAGCCGAGCTATCCCTGTACATCATTTGTAGAAGACAGATGTGTTCTCCTTGACTGCTCCCGATTTACTCCTAACTCTTAGGTCAGCGAGGAGTTTAAACATTCAGGCTCGCTCCCACTGTGATCACATCTTATGAGAGAGAGACGAAGAAGTGAAATGAGTAAATAAAAGGCAGAACGCAAATCTCGGTCATGGAGAAGGAGAGTGCACGTTGTTAAGATGTAACCCATTTGGGGAGATTTTAAAAGCTGGTGTAAAGGAAAACTGGCTTAGTTACCCATAGCAACCAATCATATTCCTTCTTTTATTTTTCAAAGGAGCTCTGAAAAATGAAAGGTGGAATGTGATTGGTTATTATTATTAGCTAAGCCAGGGGGGATTTATTAAAAGGGAAACTGGCTTAGTTGCCCATTGCAATCAGATTCTACCTTACATTTTCCAAAGAAGCTCTGAAAAATGAAAGGATCAATCAGGGACATACACAGAAATCACTGGGCCCCATAGCAAGAATCTGAATTGGGCCCCCTAACCCCGCCCACTACCCACCCCTGGCCCATCCCACCTCCTGTCCTGGCTCCTCCCATGCCACACCCCCATTTGCGGTTTTTATTTCAAATTCCACCCCATTTGGAATTTTTTTGCCCGCTTCCCACTCTATTGTATGCCATATTGAAGTACGACTTTTCCAAAAAAAAAAAAAGCTCTCGTACATCTATGTGACCGGAAAAGTAAAAAAGTTATGGCTCAAGGAAGATAGGGAAGAAAAAAGAAAATGCAAAAATGAAAAAACCTCCGGTATCCTAAGGGTTAAAGGGGCTATCTAACCCCTATTATGCCCCCTTAAATGCCCAGGCACCGCATACAGATAATACTTATGCCCAGTGGGGGTGGGGGGATGCATCCAATAGCAGGCCGAATTGGAAATAAGCCTCACTAGCGTCACCCTCGATGCTAGGGAGGCTCGTTCCCATCGTGGCTTCTATTGACTGCCCCCCATGTCGCTGAATGTTTTCATCTGCGTGACGGGAAGGAGGCAGTGGTGGCTTTGTGGGGAATGAGGTAAATAAGGTGCCCGGACATTTTGGGGGGCATTATTGGGGTTGGCAGGGGGGCATTATAGGGGTTGGATAAACCCTTTAACTCCTTGCTGCTGATGCTGAGTGTGCACATAGCTACCTATCATATCCCCCCCCCCCCCCGATAGCTCTTTCCAATCCAAGGTGGTTATGAGATGGTTATACAATGAGGCATCAGACCTCCACCGGTGAATTATCCCTTTCAGTGAATACTCTCTCCTCCAGCTGGGAGAAATTAACCAATCAGTGCTCAAACTGGAATAGTTAGAGAGAGTATTCACTGAAAGGGATAATTCACCGGTGGAGGTCTGATGCCTCATTGTATAACCATCTCATAACCACCTCGGATTGGAAAGAGCTATCATCCCCCCAAAGGTGACTGATGTGCTGGGGTGCTGCACTCACTGGCTGATGACTTGAGGCAGACGTGAGCGCAGAGGATGCCACTCCGGGTGCGCGCCACTGTGTGTGCGTGAGCGGCACCTCCTCCTGCTGCCTGCCAGCGATACACTGGCCAATCAGCAGCAGGATCTTTGCGCTGTTGAATGCTGATTGGCCAGTGTAAAATTATGCGGCAGACACAGTGCCTGGCTGGGAGGAAGCCCGGATCATGGAGGTCAGACAGGGAGCGGTCCCGGGGAAGGGGGGCATCCCCCGAGGGAGAACACAAGTGGGCGGGCCACTAGCCGCCTCAACGCCTTAACTATGTGAATAAACTGTCTGTGCAGACTAGACATTGGGGCGGGGCCTTCCATGTGCTCTGGGCCCCCCTGTGCCGCGGGCCCCATAGCAACGCCACGGTCTGCCAATATTGGTAGTATGCCACTGGGATCAATCTGATTGGTTGCTATGGGCAACTAAGCCAGTTCTACTTTACACCAGTTTGATAATTGACCCCAATAAATGTATAAATTACAAGTTTTCCTGAATCTTTTCCTATAATAAACCTATACATCAATCTGCTCAGCTCCTCTTTCTCTATAACATGCCGCCTGCAGATTGTACTGCATTTCGTGGTGACAGGTTCCCTTTAAATGACAATCTGCTTGGCTCTGGATACAGGCAGCTCGTTCAGTGGTTCAGTTTCTAAAGGGTCAGATTTACATCCATAGCCTCAGTAGGACTACGATTTGGCATGGTGGAGCTGGCCAGGCCTTTCACACAGAACATTTTAGAAGATGTGCCAATTGTTTCATAAGTGAACATAATTGTATTCTACACTTCACGCGGAGGGGTGATAGTTGGATGAGACCTAGACACTCAACATTTGGTCTGAGTAATCAGATTGCTCCCAGCTTCCTCTTTTATATCAAAATGTGGTTGGAAATGAGCAAACACAAGCCGTTCAGTTCTAATTCTCTAACTACGTTTCCAGTAATGCGCCCCTAAGTCAATCTATTTCTAGGCGTCCAAGGTTTCGTTCTTTCATTGGATCAGCAGTTAATGAGTAAATCCTGCCTTTTATCTGGGATTCTGTAAAGTATTCTTGTACAGTATGTTAGCTTCTTTCCATAGAATTCCATAGAAATGAATGGAGCATGCTGGGAGTCGTAGTTTTAACACAGCTGGAGTGCCGGAGGTTAGCCATTACTGGTATAGGTCAACATTCCCACCCACTACATGAAATAAAGTGAACCGAAAGAGCAGAACATGTATATCCAGTATTTGTGTGTTCCGATATTGGAAGAGTCTTAGGCTGGGTTCACACGGGCGTTGCGGGTGCGTTGCGGAAAAAGATGCGGTTGCGTTGCGGGAAAATGCACGATTTTTCTGCGTGAGTGCAAAACGTTTTAATTCATTTTCTAAAAATCTGCATGTTTGGTACCCAGACCCGAACCCAGACTTCTTCACATAAGTTCGGGTTTGGGTTAGGTGTTGTGTAGATTTTATTATTTTCCCTTATAATTTATAAGGGAAAATATTAGCATTCTTTAATGCAGAATGCTTAGTAAACGGTCAATTGATGGTTAAAAATAATAAAAAGCGGGTGGAGTTCAGTAAATACTAGAGATGAAGAAAGGAAAAATTGGAAAATTCGATTCGGCTGCTTTATCACATAGCGCATTTCTTTGTAAGCAGTGGGTGCAATGACAGGGAGTGGTGATACCGCCCCCCTGTCATTGTACCCCTCTGATGCTATGTTCATACATCTAATGTAAAATCCAGTGTAAAATAAAAATAAAAAATAATCATACTTACCTGATCCATTTACTTGCGACGGGCTAGCTGCCGCCATCTTGCTGATCTTCAATCAAGATGGCAGCGGCTGGGCCTTCGTGGGCAAATGGTGCAGGTAAGTATGATTTTTTTTTAGTTTTTTTGCACTATTTCAGGTTAAATCGATTCTCTACCATGAAGCACAAGGAAATTCAGCTCCGCGGCGAAACAAATTTATCCTAAAATTCAGATCGAAGTTCAGTTCATGGACTTCGATTCGCTCAACACTTCTAGCTACTTTAGATTAAAAGACCGGCGCATGAAACATTAGTCTTAGTTAATCTCCCCCTTAGGCTACATTCACATGATCTGCAAAACACGGATACCGGCCCATGTCAGTTCCGCAATTTTCAGACCGCACATGCCACGGCTATCATAGAAAATGCGTATTCCTGTCCACAAATGCGGACCGCCGCACGGAGCAGCGGATGTGTACAGCACATAGAAATGAATCAGTCCATACCTGTTCCGCAAAATCGCGGACGAATGCGAACTTATTCATACGTTTGTGCAAATGTAGCCTTAAAGAGGAGCTGTCACCTCTACTGACATGTCTGTTTTAGTAATTACTTGCAATCCTCATGTTATAATTCTGGAGCATCTATTCTTATGACTCTATCTATTCATCTATTATTCCTTCTAAAAGTTATCAGTGAATTGCCGGCATTTTTGCAGTAAAGTTCTTTCTTGTTGTTACCAGTTGGAGTGTGTCCTTGCACAGTCTGACATTATCCAATCAGTGCTGCTAGTGTTACCCTCCACTGGTAACACCCACAAGGAACTTTCAGACTGTGAGCAAGTCATTTATACACATATAGGAGGAATAATAGAAGGATGGCACAACATAGAGTCATAAGAATAGACTCTCCAGAACTCTTATTACATGGGAAATACAAGTAGTTACTCTAACAGACATGTCTGGAGAGGTTACACGTCCTGTTTAAAGTATTGGAATGTCTTAATACACAAGCAGAAGAAGTTTTTTTTAAAAGCGGTTGTGCATGTAAAGGAGCAGAAAGAGCAGTAAAATAGCGAGGGGCATCGTTTATTTTATTTTTTCATGTAGAGGTGTTTCCCATGATCTAACCCCTAATCTTAAACCACTATGGTGTTCTACAGGAGACTCATCTACCATCATCTTTTAGGGTGCAGTTGCAGCGGCCTATTGCCAGCATCTGGGGGATCCCTTGCCCCTTAAAGGTATTTATCATTATACAGATGTAGCAGTGTTAACACTCCTGTTTTCTGAGATTGGTTAAGTTCAGTTTAGATAACTAGACAATTGAAACAATTGCTTCTCAATGGCTTTGGTTTCAAGATAACGCGAGTAGATAATAAAATTTGAGTTAAGGGTGGGAGTATTACCCCTGCTCCATGTTGTATGTCCCTCTGTTAAAGCAAGTAGTCATGACGCCAGTGATGCAGTTAAGCAACAAGAACTTGGAGTCCCCTTTGTAGATGGTATTGGTGGAACCCAGGGTAGGAATGCCAGAGTGGTGTAGAGTGGCCTACAATGTCTCTGTAAATGTTGTATGCACGTGTCACGGTGCTCCTACCTGTATATCATTTGATCCCAGATGAGGTGTAGTCCGAAGTAAGTGCAAAAAGGGGTTGTTGATCTTGGGTGATGAATAAGTAGAATAAATGGAGTCCAGACTTTGTAGTATTGTTGAACACAGCTTTACTTGGCATAAACGGTAATCCAAATAGTATCCAAACTTTATCTTGCTCATCAGCAGGCATTGGCTTTTTCTGGCAGGCAAACACTTCTGCAATAATCTCAGTCTGCTATGCTGTAGCTCTCTCAGCTCTGCTATGCTGGCTGGGTAAATAGGAAATTTTCCTCTTCTGCTGGAACTTAGCTGAGCTGTAGTCTGTCTCTTACTTTAATCCTAGGAATCCTTCTTCCTGGCATCAAGCTCTGTTAGCTTGGGAGGCAATGCAAGCCCAGGAGTGGACAAGCAACCAAAAAGACTTCAGAGGCAGGGCCTCTGGGCCTGCTCTGCTAGCCAACACACAACCTTTCCCCAGAAGGGGGTAGGCTAGACTGACCTTGACTAACTAACTCCTCCCTCTCTAGAGAGGGCTGGAATGGAAGGAAGGCTCCATCCCATAGAAACTATCTCTGCTCATATTTGCTGCCACCTGCTGGTGAACCAGGCACATTACATGTAAACAGTAGTTTATAAGAAAATACATACACACATTGCAGGTTATGGTAATAAAATATATCTATGATGACACAGGATAACACATTACAGATAGTAGGGGTGCTAAAGAGGTGGTAATGCCATGACTGTTGCTGTTTTGCGATCTGCAAAACACGGATCCGTGCGTCCACATTTACATAGTAACATAGTATATAAGACCGAAAAAAGACATTTGTCCATCCAGTTCGGCCTGTTTCCTACAAGTTGATCCAGAGGAAGGCAAAAAACCCCTGTGAGGTTGTCATTCCCTTGTGTTTCCACATCCGTCGACAAAATATGGACGTTTCCGTGTGTCTTCCATTTTTCACAAACCACCAAAAAACGGAAGGAGGAAATTGTATATACCCGACCCCTGGAAACAGCAATAGGAAAGTGCATTCTGAGTTTGTAGCGCATGTTTGGCGTATGCCCCCAGAAAAGTCACAGCTCGTACGCCAAATGTATCCAACGGGCCCCACTTACCAGTAGGGTGAAAGGATACTTTAGACATGCACCTGGGAGCTTTACCTTTTTAACTTTTTGGTTCTTATTTTATGCAGAGGATTTTTGCTAAAATAATTGCATGCCGCGTGGGATAGATTTTTCCTATAATGCAAGCCTATGGTCATTGAATGCCACTGTCTGCTTATACAATGACATATGTCAGAGGTATACGCCAGGAAATCCTCCCAAAATATACAATACCTCAGACCACTGCGAAACCACTGTGAAAATATGTGATAGTGTCACATCTCACTTAAAGGGAATATGGCCCTTGTCATTTATTTCTGCCATGTAAAACCAGATAGCAACTCGTATCCCTTTTTTTCTATTCTGTTGTTGTTTTCTGATTTTGTTTTATTCTGTTTCCTGAACATCATTATAGGGGCGACCATCTTGCCTGAGCTGTGGTTAACAGCATTTAGAGACATGCTTTACAGCACCCACCATAGGTCAAAGACACAATGGACAGGAGGAGACCCCTATTGACTTCTATGGGAGAGTTTTCTAGACATGCCCTGTGACCTGTGCAGAGGTCATTGTGCAGGGATTGTAATATATAAGCTGTGATATCACATATTGTGAATAGTGGATCCTGTGTTGTCTATAAAGAAGTGAAATCTGTCATTGTAATCCTGCCTGTGACGATAGTGAGATGACTGCTGAAAATGATCTGAACAGACCAAGGGAGGAAATAATTGAAACCCCTGTCATTCTTTATGATGTCTAAATAGAAAAGAATCTTACCCGTCGCCTCTCCTCATATGTCTGTTTTAGTAACAATTCTTGTACATCTTTTCTTATAACTTTACGTTGTGCTGTTCCTCTATTAGTCCTACTATAAATGTATGAATAAATCGCCTACTGGGAAATACCATTCTCCTTGTCAAAGGGGTGTTTCCCTGAATAGTCTGCCACTGCCAGCACTGAATGGCAAACTGTGCAGGTGCACCCCTCCCCCCTAACTTGTTAAGGGCTCATTCACACGACCGTGATTTGGTTCCGCATCTGAGACGCATTTTTTGCAGCTTGGGTGCGGACCCATTCACTTTAACGAGGTCACAAAAGATGCGGACAGGACTCCGTGTGCTGTCCGCATCTGTTGCTCCGTTCCGTGGCCCCGTAAAATTTCTAAGTCATGTCCTATTCTTGTCCGTTTTGCAGACAAGAATAGGTATTTCTATAAAGGGCCGTGCGTTCAGTAAATTGCAGAAAGCACACAGGTGGCATCCGTGTTTTGCGGATCCAAAACTTGCTGACCACAAAACACGGCATGTTCGTGTGAACAAGCCCTAACACAGTTGGCAATTTATCCCTAAACTTTTCGAAGGAATAACAGAAGAGCGGTTCAACATAGAATCATAAGAGTAGGCGCTCCAGAATTGTCATCTCATTTGAAAATACAATTATTTACTAAATCAAACAGTCAGTCGGGAGAGGTGACAGGTCCTCTTTAAGTACTTCGGAGCAGAAATCAGCATCTCCCTATGCACAGCACAACTCTTGGACTGATTACCGCATTAGGTTGAAAAAAATGGAACAGACATAGCTGGATGTAAATTGAAATCCTTATTCCATTCTGATTACATTTATAAGACAATAATAACCTTAATCTTAGAGTTTTTATAAGGCTTTTTGTGGCAAATCAACAAATAAACCAAAACCCTTTTATTTTCCTAATCATCTGCTAAGAAGAAGAAAAAAAAAAAAAACTCTCCTCGTTCCAGTTCTTCTACGTGCCTCACTGTCCAGATTCCCTAAGGAGGCATCAATCCTTCATATTCACATCAAAGCACCGAGAGACGCCAAAGGCACGCACGGCACAAACGTACGGAATGGATTGCCGAGGAGCGTTATCTTTCATTATGTATATTTGCAACAAAACAGAAAAGAAAGATAGCACATCAAGAAATAAAAACAGCAATTTTTTAAAAGCGCCTTCTAATGAATAGTAAAGGTATTGACGCAAATATCACACACCCGCCTTTGAAGAAATGTTGAAAACCTCAAGTTGAAGGGTGCAAACAAACCCTCCTGCCATTATTTTGGATTTAATGCATCTTAGCATTTTAAAGAATGTTTCATGAATAAATAGTTTTTTTTTTGTCCTTTGATAGATTAGAACATTCCAGCCCGGCTGATTCGTACTGCTTGGCGACCTTTTTTCTCCACTGCAATTTTGATTGGAGATCAACAAAAGACAATAGTAACCTTTCCAAATTCATTCTAATAGGCTCAGCTGACCTTAAGAAACATCTAGGCGTGTGTACTGTTCATTTCCCTATTACCTGTTTTATGATATTAGCATTTCACTATCCTATTTGGATTAGGTGGATTTGTGGAATTTGTTCTAAGCCTGACTAGGTTTAGTTGCGGAGAAAATTGCGGAGGAAATTACATTTAAACACAGCTGTATGTTCCCTATTAAAAAGGTATACAGTAGGATCACATAGGTTTATATTTAGAACCTTTTGGCCTAAAATGCCATTGTAGGAAAAAGCCTTTGAGCTGAGTTCATATCACCTTCTGATCTGTTAGAAAAGCAGAAAAAAGCCTGATCCATTAGGGCTCATTTAGATGACCGTATCTGTTTTGTGGGGTGCAAATTGCAGATCAGCAAAAAATGGATACCAGCTGTGTGCATTCTGCATTTTGCGGACTGTACATATAGAAATGCCTATTCTTGTCCGCAATTGAGGACAAGAATAGGACATGTTCTATATTTTATGCTGGGCCACGGAATGGAAGTACGGAAGCGGACAGCACATGGAGTGCTGTCCGCATCTTTTGCGACCTCGTTGAAATGAATGGGTCTGCATCCATTCCGATGTGGATAGAAATTTATGGTCATCTGAATGAGCCGTTATTTTGAGCACCAGTTATGATCAGTTTTTCATCAGTTTGTGTCACTTTCGTCAAAGATCAGTTATTTTTAATGGGAGAAAAAGTACTTTTTTCCGGACTTTTCCTGCTGTCAAAAATAGCTGTACTCCAATTGAAGTGACACAAGCTGATTTGTAAAAATAAGGCCTCTTTTAAATCTCTGTTAAGCAGATCTGGCAGTTTTTTCTGGCAGAGTATAGCCAGCCAAATTTCATTGCATCGGGCATTAGCGGATTTTCTAGTTCACCGCTGGATCCCTATTGACATCCAGTAGTGAACTGGTCGCTTTTCTGCATAAATGCTAGGTTTTCGACCGGACGAAAAACATTGTATGCAAGGTTTTTTGTCTGGCTGACAGCCACCAATTGTGCTGGATCAGGCAGCCGGATCCTCTTGACAGAGATGTGAACGAGGCATGCCTGATCTGTTTTTTTTTTTTCGTTTTTTTCTGACAGATTAGAAGAACGGAAAGCTAAGTGTTGATGTGAACATGGCCTTAAACACCCCAGCACGCATAATGGATAATGGAACACAAAAAATAATTTAGATTTGTGCTTGGAATGGCGTCTGGTCAGGTCTGGATGCTTCAGTGAATTCAGAGGCCCCAGTACACTCACAAACCTTCTTTCCACTTATTTCTTCATAGCTTCCCAAGGTTTTTCAAGTTTTTTAGGAGTTCAGTTGTGTAGGAGCTGTCCATTACAGCATCTCAGTGGTACCCCACTAGTGTATGATTACGGTGAATTTTCTTCTAGTGGAGTAGAGAAGGACTTCACACATGGTCATCTGTAAATCTGAATATTAAGACCAGCATTGAGCGATAAGGTGGTATATGATTGTGTTTTGTTGCGAGAAGTTTTTGAGGACTAGATTCCAGAAGTGAAAATATGTCAAAACATATAGAGAGATCTTATTGTTTAACAGCTATAAAAAGTGCTTACCCCTATACAGTATGTAAGATATATCCGGTCAGTACTTTGGAGTCTTGAATAGAGCTCTAATAGGGCTTTCTTAGAGGTACATGAGATCTCTACCTCTCCTCTATATGCCTCAGATTGCAGAGTTTTTTTTTTTTTTTTTGATTGCTCAGAAAAACAATGATGGCATACTTCATCAGACTCCATGATGCGGAAAACCTCTACGCTATTTTTCTGGTGTAGAAAAATCACAGCTGTTGGCACAAAATATTCTGAAAAGTAGGTGGAGTGTGGACAAGAGGAAGCGTGGTCTAAGTGACCTGATGGATGTAACAAAATTTACTCTAGAAAACTAGCTCCTAGCTCATATGTACAGTGGTATTCTCTACACTTGGAGTCCTACAGATGGAGTGTTCAGCAGTGCTCGAAGACTGTGCAGCTTCATACTAAATGAGCGGTACAGGCTGTGTGCCATTATCCATGAGCCCCAACATATATGAATGCTGTTTCGGTATTTTTGCTTTTTAGTTAATATTGTTTTTTTTCCCCTTATAACTAATCTATATAGGATTCTACAGTATATAATGAATAATAATCCCATGTGTTGGCCTCTATGCATGAATGCAGTACTTTGGAGAAAGCTCCAGTGCGTCCAAGCATAAAGCATCCATTACATTAAGATTTCTGATTATATATTTCTAATGCATCTCTGTTCTTAGCGTAGCTTGCTTTAGGGAAGGCTTTCTTGAGGTCACAGATCTCCAGTCGTGTCTTTGGCTAAACTATATGGTTTACGTATGAAGGCTATGTACACCTTTGGGTGCAATTTTCTGGCTAAAAATCATATTTTCAATTGGCCTTTATTAAAACTATTGAGTTGTTCTGTCACAAAGGGTGGTTAACTGTTTTTCTAAATGTGTGACTGGTACTTTCACTTTGTGCCATCTAATAAACCTTATCTCTAAATTACTAAGAGGTCATAAACACGTATTTAAGCGCATTCTTATCAGTAAAATAAGAACTGAGCTATAATGAGTGTTCATAAGGTCAGAAAGCAGAGATAAGGAGCCCATCAGTTCCCTGCCTGACTGAGCAGAGAACAAAATCAGATTCTGCTAGCAGAGAATCTTAGCTCTGTACAGAGAAAAGTACTCCATATTTTTTAATAAAGATGAATTAAAAAAATGATTTTTAGCTCAAAATGAGTATAATGCAATAATAAATAAATAACCCCAAAGGTGTACATAGCTTTTAAGAAATATAAAATCAGCTAAAAAATAATATTTATATACAGCCATTTAAAAATGACTACCTTATGATGAACAGATTTACTTTGCGACTTGATTTATATAATATTTCATATATGTTTAGATGCCAGATCATCGTTGCTCACACCATATCTACCTCTCTGTACGTGGTTGCAGTTTACAAAGAATATCAAAAGTGCAGCAAGAGAGGTGATCAGGTGAGGCAATAATTGTAGCTGGTGAACATCTCTCACTTGTTTCTATGGGCTAAGTTATTTTCCAAATCAGAAATTCCTCCGCAGTTCATTCAGCATGGGTTGACAATAAGTGAGCCTATTGAGTAGTGACCGCGGGAAGCGTCTGAGGGCAAGACTGCCATTGCATATGTGATTAGAAGCGTGGAGAGAGTGAGAGTGAAAAATATTACCAGATCAATGAGGTTTACTTGTCTCTGCCTACCTGTGCTTACTCTCAGCTCAAACCAATTAAACTTAAGAAATATTCTGACAAGTTTAGGAGCTTGTTGCTACAGTAATATGTGTATTGCTGATTAGATGTGAAGATAAAGGGGCACTTAATTAAAGAATGAAAGAACAGATATTGATCTAGAGAACTTAATAAAGTCCCCGCACTTTTTCACTTGTATGGTTAAAGTGAAGACCCACCCTGGAGCACCTCAATGTCCAACAGAATTTTCTTTTTACTTGAATTCAGTAGATCCAAAATTAGTGCTGATCTATTCTCAACTCCATTGCCCAAGTAATTCACCTCTCCCCTCATTTCTCCTCTGCCTCCCCCCTCTGCCGTTCTCTTCACTGGCTCCCCATTACCCAATGAATTCAGTTTGAAATACTAACAACTACAATTAAGGCCACCCACGACCTGTCACCTCCTTATATCTCCGACCTGCTTTCCAGATACATCCCTACACGTAATCTCTGATCCTCAAAGGACCTATTTCTTTGTTCTCGTCTTGTCTGTTCTTCATACAGTCTACAAGATTTCTCACTTGCCTCTCCCCTACTCTGAAACTCACTACCCCAACACATCAGACTCTTCCCCTAACATCCAAACCTTCAAAAGTGACATGAAAACCCACCTCTTAAGGAAAGTCTACAACCTATAATAAGCATATTGCCACCATACAACTAGATGAGCAGCTTTTACCCTCGCCTACTGGGTCCTTCCATTGTAGATTGTAAGCTCTCATGGGCAGGGTCCTCTCACCCTCCGTACCAGTCTGTTATTTGTTTCATGTTTATCGCGTTTACATTTTTTCATATTTTGTTTGTGTAACCCCTCTTGCTGTACAGTGCCATGGAATTAATGGTGCTTTCAACTAAAGAGTAATAATATATACCTTTATAAAGGTTGAAGATTTTTTTTGTATATATACAAAGCTCCAAATCCTCTGCATAGACATTTAATGATACAATTCTCTTTGCTGGCAGTCACCACTGGGAGGGGCTAGAGGGCATTCTGTGTACAGTTTATAAATTCTCTATAAAAACTCAGTATGCACTAAGTTCCTAAGATCTCCGTAGTGGTGGATGTAGGCAACAAGCCTTTATTTTTATGGTCACACAGAATTTTGTATTGAAAATTAAAATTATGTTAACAGTTAGAAATTCATATAAATAATGTATTACAAAATGTATTATACAAGTAAATTTCCCAAATAACAGCATTGGAAACATTCCTGATAAAGACTATTCAATTTGTCTCACTTAACAGTTTTGAAGAGAATTTCTGAAGGTGTCCTTTTTAAGAAAGTTACTAGACTAAAGTCCATTGATAAATGGCTTGAACCAACTTATTAGTCTGAAGGATAACAACTCCTCTGAAGCATATACATATATAATTAGAATGGTTTGGTTCACCTTAAATGAGGTGTCTAGGGGTAAATTCATAGAAACCATCTCTTCTTGCCTATGAGCTATATCTTGTATTGTAACTCAGCCCCATAAATTGAATGGGTCTAAGTTACAATACCAGACCCATCCTGTGGAAAACAGTTGCACCATTTTATAATCTGGGACAACCCACTTAATCCACCATTTGATTATCTGATCCATCAGCTGCTATTCTTCAACTATTTTGTTCATCGTGTACTAACAGTCCTAACTTAGGGGTCTGTTGTAAACTTCTATATTCACATAATGTATTGTATAGACTAAGAATTATGTAGTTCAGTAGCTATAAGCATCTTAAATGGGTATTCCAGTATTTTACTATTACTAATTCTATTCTCTATTCTATTCTCTGCTTCGCCAGAGCTACTTGGGAATAGTTGATCAGCGGGCATGCTGGATAGCCCATCAGTAGTAAAGTGGCCCTTTAAGTCCTATAATTTTCGAGTATTACCATGGGAATACATGTCAAGAAGTGACATGTCACTCTTTATTTTTTTATGCTGCATATTTTAAAATTCATGCAATAAATTAACAGTCTGAATGTTCTATGTATATTCTATGTATTTTTTGTTTTTTTTTATATAAAAAAAAGGGTGGAGGTTTTTTGGGATATAGTTTTTAGAAGTCACTCCATGTATTCGACTTCCTGTCCTAACTGTTTAACTTCTTCTTAGTTTGGACTTA
The DNA here is from genome assembly GCA_033119425.1 of Bufotes viridis. Classification (NCBI taxonomy): domain Eukaryota; kingdom Metazoa; phylum Chordata; class Amphibia; order Anura; family Bufonidae; genus Bufotes; species Bufotes viridis. Next base: position 385,955,578 of record CM065593.1, on the reverse strand, counting down.
TAGCATGGTAGATAGTGTCACTTAACTCTCTCAATCAGACCATCCCCATGACTAGAGAAAGACCCTCTGTAGTAACTCAACTAAAACATCGCACATTACACTTATCAATGCAATGCTCTTCTGGGGGGCCTGGGGGCATCTTTATGTAGACCTGTCAAAAGAACAATAAAGCTGTCATACTGTTATTCCACATCTATATCTACAATTATCACAAGGATTACCCTTCAGATAACATCTTCCCTTCATAGTAGCAGTAAAATGACAATGGAACTGTCTATATAAGAAGCCATATCATCTTTTCTAGCCTCTACAAAAGGACAATATTAAATATTTTATTTTCAATGGCATAGTAGTGCCGAAATAAAAAAGAAAAACTCTAAAAAAAATACATTTCTATGAAAATTGAGTTAAAAAAGATACCTATTTCTGATGGAAATATCCCTTTAAATAGTTGGGCTAGTTTATAACAGGTTTGGTTTTATTAACCATGCTGCACGTCTTCACTGAATATCAAGATATCAAAAAATCTTCAATTTCCAGAAGGCAGTTAAGAGCGCAGGAGGTTCACTTATTTCTTTATACCTTTAAATGTTTGTCCATTATCACAAAATGCTTCATTTAATTATCAATTTCCTGCCCAAACCGACAAGAAATGGTATTGTAGAGCGCAGCAGCCGTCATCGTCGCTGAAAGATTTAGAATTTTTTGGTGCAGTAGACAAACAGAAAAGCATATTTTCCTGCTTATTTTCAAGGACAGCAGGGTTCAGCCGAATCCAATCTATTATTTTCACTTGGTGATTGTAATGTCATTTTTAAGCCCTGTTCAGTATGCTGGGGAGATGTCTGTCTTCAGCATTCATGTAACTACAATCTGTGACATTGCTCTAGGATGGGTTTTGTAATGTTGTTTTTGAAATTGAACATTGTAGTTGATCAGAATTATTTAAAAGCTGCATATACATTGATAAAGCAATCTGCTGAGCATGAACTTCCTGAAGAGGTTTACTCTGCTCTACCTGTGGAGCCATTTTAAAAATATGTAATTGGAAAATGTATAATAAGCGGTTCCTTAAAGGGGTTGCCCCATAAAATATATTCTACAGTTTTCAAACCAGCACCTGAATATTTTTGTAATTGCATGTAATTAAAAATTTTGTATAGCCACTGAGTTATTCAATAAAATGCATCTGTATAGCGCCACCTGCTGTTTGCCGCACATGCTCAGTTACATCCTTCAGCTGCCTCCTGAGCTGTGATAGGATGAGGGCTGCAGCAGAAAAGACACACCCACTTACCTGCAGCAGAAAATACACTTTCCTTGAGATGCCAGCTTGATATAAATCTAGCAGAGCAATGAATGGGGAAATCTCTGGATCCATGTAAGGTACAGGGCTGGTTCTAGCTTTGCTAGTAATAGATTGTCATGTACTATATGATGTTTGATTTTAATTTTTTACATTAGTCATGGGATACTCCCTTTTAATGTAACATTCTAATGCAAAACGCAATAACCACCAGTCACTCTGTGTGCTGTCATATGATGCCTCCGTAATACAGCATCCTTTTCTTCAGGATTCTATATGAATTTATGAGAAAAAAAAACCTCTGTGTGCTTCCATGTGAAATCGTAGAGACTATGTGCCCTTTCCAGTTTATAGGTGCCATACTACAGGCTTCTTATAACATAGATCTGTAATAAAACCATGTAGTCTGCATCAAGGTCAACTGGTAATACAGTCCTGCCGAGACACAATATATAATATATTAAAGGGGCTGTGGACTTACTAATGTATTGTGATTATCCATATTGCTTCCTTTGCTGGCTTCATACATTTTTCCATCGCATTATGACCACCCAGCAGTGGTGGCCATGCTTGTACAATATAGGAAACAGTGCTGGCCTCTTTGTTGGCCGGCACCATAGGAGCTCACATAGCATGGCCACTGATATGGTTATAACCATGGAAAAGAGCAGTGTATAATGTGTTGGAAAAATGAAGACATAGAGAAGGCCATAGAGACAGATCAAAAGTTTTGATAGGTGGGGATCTGAGTGTGTAGACCCCCACCAATCGCTAAAACAATTTACAGGAGACGGGCTTAATAAAATGTACATGGGCCTGTCTCGATTCAGTCTTCTGCATTGAGGAGAGAGCGTGATATGCACCCTAGTGATCAGTGGAGGTCTCAAAGCTCAGACCTCAACCAGTAAAAACATTTGATGTGTCTCTATGACATATCAAAGGTTTTACCAAAGCTCAGTGATTCTTTAAGGGCCATGAAAAATCTAAAGTATAAGCAAATATTAAAAGAATTCCATTTACTGAGTTTTGTCTGGTGAAGAGACAGCTAAGGAGGACATGGTAAATTTATATGAACATATGAGTGAACCTTACAAAAATATGCTGTTCTATGTAAAATTCCCTCAAAAGTTAAAGGGCCAATACTTCCATATGGAAGAAAAAGGGTTCTTTCTTCAAAGGCGACAAGGCTTCTATACCATGATTCTGAATATGTGTAAAAGTCACCTCAGGAGCGGGTCACAGCAAGAACAGTTAAAGGCTTCAAAAAAGTTTAGAATAGATGATTTCTTATAACATAAGGAAAAAGATTGTGTAAATGTGCAGAATTCTTCTAGTCTGATGGACACTTGGGATCAGAAAGGTTTGCCTTCTAGGGCAAATTGCTTTAAACCATGTGTTTTTTTTACCTTCATCTGGATCAACAGGGTAAACAAAGTTGTATAATTTATTCCTATGCTTTCCCTTCAGCCATGTTGTCTCCTTCTCACTGGTTTAACTTGACATACTCAGTCGTAAAAATAAAACTCTGCCTTACTGAGGTGGTGTGCTGTACGATGTGAGATGGGGTCATCATGGATTGGAATTATTTTTCCAGATTTTCCAGATTTTGACTCTGGTATGTTCCCCCTCCCAAGATGAGGAACATTGGCTTCTAACTCATAAGGATTTTTTGTCTTACTCTAGATCAACTTTGGAGGCTAATAGGCTGAACTGGATGGATGGATCGATAGATGTTTTTTCTAACCTTACACACTATAGTAATGCTTAAAAGTTTGTGAACCTTTCAGTATTTTCAATATTTCTGCTTAAATTTGTCCTAAAAAGTCCAAAACGTAGATAAAGACAACCAGATGACACAAATGAGTCAAAAGTATTAGACTTGGTTATTTATTAGCAGACAATTTAAGGATGAAGTTAAAGTCAGGTGTTTTCAATCAATGGGATCATAATCAGGTGTGAGTGGGTGACCTGAGATCCCTGAGAACAGGGATCTGTCAAAGTATGTACTTCAAAACACATGCTTGTGAAAGAGTATAATGGCACACACAGATGAGATTTCTGACAACCTCAAAAGAAGAGTTGTTGATGCTCATCAGGCGGGAAAAGTTTATAAAACCTGCACTTTACCAATCTACATTCAAGACAGATTCTGTACAAATGGAAAAAATACAAGACCGTTATTACCCTCCCCAGGAGTGGTCAACCAACAAAGATGACACCACGAGCAAGGCATTTAATAATTTGCAAGGGGATAAAGGAATCCAAGGTAACCTCTACCCAACTAAAAGCCTTTCTCACATTAATGTTGGTGTTTGAGTCCAAAATCAGGAGGACACTGAACAACAGTGGCATGACTGGCAGGATTGCAAGGAGAAAGCCACCTTTCCAAACAGAACATTGCTGACAATTGCATGTTGTTAAAGATCACCTAGACAAGTCAGAGGCCTATTAGAACAATATTTTGTGGCCAGACTAGACAAAGTAGATTTGTATGTGTTTAAATGTGAAGAGTTGTGTTTGGAGAAAAGAAAACACTGCACTCCAGCATAAAAAACTCATCCAATCTGTGAAACACGGTGGTAGTAGTATTATGGTATGGATCTGATTTGCTGCATCTGGACCAGGATGGCTTGTTGTTATTGATGGAACTATAAATTCTGAATTATACCAGCAAATTATGAGGGAAAATGTCAGGACACTTGTGTATGAGCTGAATTCCAAGATAACGTGGTCTATTCAGCTAGATAAGTACCCTAATCACACAAGTCTTTCAAATAAAGTTAAAGTTTTGAAATGTCCATGCCATATCCAATAGAAATATTGTGGAAGGAACTGAATCGAGGAGTTCATGTGAGGAATCCCACCAACATAACAGAGTTGAAGCTGTTTTGTAAAGAGGAATGGATTAAAATTTCTCTAAGCCAATGTGCCGGACTAATCAACGTTCAGTTGCAGTTATTGCTGCTCTGGGGGGGTCACACGAGATACTAAAAGCAAAGGTTCACATGCTGTTGCAACTCACAAACATGTGATATTGGATCATTTTCCCCTAATGACTCAGACATATTAAACGGGTTGTCTAAATAGGAGCTCTCTCTGATATCCAAATTCCGTTATAGGCAGGCTCAGGACTTTCATCTAGATGAGAAACTCATCTGGATGCCCAACATGTAATTGATTATTCAACCACTTTAACTAAACGGGCCCTTTAATATGCTTTGCACCAATGTGTCAATAGGTGCTTCTTGGAAATGCTGAGACCAGGTGGCATCTGATAAGTTGAAGTTGCATGGGGATTCAACCCAATCCATCTAGTGAGTTATCTCATTGTGCACGACACCCCTTACGGTGACCTTTGCTGATGGGGACAATTTATCACTCTGTATCACATGCCTAAACAGCGTGTTCAATGCTCGAGGTCAAATCTGGAGAAATTCCCCGAAAGGTGTTGTCCTTTATTTACTGACTGAAAGGAGCAGAAGGTAAATAACCAGGCAGGCAATATAATTAATTGATGTCCTATACATGAAGGACGCAATCAACCATAGACATCATCAACCAGTAAAAGCATGGAAACTAGTCAGTGCTGAGCATCACTCTCATAAACGCCCAAATAACTCTGTCTTCTTGTCTCAGGTTGTCTTGTTCTCTTGGCTTTGAGTGGAAGCCTGTGGTCCTGTCGTGATTTTTTTTTGCTGCCTGACTTCCCCAGGAAATAGTGATGCTGCTTTCTTCCAGCACTAAGCTAGACTCATATTGTCAGTGAAGCTCTGTCTGCGTTTCTAATGAGGCCTCCTGCTAACTCCTCTCACGTAGTTTCAGATTTTTGTCCAGTGAACCAAGATCAACAGTTTTCCCAGTTGAAACAAGGATCTATCAAGCACTGATCTTTATTTAAAGGGAGTCTGTCACTGTTAAACCAAGCGCAATACCTTAAAGGGCAAGCTCACCTGAATGATACCATTCACTTACCAATCCATTTCTTCATTGTGGAGAAAAAGTACTTTTAATCCATATGTAAATGAGCAGTTAAGTGCACTGAAGGTGGGCCCAAGCCACTTTGTTTATAATTGTTCCTCCTACATTCTCTGCTAGCCCCTCCTACTCCTTCTTGATTGGCAGGACAAGGCAAGATGTAATGTAGGAACCTGGCCCTGTCTATCAAGAAAGAGAGGGAGGGCTGAAAGCAGGAGGAGCAAGGGTGCACAGAGTGACTAGAAGCAGCTGCTATAGGGCCCAAAAATTGAGGTGTCCACCTTCATCAGATGTGAGGTTCAGTTAGGGATCGCTGTGACTGATAGAAGTGAAGAGTCCAAGAGAAAGTGGATAATTCTTCAGATGAATGGACTAGTGACTTTTTAATACATGGGACTGTTGACTGTAAAAAAGATGACATTGTGTGCTGTGATTTGAATTTATTAATCATTCATAAAATTAAACATGAATAATTACAACAATAATAATATGGAATCATCATAACAATAATGTTCTCTGCTTTTGTTGACGATTTACTTTGGATGGACCTTTTGGATACACCCATCCATTTATCTTCTGTAATTTTCCCATTAGATGCTTTAGGGTATATCGTGAGTGGGGGTGTTGGGTAACGTTGTGACTTGAGGCACCTAGAATGTAAATTTTTCCCTGCCTTTAATACTTTAATGTAGTTAGCTTAAGCTCTGTCAAGATGAATATATCAATGTATTCACGCTGTCTCGTCTGCTCCTGTGATAAGAATGACATTAGTCTTCAGACCGATCCAATAGGCAGAGCCATCGATGAGCTCATTATGCTGGAATATTTGTTCCGCTACTGTTATTTAAAATGTCAGGTTCACCTCTTATTAGGTTGTTAAAGTATCTTTTAGCTATCGATTCCCCGGTGGTTTGGATTTGTTTAGTCTGTCAGCATGTTGAACACAACTGGGAATGCTCACAGTGCAGAAGGTATACACAGCTCAAGGCCAAATGTAAATGAGACGGTTTTGCATGAAGTCCCGTAGGTTTTAATTGCTGCAGAAAGACCTCGCATGAAATAAGCAAGTGGATTGTAGCCGGAGACTGTTATGCTGCATGCATGTTATGTTATAATTATTTTGATGGTAAATGCCTCCTAGATGGTAGACACTTCTGGTGCCTCATACCACAATTGTACTCCAAGCGTGGGCTTGGTAACACCAGTTCCCTACTGTCAAATGTCAACTGTTTCTGGGCTGAAGCAACTCAGTCTTATTCTCACATAAATGGATCAGTGCCTCTTGAGCTCGCCTTGTCCTGTAAATTATGCACTCAGCAATATATGAGTGTAGTGACCTGAATATCCTATAGGTGTCTCTGTTGCTGTTTCGGTAGTAAAGAACTGTTAGGTGACATTTAGATGTAGCAGAAGATATCTATTGTCCATATGCCTTGAAGATCTGCAGCAAATTCCCTGCAAAACGTACGTGAATACAGAAACATTTTGTGACACATAGGACATATGGAGTTTTTTTCCCGCTGCAGCATGGAATGGGATTTTATAAAAAAACAAAAAACAAACATTGACTTGAATTATGTACCAGAACACCACGAAAATGTGGCTGAAGGCCTCATGCACACAACTGTATGAAAAATCAGTACCATGTAGGAGAGGGTAAATGTACTGTGTTTAGTACAATAATGGTGGTCTCTAAAGATGCCATATATTTTCTAAGGGGAACATTTATTAAGACCGGCGTATTACACGCTGGTCTTAGTCTATCCCACATTGGCAGAAAATCATTAAGAAGTATATATCTCTTAATAATTGTGGTTCATCTGTGCAAGTCTGTGTGCCAAAAAGGAAATCTACAGCAGCAAGGCTGCCAGTGTAGATTTTTATATAATCCTCGCCAGTTTCCTGGCATAGATTTTGATAAATGTGATGGACCAGCTATGGCTTCCTCCTCACACCGCCCACTTCCTGCCCCACCTTGTTCTTGTGTAAGTGGAGAGCCGAGTATTAAACTCCCAAAAAGTTGCCGAACCTATTTACTTTTGATGACAGTTTTTTGGCATACAAAGGTTGATAAATGTCCCCCTTAGTGCATGCATATGAGTTCCTTACAGGTACTTGAATGTTCATTTTCTTCAAAATCAGCCATCCTGGGACCAACACAGATGCCTTCAGCTGCCAAGCGCACATGTAAAAGGTCAGCCAGTGTCCTAGGTACAAATCTGCCGACAGATACCCTTTAACGAAGCATTGTATGGTACTTATAGGACTCCTTCACACATATTTGTTGTTTTTTTCTCACAAAAAATATGTCCTAAAAATTACTTGCATTTATTTCCATACTGCATGGGCTGTTTTTATGGCTTTTTTATTAGTGGCCTATTTTTTCTAAACAACTGCGTGAACCACTTTTTTTTACTGCCATTTTTTCAAGAAGCTGTCAAAAATGCAAAAGCTTCCACATTCTGCGTTAAAAAAAGACAGAGACCCAGAAAACACCACCTAATTAACCACTACAGGACCGCCTAACGCACGGATGCGTCCGGCGGGCGGTCCTGTAGCTCTGACTGGACGCATCGGCGCGTCATCTCGCGAGACGTGAGATTTCCTGTGAACGCGCGCGTCTCACCAGTTCTACTGCAGCCTGCCAGCGATGATCAATCGCTGGCAGGCTGTAGATGCGAAATAAATCGCATCAAACTGGTATATCAGACGCTGTTTTGTTAACAGCGTCTGATATACCTGCTACCTGGTCCTCTGGTGGTCCCATTTGCTGGGATCGACCACCAGAGGACCAGGTAGCTATGTAAAGTTGCACCAAACACTACACTACCCCCCCCTCACTTATTAACCCCTTGTTAACCCCTTGATCACCCCATCTAGATTCCCTGATCACCCCCCTGTCACTGATCACCCCCCTGTCATTGATCACACCCCTTGTAAGGCTCCATTCAGACGTCCATATGTGTTTTGCGGATCCGTGGAATAGAACATGTTCTATATTTTTGCGGAAAAGAATACCTTGGGGTGTCTTCTTTCCAAAATGGGGTAACATTTGGGGTATTTATACTGCCCTGGCATTTTAGGGGTCTTAAAGCGTGAGAATCCAAATGCGTAAAAATGCTCTGTGAAATCCTAAAGGTACTCATGGGAATTTGGGCCCCTTTGCGCATCTTGGCTGCAAAAAAGTGGCACACATGTGGTATCGCCGTCCTCAGGAGAAGTAGGGAAATGAGTTTTGGGGTGTATTTTTATATAACTATACTTTGTGTGAGAAATATCACTGTAAACGACAACTTTTTAAATTTTTTTATACAAAGTTGTCAATTTACAGAGATATTTCTCTCACCCAACATGGGTATATGTAAAAATACACCCCAAAACACATTGCCCTACTTCTCCTGAGTACGGCGATACCACATGAGTGACACTTTTTTTCTAGCCTGGGTGTGCAAAGGGGCCCAAATTCCAACGAGTACCTTCAGGTTTTACAGGGATGCTCACAATTTAGCCACGCCCAAAATGCCAGAACAGTAAACACACCCCAAAAATGACCCCATTTCGGAAAGTAGACACCCCAAGGTATTCACTGAGGGGCATAGTGAGTCCGTCTGAGATTTTTATTTTTTTTGCCAGAAGTTAGCAGAAATGGAAATTTTATAATTTTTTTTTTCCTCAGAAAGTGTCATTTTCCGCTAACTTGTGAAAAAAAATGAAATTATACATGAACTCACCATGCCCTTCCGCGAATACTTTGGGGTGTCTTCTTTCTAAAATGGTGTCATTTGGGGGGTATTTATACTATCCTGGCATTCTAGCACCTGAAGAAACATGACAGGTGCTCAGAAAGTCAGAGCTGCTTCAAAATGCCGAAATTCACTTTTTTGCACCATAGTTTCTAAACGCTATAACTTTTACCCAAACCAATAAATATACACTTATTGGATTTTTTTTTTTATCAAAGACATGTAGAACAATAAATTTTGCGAAAAATGTATATAGAAATGTAGTTTAAAAAAAAAAAAAATTACAACAGAAAGTGAAAAATGTCATTTTTTTGCAAAAATGTAGTTAAATTTTTATTAATAGCAAAATAAGTAAAAATGTAAGCAACAATGAAATACCACCAAATGAAAGCTCTATTAGTGAGAAGGAGGTAAAATTAATTTGGGTGGTAAGTTGCATGACGGAGCAATTAACGGTGAAAGTAGTGTAGTGCAGAATTGTAAAAAGTGGCCTGGTCATTAAGGGTGTTTAAGCTAGGGGGGCTGAGGTGGTTAACCAAAGAGCTAATAGGAAAAAAAAAACAAAAAAAACTTCTGTGTCCTGAATTTCATATTTCCCGTAGACTTTACACCAAAAACCACTGGTATAAAAAATGGTACTGAAACCGTAGTGCAGAAACACTCCACTCAGAAGCCAGCCTTCCAGGGGTCTTTTCAGGATCTGTGTATGCATTTTCAGTGTCTTAATTGACTTCTGTGTGGAAATTTATTTTCTACTTATTGGAAAATTGTAGTTGGTATGCAGAATGAGGGAGCTAGCCAGCTGGGAAGTAAGGAAACATGCACATGTTACAGTCTAATGGAAGCCCTGTATATCCTTCCAGAAGGTTAGACTGCCATTCCCAACTGTTCAACCCCTACATCCTAATGCCTGCTGCAGCTGACCCAGATCTTCATATATAGTAGCTCCTTATACCCTGCCTACCATGTCCATCAATATCTAATGCCTCTGGCCATGCCATTGGGGCATTCCTGCATCTTACTTATTTCCTATATTCTCTCTTCTTGGATTGTATAACATTCATAAGCTCATTTACTCAATGGGTAATGATTTTCATGTTGGTATCTGGTGTCTTTGCTATGCTATGTTATTGTTGAGATTTGTCCACTCCGTGTTGGCGAAGTCCTCTCTGCCCATAGGGTGTGTGCTGTCTATGGCTTGTAAAGGGCCAACTCACACGTCCTAATCTGCCCCAGCTATTTGCAAGCTTTGCCAAGGTATTTAAAGGGAATGACCAGCGACCTCCTTATAAAACTGTTTGCATAGACACATAGCTGTGGTTCATCTTATTAAAATGCTGAGTTATGATACATTTTCCTAATATGCAAATTTTGGTGCCTCTGGTTCAATGAGGGTATCACCATTGCTCTTGTTCCACACAAGCTGTCCCTTTCTGTGGCCAACCTCTCACTGGGTGCTTTGCCACTGCATGGCTCTGTCAATGAAAGCAGCCAAAGCAGAAACGAGTGGAGTTTGGTAGCAACAAGAGCAGTGGTGCTGCCATCATTGCACCAAAGGCCTAATTTGAATATTAAGAACAAGTATCATAACTTGAGAATGGAGCCTCAGATCAACGAAAGAAATTCAGGTAAACCACAACTAGAGATTGGTGGTGACAGATTACCTTCAAGGCACTTTCCCAGGACCAGCAGGTTCTCTAGCTTACTAGTCCCTCTACCTCCATACTCCACCTCTGCCTGTTTACTGCCTGCTGCCTAACCTGTCTTCTTCCTGACTCCCGTACTGACCCTTTTCTACTTGCCCTGACCTTTAGACTGTTAACTGGATTGAACAAACTCTGCCTGACCTTAGCTGGTCAATTGACCACAATTTTACCTGTATCCTTCGTGCCACACTGGTGTCTCGCCTGGGTCAACTGTCAATAAACTGAAACTACTTCAAAAGATAGCAGCCTGGTTATTCCCCTGCAACGGAGTCCAGATTCCTGTATAAGGGATAGAGGGTGAAGACCAAGAGGGCCTGATCACATCTCGTGTGCTGCCAGTAAAAACATATTGAAACGTATTGCTTGTCGTACACAGAGACTGTAACTGGGAAAGTGTAATGTAGAGAGCTTTTGACTCAGTTTGTCCCTATTTACATTTCAATAGTTGTTTTTCAAGGACAGAATAGTGGTATACCATTGTATTCTGTCCTGCAAAAAACTTTACACATGCATCCGTTATGTATCTTTTTTTCAGATAATGTTTAAAATACTCAATTTTTTATTTTTTTTTCTCTTCTCTGAAAATGACCAATGACCAACTGGGGGGGGGGGGGGGTGGAGAGTGGGTATTGAAACGGTGGATGGGATGTGATGTATTAATAAATTATGATACTATCTGGGTTACATAACTTCTGTTATGAAATAAGTGAATGATTTTATTGCGGTTGTCTATTCTGTATTATGGGAAAATATTTTGAAGATGATAATTGGATGTCTTATGTATTTTAATACAGTTAAATGTGACAATGGTGAACTGCATCCACTGTGAAAAGAAAAAAACTGATAAAAATTTAAATAAAAAAAAAAAAAAAAAAAACACTCAATTCTTTATTTAAACCCTTAGTGACCAGCCATATGTGTTTTTACGTCAGTCACTAAGGGGCCTTAGGCTGGGCCGGTCTAAGCGATGCACGGGTCCTCATGTGAGTGCCGACGACCCGGCTCTCATGTGAGTGCCGACCTGGGCTGTTTAACACTTTCCATGCTGCGAGCAATGGCGCCCCCCGTATGTAAAGCAGTGATAGACGAAGCAGACTCCCTCTGTCTCCCATTGGCAGCCCGCAAATGCGATCGCGGGCTGCTGATGTGTGTGAAGCCTACCTGGCTTCCGATGTAGGCCTCAGTCCTTCCTGTAGTAAGATCAGAGAGGCGCAGCCTGCTGGTCAATGTTAGAATAGCATTGCTATTAAAATGCAGTGCACTATAGGGATAATGCACTGTATTTTAAAATCGAAAATACTGTCTCTAACAGTCGCCTTGTTTTTTTTTTTATTTAATACAAAAATTCCATAAAATAAAAAAAATACGCTTTTTTTCCATTGAAAATACGCTTTTCAATTAAAAAAATTGCAAACACTAAATCTCCCCCATATGTTTTGTATTGCCGCGTCCGTAACAACCTGGACTATATAAATATGACATAAATGTTCTCCTACGGTGAACGCTGTAAAAAACAAAAACAAAAAAAGACTGAATTGCTAATTTATCCTTAGTGGCCACCCAAAAAAGTAATAACAAGCTATAAAAAAGTGCCATTTACTCCAAAATGATACTAATGAAAAATACAAGTCATCCTGCAAAAATCAAGCCTTCACACAACTCCATAGGGAAAAAAAAAGTTATGGGTCTTGAAAAAGGAGTTTTATTGCAAAAAAGTAGTAAAACATAAAAAAAAATATGTATTTGGTATCACTGTAATTGTACTAACCCAGAGAATAAAGATATTATGTTATTTATACCGAAAAATGAACACCGTAAAATTTATAACGTAAAAATGCTGTGGCAGTATTGCTTTTTTTCCCATCTCCCTCCCAGAAAGAATTAACAAAAGTTAATCAGAAAGGTATGTGTACCCCAAAATGGCGCCATTAAAAATTACCACTTGTCCTGCAAAAAAGAAGCCCTCATAAAGCTATATAGTCGGAAAAATAAAAAAGTTATAGCTCTAGGAATGCGGCGATGAAAAAAAGGAGAAAAGCGCTTGGTCATAAAGGCCCAAAATAGGCTTGGTCACTAAGGGGTTAAATCAAGAAATGGTTCACCAAAAAACAGATACAAAAACAAACAAACAGCCAAATAATGTATTGAGACATATGCACTAGTGATGAGCAGCATGGGCAATATTCGTTTTCGTGATATTTTGCGAATTGTTAGCCTAATATTAGAGAAAAATTCGCGAAGTTCGCAAAATTCTAGAATTTATGATCTCGTCATTATTTTCTTGATTGCGAAAATCGGCAATGTAATATGCACGGATTGCACACGCAATACAGGCGTGGCTCACTTTTGCTACATTTTTAAAGCTGCTAGAAGTTTTCTGAGACTGGAGAAAATGCACAGCACTGTAATTCCTATCACACTACCTAACACCCTGCACTGGAACATATCAGCTACACTATATGGCCTCTTTCACACAAATGTTTTTTTTGCGAGTGTACCGGCCGTTTTTTGCGTTCCATATACGGAACCATTCATTTCAGTGGATCGGCAAAAAAAAACAGAAGGTACTCTGTATGCATTCCGTTTCTGTATTTCCATATTTCCGTTCCATTAAAAGATAGAATTTTTCCTATTCTTGTCCGCATCACGGACAAGGGTAGTACTGTTCTATTAGGGGCCAGATGTTCCGTAAAAAATGTAATGCACACGGATGTCATCCGTATTTTTTGCTGATCCGTTTTTTGCAGACCGCAAAACCATATGGTCGTGTGAAAGAGGCCTATCACTGTCTAACCTACACTGACTATCTCCCACTAACTATCTCTAATATATATATATATATATATATATATATATATATATACTGTATATATCAGAAAGCTGGCGGCACCGGAGAATCAAAAAATCGGGTGCTATGTCCTAGGGCTACTGGCTCAAAGCCCATATATAAAAAAGGGAAAAACGGACAGCACTCCAAAGTACAAACCGTGTAGAAATTTATTCACCCATGTGGTAAATACAATGCGACGTTTCGGCTCAGCTATAGAGCCTTTCTCAAGCTGAGAAAGGCTCTATAGCTGAGCCGAAACGTCGCATTGTATTTACCACATGGGTGAATAAATTTCTACACGGTTTGTACTTTGGAGTGCTGTCCGTTTTTCCCTTTTATATATATATTGTGGTAAGGTGCAGGGTGCCGTCGTGGATGGCAGGTATGTGTCACCGAGGTTCATAGCCTCGGTGAGGTAAGAGCCGTTTTTGTTGATGTCAGCAGCAGCTAGTGCTACTGACATAGTTTTAAATAGCATGGCTGCAAAGCCGATCCGGGCCGGCTCTTACCGGGAGCAGCTAAAGTGTAGGGTGGGTGGCTGCTCCCCACGACCCAGTCCTGGTTTTGGGCTGGGTTTAAAAACTCAGCCAGCACCAGCAGCTGGGGGCTGTGATTGTCCTGGAGCTGCTAACAGTCCTGTGGAGTTCTATGACCTGGAGGAAAGAGCTCAGCAAGGTGGTGTTTTTCCCTGCAACTTGAAGGTGGAATCTCCTGCGGCTGGGCCGACTGCTAGGTGTGAACCCTCACCTAAACCTCCCAGGTGACTGAACCCTGTGTTGGCCTGTTTTGTTTGGCCACATTATTTCTGTTATGTGTGAATTATCACCAAGAGACTGTTTTTCATTTATGTTGTGCAAGTGTGAATAAAACACTGTTTATTGCACATTCTGGACTCCTTGTTTTGCCTCGGTACTGCACCCGCACCGCTATCTACCAGAGCGACTCCCCACATTTGGTGGAGGATGCGGGCATGCGCAGTGAGGCTGGCGTGAACGCCGAAAATTTTTTGTTTCTGCTGGGCACGACTGGATGTCCTATATTAGGCCGGCAAAGTTGCAGCCTGTGATCCCTGACAAAATGGAGGCGGTTGTAAAAGCCCTTGTGGAGGCTAACTTGCAGCAGCGAGAGGCTAACAAGCAGCAGCAGGAGACTAATCAGCTGCTTTTACAACACGTGATGGCTTTGCAAACGGCAGGAGCATCCCAACACGTCCATGATGCCCGGAAAGCGGTCCGTGCGGGGATCCCAAAGATGACCCCCCTCAGACGACGTTGAGACATATCTGTCGGTCTTTGAAAAGGTGGCCGTAAGGGAGAAGTTACCCCGTGACCAGTGGGCTGAAGTGGTCGCTCCGTTCCTGGCGTCCGGACCCCAGCAGGTATTCTCTGATTTGGCAGATGACGAGGCTGCTGATTACCCCACGGTGAAGGGGGAGATCCTGGCCAGACTGGGGGTGAACGTGTTAGTCCGGGCTCAGCGGGTCCACCAGTGGGACTTCAAAGCGGCTGAACCCGCCTGGCTGCAGTACTATGAGTTGCTGCACAGGTTGCAAAAATGGCTGCAGCCTGATATTCTAAGTCCGGCTGCTATGCTGGACCGTCTGCTGGCTGACATGTTCTGGAGGGCCTTGCCGTACCCCCTTCAGCACTGGATCGGCCAGGTATCACCCACTAATGTCCTGGAAATGGTCGACCTGGTGGAGCGCTATGAGGCCACAAAAAACTTGAAAGGGGGTGTTGTTGGGAGGGGGCCGGTCAAACCCCGGAGGTCTCCCATCCAGTCCCGACGACTGGTACCCGAGACACCTGCTCGGGGTGTACCCCCTGTAGACCCGGCCCCGATAGTCTGCTGGCGGTGTCACGAGCCTGGCCACGTAAGGGCCGACTGTCCACAGTGGGGAGAACCCATGGAGACTAATTATGGGTACCGGGCTTCCATGTATGCCCGGAGACTGTGTGCGACCGGCACCCCGAGACAATAGACAATCATCATCTGTGCCAGGTGCAAGTGGGTGATAATCTGGCAGTGGCGCTGCTGGACTCAGGAGCCTAGTAACCCTGGTAAGTGCTGCCCTGGTACAGCCCTCCCAGTATACGGGCCGGAAAGTGGGTGTGGTGTGCATACACGGAGACTTAAAGGACTATCCCACGGCTGTAATGTCTCTGTCCACGGCGGCCGGCACATGGACTTGTGAAGTGGCGATCTCCACAAAGCTACCTTATGAACTAATAATTGGGAGAGACTTCCCTGGTTTTCCATCCCTATGGCCTGAAATGAAAGTGACTAATAGCCATGAGACAGGGGTTACCCAAGCAGAGTGGCCTGGTTCCAGTGGGAGGCCAGAGCCCTGGGAGCCCGAGTCCGAAGGGCCTGCGGTAGGGGTGACCACCACTTCTGTGATAGAGGGGGAGACACCCCCACTGAGTGTAATGGTGGGAGACGTGGAGGACTTGCCACCAGGTCCTGAGTTGGCAGACCTCCACGTCTCCGGAGATAATTTTGGGACTGCCCAACACCGGGACCAAACCCTAACCAGGGCCTGGGAGAATGTGCTGGAAATTGATGGTAAACCCCAGAGACCCGGGGCTGAGTTAATATTTCCCCGCTTTGTTGTTCACCAAGAAATGTTATATCGGGTGAACCAAATCCGGGGTGAACCTGTTGAACAGTTGGTGGTGCCCACAGCGTACTGAAAGCTTCTCATGGAGCTTGCCCACCAACATGTTCTTGGGGGACACTTGGGGTGGCAGAAAACCCAGGACCGCATATTGCAGCGGTTTTATTGGCCCAGTGTGTTCAAGGAGGTAGAGAATTATTGTAAGTCCTGTCCCACCTGTCAGATAAATAGCCCCCAGCCACATTTCCGTAGTCCTCTGGTACCTCTTCCAATTATTGAGGTCCCGTTTGAGCGAATCGCTATGGATCTAATTGGGCCTGTACCAAAGTCTGCCCGGGGCCACCAACACATTTTGGTAGTTCTCGACTATGCCACTCGGTATCCGGAGGCGGTGCCTCTGCGACATACCTCAGCTAAGCTCATTGCCAAAGAGTTAATGGAAATGTTTTCCCGTGTGGGCCTGCCAAAAGAGGTTCTGACAGACCAAGGGACCCCTTTTATGTCCAAAGTTATGAGGGAACTGTGTAAATTATTGCGTATAAAGCAATTGCGGACGTCCGTTTACCATCCGCAAACGGACGGTCTTGTCGAGAGGTTTAACCAAACTTTAAAAAATATGTTAAAAAGGGTGGTGTCTAGAGATGGGAAGGACTGGGACCTGCTTCTGCCCTATCTCATGTTCGCAGTGCGAGAGGTACCCCAGGCCTCTACTGGGTTCTCGCCCTTCGAACTGCTTTATGGCAGACACCCTCGGGGCCTGTTGGATATCGCCAAGGAAGCGTGGGAACAACAGCCTGTCCCCCACAAAAGTGTCATTGAGTATGTCACCCAGATGCAGGACCGGATAGAAAGGGTGTTGCCGCTGGTCCGGGAGCATATGGAGGCAGCGCAACAAGCCCAGAGTAGGGTGTACAATCGTCAGGCTCGGGTACGGGGCTTCAATCCGGGAGATCGGGTTTTGGTTCTGGTACCCACCCTTGACAGCAAATTCTTAGCTAGGTGGCAGGGCCCCTATGAGGTGATCGAGAAGGTAGGGGAAGTAAATTACAAAGTACACCAGCCAGGGCGGCGCAAGCCGGAGCAGGTGTACCACGTGAATTTACTAAAGCCGTGGAAAGATAGGGACACGGCCGACGACCACAGCCCCCGGCCAGGGCTTCTAGGTGAAAAGGGTCCAGCCCCACAGTTCGAGGCCTGTGAAGCCGTAACCACGGTAAAAATTGCAGACAGCCTGTCTTCCAAACAAGTTCAGGAAGTCAGGGAGTTCATCATTCGGAACACGGATGTGTTCTCGGACCTCCCTGGCCGCACGTCTCTCATCCGACATGACATCGTCACTGAGCCTCAGGCCAAGATCCGGTTAAAACCATACCGGGTACCCGAGGCTCGGCGACGGGCCATCGCGGAGGAAGTGCAATTAATGTTGAAGCTAGATGTCATTGAGGAGTCAAAAAGTGAGTGGGCCAGTCCCATAGTCCTAATACCCAAGCCGGATGGGACGTTGCGGTTCTGCAACGACTTTCGCAAGTTAAATGAAGTGTCCAAGTTTGACGCGTATCCCATGCCCCGGGTAGACGAGCTTGTTGAGAATTTAGGACAAGCCCGTTATTTTTCTGTGCTGGACCTCACTAAAGGGTACTGGCAGGTACCCTTAACGGAGTCGGCCAAGGAAAAAAACGCTTTTGTTACCCCGCAGGGCCTGTATCACTACAAGGTGTTACCCTTTGGCCTGCATGGCGCCCCCGCCACCTTCCAAAGGTTAATGGACATAGTGCTGCGACTACATCGTCGGTACGCCTCGGCCTACTTAGATGATGTAATCATCCACAGCACCGACTGGGAAAGCCATTTGCCCAAAGTGCAGGCGGTAGTGAATGCCCTGAGGAAAGCTTCCCCTGAGGGAAGCCATACGTAACTGGCCGCGACCGGTCACTGCCAGGCAGGTAAAGTCCTTCCTGGGAATGATAGGGTACTACATGCGGTTTGTGCCCCACTTTGCCACAATAGCAGCACCGTTGACAGACCTATTGAAGGGGCGAAAGTCTGGGAAGGTTAGCTGGAGTGAGAAGGCGGAGGAGGCTTTCTCCGCGTTGAAGTCGGCCCTCTGTGGGTCCCCGGTTTTGGTGACACCCGACTTCAACCGGGAGTTTGTCGTACAGACCGACGCCTCGGAGGTAGGCCTCGGTGCTGTGCTGTCTCAGGAGGTCAACGGGGAAGAACATCCCGTTGTCTTCCTGAGCCGTAAGCTCAGTCCCGCCGAGACCAGGTATAGCATAGTGGAGAGGGAGTGCCTGGCTATCAAGTGGGCACTCGAATCTCTCCGCTACTACCTGTTAGGGAGGAGGTTCCGTCTGGTGACCGACCATTCCCTCTCAAGTGGATGAGCCAAGCCAAGGAGAGGAATGCTCGGGTCACCAGGTGGTTCCTATCCCTGCAGAACTTCAAGTTCTCCGTGGAACATAGGGCAGGCCGCTTGCAGGGGAATGCAGATGCCCTTTCCGCGTCCACTGCCTCACATGTGTCCACCCCCTCAGGGTTGAACAAAGGGGGTGTGGTAAGGTGCAGGGTGCCGTCGTGGATGGCAGGTATGTGTCACCGAGGTTCATAGCCTCGGTGAGGTAAGAGCCGTTTTGTTGATGTCAGCAGCAGCTAGTGCTACTGACATAGTTTTTAAATAGCATGGCTGCAAAGCCGATCCGGGCCGGCTCTTACCGGGAGCAGCTAAAGTGTAGGGTGGGTGGCTGCTCCCACGACCCAGTCCTGGTTTTGGGCTGGGTTTAAAAACTCAGCCAGCACCAGCAGCTGGGGGCTGTGATTGTCCTGGAGCTGCTAACAGTCCTGTGGAGTTCTATGACCTGGAGGAAAGAGCTCAGCAAGGTGGTGTTTTTCCCTGCAACTTGAAGGTGGAATCTCCTGCGGCTGGGCCGACTGCTAGGTGTGAACCCTCACCTAAACCTCCCAGGTGACTGAACCCTGTGTTGGCCTGTTTTGTTTGGCCACATTATTTCTGTTATGTGTGAATTATCACCAAGAGACTGTTTTTCATTTATGTTGTGCAAGTGTGAATAAAACACTGTTTATTGCACATTCTGGACTCCTTGTTTTGCCTCAGTACTGCACCCGCACCGCTATCTACCAGAGCGACTCCCCACAATATATATATATATATATGAGCTAACTAACTAATGTAATTAAATAAGGATCCAGATGAGTCTGCAAAGCACAGAGCACAGCAATGACACTGCTGTCTCTCTCAGAACTGCAAAAAAACAGCAGAAAATGGCTGCCGGGGAGGTTCTTATGTAGTAGGGAGTAGGCAACTTTCCTATTGGTTGCTAGGGATGTTGCTAAGCTCTGACAAAGATATTGCAGCCTTATCATTGGCCCACAAGCAAGAAGGGAAGTCACTGATGAAAAAAAATCTAGAATATTCGCAATTACGAATATATAAAATCTCTCAATAGATTTATTCTACATCTTCGCAAATTCTCGAAGTGCTGATATTCGTGATAAAAATTTGCAATCAACACTAATATGCACATCTGTTTAACATTTACGTAAAAAAACTGAAAGATAAAATTGCATACACTTGTTAAACCGACCTTAGAAACGTGCTGTGAACAGCCCCTTAAGAAGTAGGCCTAAGCTATTCTGTTCCGTGGCACAGTGGCTCCACACATTCATTGCATACCACTGGATTTGATCCTAATATAACAAGAAATGCATGGATTGAACAATGGCTGAAAACAATAGCCTAAATTATTTATCAGAAATCTATAGTCAAAGCCAGCAATTTTCATAGCGCAATAAATACCATTCTTGTTTTACTTTTACAATAACTTTTATTTTGTAAACAGCTATTTTGCATTAAATATTTATGTAAATTTTGGGTTCTCCATTTGAAATGTACAATACACAAATATCTATTTCAATCCAAAGACCTGAAAACAAAAGCAATCTGACCAGATCCCAAATTCTGACCATAATCCAGAGAAAAATAACATTTAATTCATACGAGTTTCGCTTTTGAACACATTATTCTTTATTGCGGTTCTCACAGTTTAATGTATAAGACCCCTAGGGGTTGTATTCAACATGTTGCGAATTGAATTGAACAGGATTTGTTGTTAGCTGTGCATTAACCAAGGCCTTACTATACTGAATGGGGAAAAAGTGAATTTAGAAGAATAGCCCGTCGTTCACCATGACATAATCTTTCTTTTAGAAACAATTTACTACAGTGTATTATTGTGGCCACGTATAGGAAGCTTGACAAGTGCATACCACAACCACTTGCAGCATTAGGATGTAAAGAAAGTAGTTTGTAGTATACACTGTTGAAAAGGACTTTCACAGGCTCTCCCATAAATGAAGAGCACTCATGTCGCTCCTCTGAATAGCCTTGGAAAAAAAATCTATTTCTCCCCGAGAACAACTTCTGCATTCATGATGATCAAAAATAAGCTTTAATCACAGGGACTTACATTCCTTTTTCTGCAAATTCATAAGTCTACGAAGTATTATGTGCGGTGTACATTTGCAGTATTGACTACCTTTGAAGATTTGTTTACTGACAACTTTATGGAACCTTACTGACATTAGCTTTCCACAATGCATTATGTAATATGAGATTTTATTACATTCGGGAAAATCCAAAAAGAACAAAAATGTGATCTTTAGGCCTTCATTTAAAGGCTACTGTATGTTTATAAAGCTTTTGACATGTCATAGTGACATGTTAGAGTTTTTGATTGATGTGGGTCCAGTTAAAGAGACCCCACTGGTTGCTAGAATAAAGGGGCAGAATCACTCAGCTGAGGGCCGTACCTTTAGTTTCTGCTCTCCTCGGAGTCTTTACATTGGACTCACTTGTTTCTCCTTATAGAGCTGAACATAGATGATCAGAATCAAAGGGCCACGGCGCTCGGGGCACCCTTCATTATAAAGTGACAGGTGTCCTTTGAGATGAGCAATATTGTAAAGTATTCCACAATAAACATGCCGCGGAAGGGACTGACCAAGCATTTGAGAAACCATAGTTCAAAATGTGGGGCATTAAATTGAAGACTGCTGTAAACCAGTGACATCCAATGAGGTCAACCCTTTAACACTTACTGCAGATACCAGTAAGGGTCCATTCACATGTCCGTAAGTGTTTTGCGGATTCACAAAACACAGAACGCACATGGCCATCAGTCTCATAAAAAATGCCTATTCTTGTTCGCAATTGCGGACAAGAATAGGACATGTTCTTTTTTTTGCGGAAGTGCGGAATGGAAGTGCGAATGCGGACAGCACACAGTGTGCTGTCCGCATCTTTTGCGGCCCCATTAAAAATGAATGGGTCTGCACCCGTTCCGCAAAATTGCAGAACGTATGCGGACCCATTTTGCGGACGTGTGAATGGACCCTAAGAGAGTAAAAAATCAGCAATTGGTTGACAGCTTTCCTGGTTCTGCATAACATTCTGGGACATCAGCACTTACACCTTTTAAAATCGGAATCCAAAGTTGGCTTTGGTACGGGCTGGTACCTCAGTTTACAAAGCCGACTTCAGACTCTTTTTTAAAATGTTTTTTACAAGCAGATAGGAATACTGAAGTCATTCACCGAAGTCTCGCACAACTTCGGCAGAGACAAAGTTTTGCTACACGGAGCCCATACAGTTTAAGGGCTCATGCACACGGCCGTTCCGTGCATTGGGGACCATGTGCCGTGTGCATGAGCCCTAATGCTGTATGGAAATAGCATTAAACAATTTTTTTTTTACAAATTAACTTCGGATCTATGATCCAAAGCTCGATTTGCTCAAGCCTGCTTCTGCTCGCTACCAGTCTGTAGCTTTGTTTTCCTCAATGTTTGCTGCCAGCTTAGGAGTTTGTTAAGACATTGTGCTCCTATATACTTATACTGCCTCCTATAGAGAAGAGTATACTATAGCTACTATCTTACTGTCCTCTATAGACAAGTATAGAATTACTAAAATACTGACCCTATGGACAAGAATATTGCTCTGCTGTAGAAATATACTGTAGTTACTATAATAAAGGCATATATCATAGTGGTTATATTCTTGTACACAAGTGGTAGTATTATAGTAGGTAATCTGGCAGTTTTTTGCCACTAAAAAACATCATAGAAACCACTCCTATTTTTTTCCACACCTCATGCGGTTTTCTGGTGTTTTAGTGTTGTTTTCTTCTAAACAATTGTGTAAATTGTCCTTTTTTCTTGGATTTTTTCCCTGTAGCAAAGGAAATATCAAAATGCCAGAAATGGAACCAAAAACTTCAACATGCTGCATTTTTCAGAAGATGTCAAAGACCTAAAAAAAATCTCCTTAACAAAAACAACAGTAGCATAAAAACTTTTGTGTGTCCCACATTTCTCATAGAATTTCAGCTGATTTCAGGAGCAGGTGTTTGTTTACTGAAAAAGAAGCACCAAAAAACACAGGTGAACCAAAATGCCATTAAAAACCTATGTGTGAACCACCCCTTATAGCAGTTATATTCTATTACATAGAGGGCAGTATTACAGTATAGTAATATCCTTGTGGGCAATCATATAGTAGCTGCAATGTCTGTTATTATTCCACGACCATAAATATCAGTTGCAGTGGAATTTGCTTGACAGAAATTGTATGGCATACCATGTCCTGTTCCCTCTCAAATCACTGCTTTCTGAAGACAGTGGAGGATTCTCAAAGTATTTATATACCAAAATTCAAGAAAAAATGGAGAGGAAAACTTTTTGGGCAACAGTATAAAGGAGTGGAGAGAAGAATGTTCCTTCTCAAAAGAATAAGTTCCTCCTGCTCCTTTCTGAAGGAAAAGGTGTTGTACAAAGTTGCCATCGGGTGTTCAGGATATCAGCTGGAGGTAGGGGAGAAGGGATTTTTAAAGCTACAATGGTGGAAAAGCGGTTGCAGGGCTAGTCGTAGATCCCAAGACTATAAATTCTTTTTTACTATTTGCAAATTGTAGGGTGCATTGGTGCAGAGCCACCTGGCGACAGGGGTCACCATGTGGCGCTGTGCGAAATTAGAGAAGGGACCCAACTCAACAGAGGTCACCTTGACGTGGTACATAGGCCTATGCATTTTGATATATACAACATCTCTCATAGGAGGTGATTATGAATTAGGCTGCAAAGCAGTAGATTCATTCATGGCATGTGAATGTGCGGTCCATGTGTTTTTTTTCTACAGATCGGCATCGGTGACTATATTACTTGCCATCTGGAACCCTGTAGCTAAAAGTTCTCAAACGTAAAGATTCATTTTAAAAATTGTTGTGGCTATCTAAGAAGTGCTTTACTGTTTTGATAGACAAGTACATTTTACATATTTTACCCCTCCTAGAGGAGTGGAGTGGAAATTAGATGGATTGCCTATCTCTTGAATAGGCTACATAATCATTAGTTAAGCATTCTTACAGCAGGTATGGACTGGCAAAACCTATTTGCATTCTTTTGAGAAATGGTTTGCTTTTTCAGAGCCATATACAAAGATTTATGTGCCTTGATTAACACAGACGGTTTCTTCACATTTTTCAAAAAATGCTCTCCATCAATTTTCAAACTCAAATCACTGAACTTCAGCACAGACTGCTGCCATAGTCAAAAATGCTAATTCTCTTGCTAAGTCTGAGTCTGTCCCTGCAGTGTAATTGTGCTTCGGAATTGCATTAGAGCATTCTCACTGATGTTATGAAGTTCACAATATTGTTATAACTTCAGACATCTCCAGATTGGTTCTCCTTGCCGGCGCTGATTTAAAATATCAATGAATAAAAATGAGATGTGAGCTGAAAAGTGGAATTTTAAAATGCTGAATTAAAAATGATCAAGACAGTAAAACAAAGAACATTTCCTGAGTAATTTAACTGGGAGAGATAAATGCGCAGTCAATGTGGCTACATACAAAATAGATTTAACTAGGTCTATTTTATTTTTTAAAAAAGAATGTTACTTAGGCTACTTAGGCAGCACATCAATCCAGCAAGCGGTTCCGACAGAGAAAAACCTGCTGGAGTTTTTTGGTGCCGCTTGCCTGACAGACTGACCATTGACTATAATGCAAGCTAGCGGGGATGCAGACTCTCCCTCTCATAAATGCTGAATTTGGCCAGACAAAAACTATTACAGGGAGCCATTTTTAATGTACCGAATCTTGTCATTTAGGCTGGGGAGCATCCGGATGCCTTCTGGTTACCATTATGGTCAGTGTTGTCTGGTTATGCCGGATCCAGAGAACTCCGGCAACTAGAGATGAGTGAACCAAATCAGACAAAGTGGAATTCGATCTGAATTCCAGAAAAAATTTGATTTGCAACGAATGCGAATTTCCTCGAGCTTTGTGGTAATGAATCGAAATTTTTCCTAAAATGGCGACCACACGTGTGAGGACTGAGGACATGGGGCAAGGAACTCTGGGAAGGCGGGATCACTCAGATTGACATGCATGCATGCAGCCAATCAGCAGCCAGTCAGCCCTGTGATGTCATAGCCCTATAAATATGGCAGCCATTTTAGATTCTGCCATTTTCCAGCGTTCTGAGTGCAGGGACAGACGTGAGAAGGCGCCTAGGTACAGCAATTGGAAAAAGCTAATTGTGAAAAAAAAATGAAAAAACGATAAGGATAGGGACTGGGAGGAATCTTTTCACAGCATCTTAGTGCAGGGAGCGATGTCAGAAGGTGCTAGGGACAGTGCTAGAAAAGCGATTTAGAAGTGCAGGGTAAGATAATTTGGAGATCCAAATAGCCATTATACAGCTCTGTCATTCCAGCAATTTGTTCCTAAGGTGCAAGTGCTATGTTGAAAAGCCTTTAGTGGCTTATAACTGTGGAAAAAGAAATATATATATATATACGCAATTCACTTCTGCAGTTACATGTGGTGAAAGCATTTAGTGGCGTATTTCAATACTAAAAGAAAAATATATTCGCAGTTTACCGTTGCAGTTATTTGGGGTTAAAAGCGTTTAGTGACGTATTTCTGTACTACAAGAAAAATATATACGGCGTTCACTGTTGACGTTATTTGTGGTAAAAGCGTTTAGTGGCTTATTTCAGTACAAAAAGAAAAATATATACGCAGTTCACTTCAGCAGTAATTTGGTGTTAAAAGCGTTTAGTGACGTATTTCTGTACTACAAGAAAAATATATACGCAGCTCACTGTTGCTGTTATTTGCGGTAAAGGCATTTAGTGGCCTATTTCATTACAAAAAGAAAAATATATACGCAGTTCACTTCTGCAGTTATTTGGGGTTAAAAGCAATTAGTGACGTATTTCTGTACTACAAGAAAATATATACGCAGTTCACTGTTGCTGTTATTTGCGGTAAAAGCATTTAGTGGCCTATTTTATTACAAAAAGAAAAACATTTACGCAGTTCACTTCTGCAGTTATTTGGGGTTAAAAGCGTTTAGTGACGTATTTCTGTACTACAAGAAAAATATATATGCAGTTCACTGTTGCCGTTATTTGCAGTAAAAGCATTTATTGGCCTATTTCATTACAAAGAGAAAAATGTATACGCAGTTCACTTCTGCAGTTATTTGGGGTTAAAAGTGTTTAGTGATGTATTTCTGTACTACAAGAAAAATACAAATGCAGTTCACTGTTGCTATTATTTGCGGTAAAAACGTTCAGTGGCCTATTTAATTACAAAAACAAAAATATATGTCCAGTTCACTTTTGCAGTTACTTGGGGTCAAAAGCGTTTAGTGACGTATTTCTGTACTACAAGAAAAATATATACGCAGTTCACTGTTGCCGTTATTTGCGGTAAAAGCATTTAGTGGCCTATTTCATTAGAAAAAGAAAAATATATACGCAGTTCACTTCTGCAGTTATTTGGGGTTAAAAGCGTTTAGTCACATATTTCTGTACTACAAGAAAAATATAAATGCAGTTCACTGTTGCTGTAATTTGTGGTAAAAACGTTTAGCGGCCTATTTCATTACAAAAATAAAAATATATACGCAGTTCGCTTCTGCAGTTATTTTGGGATAAAAGCATTTAGCGACATATGTCTGTACTACAAGAAAAATATATACGCAGTTCACTGTTGCCATTATTTGCAGTAAAACCGTTTAGTGGCCTATTTCCTTACAAAAAGAAAAATATGTACGCAGTTCACTTCTGCAGCTATATGTGCTGAGAGCATTTAGTGACCTATTCCTGTACTACAAGAAAAATATATAGGCAGTTCACTTTTGCCGTTATTTTTGGTGAAGGCGTTTAGTGGCTTATTTCAGACCAGGCCTGGCATAGAGGAATGGCAGAGGCCTAAATGTTTCTGGCGTAGGCAGAGGTCTTAGTAGAGTAAGGTGGCAGCAGGAGTCACAAAAGAGGCCTGAGCTCCTGGTGTCATCTAGCGGTCATGTCTTGACCAGCAACCCAGCGGTTCTTGAATGGTTAACTCGGTCATCCACTTTATCCCAAGTAACATCAGACACCCCCAGGCAACAGTCGGTGGGTTCGTCAGCCACAACCTTTAGTTGGCATGGCCTGGGAGTAGGCCCTGTGCCCTCACCTGTCCTCAACCTGCCTCTGTCCTTTTCTGTTCCTTCACCGTGAGAAGTACTATATTCTGTAGACTCAGCTCCACTTTTCAGCGAGGAAGAGCTACTAGAGAACAGTCAGCAGCTATTGCCCAGTCAAGATCTGGAGGAGACAATGGCCTCTTCCTCCACTAGACGGGCAAGTAGTGATGACGAGAGTGGCGTGGGTGGTGTTGCGAGCGGTCAGGCTCTTGACCCAGAGGCCTTTGAGGAGGACATCAGTGACATACAGACACTATTCGATGATTATATAGCCGATCGCACTTGGGAACTGGGTGCAGAAGGGGCTTCATCATTAGGAGAAGAGGGTAGCAGCTTGCCTGTGAGGCAGCAGTGGGAGGTCGGGAGCCAAACATGCCCAGAGTAGATCACCTGTTTCAAAGCAGCCTACCTGCCCGGGATATAGTGGTGCAGGGGTTCACGGAGGCAGCAGCGGTAGCAGTCAGTCAGTGCGGACTGTTGGAGGGAAAATCACCTACTCCGCGGTGTGGCAGTTTTTTATTCAAAGCGCCAGAGGAGGTGAACGTGGCCATATGTCGAATCTGTGGGCAGAAGGTGAAGCATAGCCAGGGTGCCAATGTTGGCACTATGGTCCTGCGTCAACATATGCAGCGTCGGCATACAGTGGCCTGGGAGAACTGCGGCTCCGATGTGGTGGTCCAGCCTGCCGCAGCAACTGCTGTATCCCCAGTTGCATTCACCGGGTTTCAGGCAGTCAAGGCTTCACCACCTCAGCCGAAGGGAGCTATCGGTCATTCCTGTCTTCTGCTAATCCAGATGCTCTTGCTCCTCCTCCTACTCCTCGTCAGTCATTCCATCAGCAATCGATCACCCAAGCGATTGCCAAGAGACAGCAGTATGCGTGCACGCATCCACGTTCTCACGCCGTTGGTCCAGCAATGTCCGCCTCTGCCTCCTCATCCTCCACCATATCCTCAGCCTCCACTGCAGGGACAAGTCACAGTGCCCCTCCAGCATACCACATGTGCAGGGCATGGCGGTGTCATGCTGTTCTGCACCTCGTTTCCCTGAGCGAATGGAGTCACACAGGGGAGGAACTGCTCTGTGTGATTCATCGAGAAATTGAATCCTGGCTTTATCCGTGACAACTGAAAATCTGAACCATGGTCACCGACAACGGGAAGAACATTGTGTCGGCGCCATGTCAAGGAAGGCTGAGCCATGCCTCCTCAACCAATCCTTTAAAAAAGAGACCAATTTCTTTGGGCTACCTGCCTCAGCTACTACTATGATGCTGCCACCCGCCTGATGCCATACATCTGATGCCAAGTGCTCCTTCTTTCACCCACCTTCGTCAGCCAGTACTGGTATTGCCACCCACCACCCCACTCTGTCAATGGGTCACTTTGTGGTATCCTGATGCTGCTGCAGCTGCCATCTCCACACTATGTCACCTTTCCACTCTGTGATATCCTGATGCTTCTGCTGCCGCTGCCATCTACACATTATGTCACCTTGCCACTCTGTGGTATCCTGATGCTGCTCCTGCGCCATCTCGACACTATGTCACCTTGCCATTTTGTGGTCTCCTGCTGCTGCCATCTCCACACTATGTCACCTTGCCATTTTGTGGTCTCCTGATGCTGCTTCTGCCATCTCCACACTATGTCACCTTGCCACTCTGTGGTATACTGATGCTGCTGCTACTATCTCCACACCATGTCACCTTGCCACTATGTGGTATATTGATGCTGCTGCTGCCGCCATCTGCACACTATGTCACCTTGCCATTTTGTGGTCTTCTGATGCTCCAGCCGCCATCTCCACACTATGTCACCTTGCCATTTTGTGGTCTCCTGATTCTGCTGCTGCCATCTCCACACTATGTCACCTTGCCACTCTGTGGTATCTTAATGCTGCTGCCACCTCCACACTCAGTCATTGTGCCACTCTGTGGCCTACTTATGCTGCTGCCACCTCCAGACTTGGTCATTGTGTCACTCTGTGACCTCCTCCTGATGCTGCTGCTGCTGCCGCCTCCAGGCTTGGTCATTGTGCCACTCTGTGCACTACTCATGCTGCTGCCACCTCCACACTCTGTCATTGTGCCACTCTGTGGTCTCCTGATTCTGCTGCCACCTCCAGACTCTGTCATTGTGCCGCTCTGTGGCCTCCTGATTCTGCTGCCACCTCCAGACCCTTTCATTGAGCCACTCTGTGGTCTCCTCATGCTGCTTCCACCTCACCACAATGTCATAGGTCCACTCTGTGGACTTCTCATGCTTTTCCCACCCTCCTCACTTCATGACTAGTCCACTATTTTGGCTTTCAGCCTGGCTGACATCATCATTTATTTGACCTTTCTTCTGATCTGTCAGAAGCAAGGAAAAATGAGACGCACAATGGATCATATCTGTGTAGCAGCTGTAAGGCCTGTATGATCCCATCAGAATTGGCTTATGATTTGGTAGCCAAAAGCAGGAGTGGGTACAAAACACAGAAGACATGCAAATATTCCATTCATGTTTCATCTCTGTTTTAGATCCACTCCTGTTTTTTTTGCTTTAGCAATACTGATGGATTATTGAGAAAATGCTGACCAAGTGAAGTCGTATGCTCCACAGACAGGATCCTTTTTTGTGGGTCATTGTTCTGACGAATCAGAGGAAGGAAAAATGAATCAGTGATGTCAACACAAACTTACTGCTGACACCCTCTCCACTTTGTCATGGGGGCTCTACTTGTATGGGCGTTTAATAGAACAGGTTCTGTAGACATCTATGTGAAATCAGCTGACGAGGGTGTAAAAGGACTGTGCCTCTTGACGTTAACATCTACCTGTAAGGCTGAGTTGATACTTGAGTTATTTGGTCAGTTTTGGCCCTGTGACTGCCTAAATAAGTGAAGTGTGCAGTGATTCTGAGAGAGACCCCTGTCATCTTCATGTCATACTGACTCACAGTGTTATTTCACTACCACAGCAGATTTCCTTTGCGTGTTACTGCAAGACACAGTGTTCTACACCCCTATAAAGGCTCTCTGCAGCCCAGAAATAGCAGTTTTTTAACACGATTCGCTGCAAATAAGTTTGGATGGAAGCAAATTTTTCAAAAACTTCGCTCATCTCTACCAGCAACCTGCTGGCTTGCTTTGAGTTGCTCCAAAGCAAGATGTCGTCTCCCATGGATCTCTATGGAGGAGAACAGCCCATGCTTATCCTTGTCTTTGGTTAAGAGTAGGGATGAGCAAATCGACTTCGGATAAAACATCCGAAGTCGATTCACATAATAGTTCGTTCCAATATTGTACGGAGCAGGAGCTCCGTACAGTATTAGGATGCATTGGCTTTGATGAGCCGAAGTTATTGCTTTGCGAAGTCTGGCAAGACTTCGGGTAATAACTTCATAAAATAATTTGTACTGTAAAAAAACATTTCCCGAACTCTGGTTCGGTTCCAAGTGGTTCCTGCTCAGTATTGGAACGAACTTTTATGCGAGCGGAATTCGGATATTTCATCCGATGTCAATTCGCTCATCCCTAGTCAAGAGCATGAATTTTGAACCTCTTGTCACCTAACCTACCTCACATGTCTAATAAATTAATCATAAAAGTAAAAAAAAAATTCAACCACAGTTAGTCTTTTTGGAGGCCATTGATTGTTGTGTTCTCGAGCACAACTTTTGTGCTTGTTGTCTCAAGGACACATTGGAGTACATATCGTACTTTGTGTTACTACATACATTTATAGAGGCTGAAATATTCCATGACAAAGAATTTCAAGTTTGCACAGTTTCATCAGTTTGTCCCAGCTGTTCCATTTTCATCTTGTCATGGTCATACTGTTTTACAACTCTTACAGTCGTGGGTTTGGTAATGTTTTGTAATTCAAAATTAACCAAATTTATTCAAGCTCTAAAATAGTTTTCATTGTAATGCATTATCATTGAACAATTAATGAAACAGTTAATTACATTGCTTTACTACCTGTTTGGGAAATGTGTGGATACGAGTGATCATTTTATCTGAGCAGAGACTCCTTTTAATTGGTTGTTTTTGGTTTTACATATCCTATTTAACATTAATTAACATGAAATAAAACCAACCAGAGCCAGACCCCCAGAGCACAGTTTCCTGGAACCCTTGGGTTCCTTACAACCTAAGTGGTGGTTCTCCAGAAAATGGCTGCAGAAAGATCTGTCACTTGTATAGCTCTATTTCATTCGGGGGCAAGGATTATAGAATGTGTTAACGTGCCCTTCCCTTCTTTGGGTATGGCCACATGGTCGGGTTTCCTGATGCAGTATTGGAAGCCAAAACCAGGAGTGAATTTAAAAAAGAGGCAAAGTCACATCTGTCCTTTATACTCTCTATCCTTTTATGATCCACACTTGGTTTTGGCTTCTAAAACTGCATCCTGCTTATCTGACCGCATGGCCTTGCCCTTTAAGTTGGGTGAGGAAGTAAAGAGAATAAGATAATGTGCGTATTGTACTAAAATCTATGGATGGCGATATGGTCCTTTCAGAACTTGTTATAATGAGTAGTTCCTGTGGTTGTTCAGTTCTAAAGAAAAAAGTCATCATGATATCTAAAATGATAATTAGTGTCCTGCTATAAATATTACACAAGTTGCCATATGTATTGCATGTAGATCAAGGTTTTGAGCTGACTTTATCTCAGAAGCAAATACCAAATTTATACTTCACATAAAAGTCCTTCAATGAGACTGACTAATATTCATATACCCTACTGAGCGTTGTAAGAAATGTTTAGTGCAAATATAGTCATACATATTCTATAGTATGACTAAGATTGGATAGTTCTAAAGAGGTGAAAAATAACAAAAATGTAATAAGTCCTAAAAATGAGCCAAGAAGGTGGTGTTGACATTTCAGTAGATAGTTGTACTCCTGCTTGGTACATATTCATTTTCCACAAGAGGATTCTTATGGTGAAATAGTATTTTTCCTCTCTAATCATGGGTACTTGGTGTCAGTATCTTTTTTCTTCTCTCTTTTGAATGGCACAGTGTGATATGTCTAATGACAGCTAGAACAAATTTCAGTAATGAGGTCACCTTGGTCCTGTATTACGCCTTTGACTGCTGTTTTCCATAGAAATTATTTGTGAAAGCAGACCCCGTGCCTAGAATAACTTCCTACGCTTTTCTGGGAAAGATGAAGGGTAGGACATGTTAGAACCTGCAGGATTCTGATTTTCTTCCTCCACCAATATTTAACACACGCCTGAAAATGATTGGAAAAAAAGAGAATCAAATATCAACTTGTCTCGTTTAAATAAGTGTGAAAAAAAATTGCATCTATCTAATCTATCTATCTATCTATCTATCTCTCTATCTATCGATCTACTATCTGTCTGTCTGTCTATCTATCTAGCTATGTCTGTTTATCCGTTCATTTATCTACAGTGCTCTGAAAAATAGCTACCACCTCCCCAGATTTTCAAGTGCACCCTCTTATTGCACATGTGTCACAATGAATGGTTTCTAATGTACTATTAGACATAGGAATCTGCATTTTGTATCAGTGTCTACAATTTACGAATGTACAGCTGTGAAACTGGTCTTAGGACAAGCAAAGTGGGAAAAATATTGTATAACAATGCCCCCAGCTTGACTCTACACAGTAGATAGTTTCATAATAACTGAACTACCATTGAAGGATAATGCAGATAATGTTCCCCCGGTACACCCGGATTGATGATGAACAATCTCTTCCTATGGAATGCCCTTTCATGGAATGATAGTTCGTGTATTTGAAATGGAGGATTTCAACCAAAGTTATCATTTTGGCTGACCGATAACAGACAGTCATCATCTGTTTAAAGGGAATCTGTTACCGGTTTTATGGAGTCCTCAATAAGGGCAATGTAAACTAGTGGCAGATCCCCTTGGCAAAATGCTGGGTCACTTTATTTAATTATCCTAGCCATTTTGCTAAAATCTTGTATTGAACAGTAATATGTATGAGCTCCAGGCTCTTCTTCCCACCTGCTACTGATTTTAGTTGAAAAACTGTTATTCAGCGGAAGGGGTAGGGGCAGGTGGGAGCTCATGAATATCAGGACACATCGGCATTCGTTGGACCTGTTAGACTTTAGGAGTTAGAGAATTAAGTAACTGGTGACTAGGCTTGAGCGAATATACCTTAGGATCTAACAAATACTTCTATTTTAATGCTATTTCCATACAACATTAAAATGTATTGGTTCTGTGGAGCCAAACTGTGTCTCGCTGGAAGAATTACTACTGCATTCATATCTGTGTATTCGAAAGCAATTTAAAATATGAAATGGGCTTTGGTACCAAGGTACCAGCCAGTACCAAAGTCCACTTTGGATTCCTATTTTAAATTGTTTTTAAGTAAGCAGATATGAATGCAGTAGTAATCCACCAAAGTCATGCTGACTTTGGGCTAGATGAAGTTTGGCTCCACGGAGCCAATACATTTTAATGCTGTATGGAAACAGCATTAAAATTGAAGTATTTGAACAAATCGACTTTGGATCTATGATCCGAAGGTCGATTTGCTCAAGCCTACTGGGGACAGATTCCCTATAAAATGTTCACCTCATGGTTGTTGGTACTTAGTGAAGTACTAACAATCATCAGATGAAAATCTTAGAGTCCCTGTACTTTCACACAATTTAATTTAATAGAGAATGGGTAACTTTCAAATCTCTAAATCATTTCATTCAAAAATATGCGTCCACCTAAAAAAAAGCTGTAAAATCATGACCACTAGGGGTCTCACTTCCACCTAATTTGCAGTCTACTGCTTGTTGTCGGGGAAGAACAATTCCTTGTAACGGAGACACAGAAGACAGCGGAGAAGAAGTGGGCACATGTCAGAGCTAGCTAAAATTCAGAGCCTGATAAAAGAAATGCTTCTATAATTGGAGTGTCTTGCCTTTCTGTGTGATTTGCCCTTCCTTATCTTTTCTGTGAGTTCTGGAGCTGAAAGCATACATAGTGGGAAGTAAGACAGCAGTACAGAGCTGGCAGATTCCACAGAAGGGAGACCCACTCTGCTTGTGAGAGAAATGTGTCTAGCTGTGCAGCTGAAGGCAAATAATTTGGCTGAAAAAGGCATTAGTGAAGCCCAAAAGATCTATTCCTTCAGTTATGATTGTTCAAAGAATCACAGCCATTATGCGAACTTTGAAAACCCAGGTATGCCTTAAACATGACCAAGCTAGATGATGTTGTTTCTAGCTGATGTTATCAATGGTTGGCTAAACAGTTATTCCTTGTTACATTTCACCCGATGAATGATCATTTTGGTTAAAATCATCAATTTGCATTAAATTTAAATGAATGTGCACCTTTAGAAACATATCAAAATAGTGTAATAGGCAATGGAAGTCACAGATACAGTTGTGTTCAAAATTATTCAACCCCCTATGCTGTAAAGGATTTTAGGGAATTTAGTGTACATTTGTAATTGTGTTCAGAATGAAATCTTACAAGGACTTTTTAAAGAACCAAATGCAACTAAAATGACATCAATTGTTTTTGTAATACAGTATTAAATGTTTTTTTTGTGAAATCTTCATTGACACAATTATTCAACCCCTTAAAGACGACCACTCTTAAGAACAGAGGTTCATTCAAGTGTTTTCGATCAGGTATTGAAAACACCTGTGGATGTCAAGGAGCAGCAATCAAGCATAATATGCACCAATTAGGCAGATATAAAATTACTGTGATCCTCAGCTCCTTCTAGACATTTACTGGTGTGTTTACAAACATGGTGAAGTCATGTGAAGCATGGCGGGGGGTCAATCATGCTTTGGGGCTGTTTTGCCTCTACAGGTACAGGGAAGCTTCAGCGTGTGCAAGGTACCATGAATTCTCTTCAGTACCAGGAGATATTGGATGAAAATGTGATGCAGTCCGTCACAAACCTGAGGCTTGGGAGACGTTAGACCTTTCAACAGGACAATGATCCCAAGCATACCTCCAAGTCCACTAGAGCATGGTTGCAGAAAAAAGGCTGGAACATTTTGAAGTGGCCATCGCAGTCACAAGACTTAAATCCAATTGAGAACCTCTGGTGGGACTTAAAGAAAGCAGTTGCAGCGCGCAAGCCTAAGAATGTGACTGAACCGGAGGCTTTTGCCCATGAAGAATGGGCGAAGATACCCGTAGATCGCCGCAAGACACTTGTGTCAAGCTATGCTTCACGTTTAAAAGCTGTTATAACTGGAAAAGGATGTTTTACTAAGTACTAAGATTGAATGTCACTTGGGGGTTGAATAAAACTGATAATGATGTGAGCACAGAAAAGACATTTGTGGTTATTTCATTATAAATGTTATGTTATATTTGTCTGACTTACAAGTGCCTCTTTGATTTAATTGTAAACAAGATGACTGAAATGATCAAAATCAATGTCAAACTGGCCAAAACACTCAATTTCAGTGGGGGTTGAATAATTTTGAACACAACTGTAAGATTAAGACAATAATTGAAATAGATTTTCCTACAATGTCTTTGGGACTAGCAAAATCAACCAAGTACAAAGCTTGGCTATATCTGTCAGCCTCATTGAGATTGAATGGAGAGGTATGGTGAAGGCTTCACCACTGCTCCAGACACACTCCTACTCCTCAAGAATAAGGAGAATTACGCAGTTCCCATTTAATGTAATGTTATTCTGAACTTTGTATTCTCTCTGTACCCTGGCTGGAGTTTTCAAACCAGAAAACTGATTTAATTGGAAACTTCCATCAGAAAGGAGCTTTTTAAAACTTAATATTCATTAATTTTTTAAGAATTATTTGGATTTTTCTTTTTCCTTTTGCCAGTATTATGAAATTGAAAATAAGATTCCAAATATTTTCCTTCTGTAGTAGTCAGCACAAATTATAAGACCATAAGAACATTGCATTGATCAGTGTAATAATGTGTGGTGGTCTATTTGAGTCATTCATCTCCCTTCACTCTCTGGCCTCAGTGATACAAGATTTCTCACGTGCTTCTCCCCTACTCTGGAACTCGCTACCCCAGAACATCAGGCTCTCCCCCAACATCCAAGCCTTCAAAAGTAACCTGAAAACCCACCGCTTCAAGAAATCCTACCCCTTGCAATGAGCATGCTGCCACCACACAAACAAATGAGCAGCCATTATCCTTACCTATTGTATTATTCCCTTTTCCCTCGTAGATTGTAAGCTCTTGTGGGAAGGGTCATCTTCCCCCATTGTACCAGTCTGTTAATAGTTTCTTGTTTATTGTATTTTTATTTCATTTATGTGTAACCCCCATCTTGATGTACAGTGTCATGGAATTAATGCCACTTTCACATAAATAATAAAGGGGTTGTCTCATCTCAGACAATAGGGGCATATTGCCATATTGTTGTTTCCACCGCTGGGACTTGCACCTATCTCCTAAACTCTGGTCCAGCCACCACTAAGCGCTTTCCCCATAAATATGAATGGGAGTAATCTGCGCATTAACGTCCACCGATCCCATTTACTTCTGTTGGTCCGACAGAAATAGCCGAGCCAGCTCTTGGTTATTTTCGGCGTCCCCATAGAAATAATGGAGGAGGCTGCACATGTGCAGTGTGCCGTCCAACACTTTCGGGGCTCCGTTCTCGATATAGGTGCAGTTCCCAACCTACCAGACAATGGGGGCATATCCTAGCGATTTGTCCCCATTGTCTGAGATGAGACAACCAATTTATTAGAGGCTGGTCGCCACGCTGAAAGTGCAAACAAAAAGGAAGTTAAAGGCCCAGGACAGGTTACTATGTGATAAAAGCAATTTTCATGGAAGTATTCCTTTTAAGGCACAGATACATTTATCCACACACCTTCATTTTCCCCAGCTATAACATGTACATCAATTTCCACAGTACTTGTCCCTCAACAAAACCCTCTTGTCATTATTAGTGGAACCGCAACAGGGAAGCACAAATTACCCAATATGTAGGAACAATGCTACAGTATGTTGTTCAGCAAATGGGTTTGTAATGATTACAGGTAGAAAGTAGAGGGCAGTGGAGGACTAACTACAATAAATCTGACACCCCAAACAATTTTTTTCTCAATAAAGACATATATTTAAAAAAAAACGAAATTATAAAACACACACCTGCTCCTGCCATAACGCTCTTCAGGGAAATGTAACTGAAGATCACCTCTTCTACCATATTGTAGTGGTTTTCAATGATTATAAGCAAAATTTCACAGCTAATTTTTAATTTATTAAACAGCTAAGTTGGTAAGCTGCCAGAAACCTGATTACTGACAGTGATGTTAAAGTTGGACGGTCAGCACTAAACACAATCCTAAGTCATTTCTCAACAGTGCTCTAATCAGCAGTGAATCTAAGCAGATTAGGAGAAAACCAAGAGCCTGATGTTTATTTTATTTTCACATGTTTATTTCTTAGTCTTATGAGTGGTCGGGCAGATCTAATAAGGTCCAAGCTATTCCACTTATTGTCTTCAACGAAAGTGAACCCCTTCCCATGTAAATAAAAATAGCCAAATTTACATGTGTTGTATATGCAGTGTTCAATTGCAAGTATTAATGTCATAGTTTTTGGTGGGCTGTGTGTCCCAAAGGCTGTATACAGAGACAGTGGGAGTTTCCCAGCCCCTGTTACTAGGCAGGGCTGGCACCACCCCTTCCTCTCTAGGAGGAAGTACTTCAGTCTATTGTAAGCTGTTAAGGTGTAAACAGCAAGGGAGCTGAGCTATCTTATCCCGGTGGATAAGAAGCAGCAAAGTGACAGCATATATGCCAGCCCTTTTACGAAAAGAGCTATTGAATTCTGCAGAAGATTAAGTGGCCATATGAGAGAACGTGCAGAGCACCTGACAGAGAAGGTAATGCATATTGAGGCTACAGTCTTCCCTTCACGTTGGTGAGAGCAATAAAGTCCATTATACTAAAAGAAAAGACTGGCCATCTGTTGAGAAACTGCACTCCACTGAGAGTACTACAGAGACATCGATATCATGAGAGTGAGTGAGACCCCTTGGTCAATTTTGGAAGATTGTGCAGATTATAAGCAAGATACTTAGGTGCTTTTTTTTGCAAACTCCAGGCGGAGTTTCATATGTCTTTTACAGAGGAGAGGCTTCTTTCTGACCACTCTGTCATAAAGCCCAGATTGGTGAAGAACTGCAGTGATAAATCACCTTCTGGAAGTTTTTCCATCTGCACACAGGATCTTTGGAGCTCAGCCAGAGTGACCATTGGGCTCTTGGTCACCTTTCTTAGCAAGACCCTTTTCTCCCAATTAATTAGTTTAGTGGTGCAGCCAGCTCTAGGAAGAGTCCAAGTTGTTAAAGATTTCTTCTGCGTAATTATTATGAAGGCCACTGTACTCTTGGGAACTTTCACTGCAGCAGAAATTTTTGTACCCTTCTCCAGATCTGTGTTTACACACATCTCTGGCTTTGAACTCTACAACCAGTTCTTTCCTCCTCATGGCTTGATTTTTGCTCTGATATGTATTATCAGCTGTGAGACATTATATAGACAGGAGTGTGTCTGTCCAAATCATGTCCAATCAACTGAATTCACCACAGGTGGACTACAGTCATACTCTTGAAACATCTCAAAGATGATCAAGAGAAATGGGAGGCCCCCAATTTCAAGTGTCATAGCAAAGGGTCTGAATACTTATATCCATGTGACATTTTAGTTTTTCCTTTTTGATTAATTTGCAAAACATTCTAAACTTCTGTTTTCACTTTCTCATTATGGGGGATTGAGTGCAGATTGAAGGGGAAAACTTATTTTTTTTATTCTAACAAGGCTAAACAATTTTTTTAATTTAAACAAGGTTTCAACATAAAATTTGAAAAAAGTGGAAGGGTCTGAAGACTTTCCGAATGCATTGTATATCTTTAAAGGGTTTGGACACTTTTTGGTTTTCTCTCTACAATGTTCTCATTGTTAGTGGAAACTAGTATGGAAACTGATATCATTGCCTTATGTTTTCTAGTTAGATTGTATGGGGCTACTTGGTACTACCTTTCATTGGGTCTGTGGGTGGCAGGCGGCAATATCCATCAATTCTGGATGTGGAGAACTCAAGCAGGATGTTCTCTGCTGGAACAACCTGCTGGAGAGATGTGCAGCAGATGCAAACAATAAGAGAGATGCAGTGCTCACTGGAGAAAACATTGCCCCATTTACTAATTGGCAGGAGTGCTGGTGGTTAGAGAGTTAGGCCTCATGCACACGACCGTATGTTTGGTCCGCGTCCGAGCTGCATAATTTGCTGCTCACTGCAGCTTGGTTTATCTTCTCCCCCCCCCCCCCCAAAAAAAAGGGTCTGGTAGTTAAAATTCAACTACCTGGTGTCCTCCAACATGTACCATTGGGAAGAGTCTGGAGGACCCCATATACATTAGATGGTGGACTGTTCTCATCAAAATTGGTGGGTTCAGCTAACATGCATCTAAAGTGTATGGCCATGGACCATGCCCCTTTGATAAGGGTCAGGTTCCATGGAAAAATGTTTGATCACAAGAATCTAAAACAAGCATTTTTGGAAAACAGGCCATCAATATAGTCTTGGAAAACCCCTTTAATAAACCCAATAAAACTCAAAAAGTACAGAATATATTTATTGCATGATTTGTTCGGTGCACATACAAAACAGCATTGTGATGACAGAAGAATAATGCCTTTTGTGACCCAGATGTCTAAAACACAACAAAATATAAGTTTTATCTGAGCAGTGCAATAATGTGTTGTACAGTACATGGATGGATGACAGGGCAGCCTATTGCTGGATGCAGACATGATATCAGTATGTACAGTATGTCACTGCTGCTGCCAGGAATAGGCTGCCATGATCACGTGTTCATGTAGGACAATTCATTAAGCATCCAGGGTGAATAAGCAGCAGGAGAATATGGCACTGATGGCATGGAGACTGTGTTACAATGTAGTCCTTGTCTTTTTTCCACTTTATTTTTTATTTATTTTATACATATTTATATACATTTCCAGAAGTCGAAATGTATTACCCTAAAACAGCAAATCTATCAGTCCTCCCCCTTCTTTCTATTCCCTATTGGTGATTTCATCTCAGCCAGGAAAAAAAAAATATTACTTAATTAAAAAGTCTCATAACCTTTTGGCCATCCTTTAAAGCTGTATCTCACGTTTTTGAAAAATTATTTTCCTTCATCCGTCATTTTCTTCAAATATGGCCCCAAAATGTCATAAAACTGTGCAAATGTTGTAATTGACACTTTTAATTAAGAAAGAAGTATTCTACATCAAACAGGTACATAAACAAGAATGAACACATATGATACTTTAAAGGGGTTCACCATCTCTGAAGGATCCACTTGGTTTTGGCTTCTTCATTGTGCTGTGCTCTGGTTCCATGGTTGTCAACATCTACAATGGATGGACTTCATGTATGCCCCTGCAGCCAAAGACTGGCGGCAGCAGGGATATGTTCTCAAAGTAGAATGTCACTGGGTCAGTTGCCGCTTAACGGACCCATCACTGTTATGGCCACTCATTGGCTGCTGCAGCAGCACACTGGAATTATCCTCTTCCACTCCAGAGGTTGACAAGGAGGGAACAAGTCCACTGCAGACAGAAGACGGAATAGAGCAGTGGGGAGCAGCGAATTATATTTCCCTCCAGCAGTCTGGCAGGGAGGTTGTTATGCCCAAAAGGGTTTCAGAGCTAGCCAACCCCTTTAAGTGTGCATTATATTCTTTTCTCTAGTGCTGTTATATGGGATTGAGGGTTTGTGGAAAGTAGTGTTTGTATATGTATGTCTTGTACTCATGGGGGAATTTATGCATATAACCTTTGCATATCCATACACCTAATACAAATAATAATTTACTTCTAGTTTCTACTATATTCCATAGTGCATGCATATAGACTATGGCCATTTCACCTAGCAGTGTGTTTTTGGAGAAAACGGGAGTATGGGAGGATACCAGGGAATCGTGAGGAAACACAAGCAAACATGGGGAGAACTTACAAACCTGATGTACTGTAGATGTTGTCCCAGGACCACAGTGCTGCCAGGGAACTGTGCTAACCATTTAAAAAGCTCACATCTAATTACATCATTTAATGTTTTGCTAACCCAGAATCTAGTTTCATATTCCTTGTATTTTTCTTAAAATAATCATACATTAAAGGGAATTTGTCACCGCAATCTTGGATTATTACTTGCAGTAATACATGAGTAGTACTGCAGATAAGGAGTCCAGATGTCTAGTTTTTATATTACCATTCCTCTACTGTCAGCGCTTAAAGCTGTGCTGAAATGCACAGTCCAGATTGCTGAGCTGTGCTAGTATAATGGAGAGGACTCATGGGGGTGGTGGCAGTAGGAAAAAAAAAATTGTGATTTGGACTTCTATCTCCAGTTCTTCTCATGTAGTTCTGCAGATAATAGTCTAAAATTGTGGTGATAGATTTATTTTTAAATAACTTATCTTGCGACTAGTGTTGGTCGAGCACTAAAGTGCTTGGGTGCTTGAGTAGAACACCTCTGGATGCTCGGGTGCTCTAATAATACGCACAAAACCGAAGATAAAAATTCTTTTAGAGGAAAAATTGTTAGGAACACTCTTTCCTAACTCTTTACTTAATAAATTTATTATATAAAGTGCAAGTGCTGCCAAAAATTGCAAGCAAGAAGCACTCTGATACAACCTGTATATCACATAAAGGAGCTGCTGAGCTGACCATCTAAAACATTATGGGCGAGGGCCTGCTGCAGAGCTGAACATCTAAAAAATTTGAGGTGAGGGTCTGCTGCTGAGCTGACCCTCTAAAACATTAGGGGCGAGTGCCTGCTGTTGATTTGACCATTTAAAACATTAGGAGCGATGGCCTGCTGCTGATTTGACCATCTAAAACATTATGGGCGAGGGACTGATGTTGAGCTGACCATCTAAAACATTATGGGTGAGGGCCTGCTGCAGAGCTGACCCTCTAAAACATTAGGGGCGAGAGCCTGCTGCTGATCTGACCATCTAAAACATTATTCGCGAGGGCCTGCTGCTGATCTGACCATCTAAAACATTAGGGGTGAGGGCCTGCTGCTGAGCTGATAATCTAAAACATTATGGACAAGGGCCTGCTGCTGAGCTGACCATCTAAAACATTATGGGCGAGGGCCTGCTGCCGAACTGACCATCTAAAACATTATGGGCGAGTGCCTGCTGCTGATCTGACCATCTAAAACATTAGGGGTTAGAGCCTGCTGCTGATCTGACCATCTAAAACATTATGGGCGAGGGCCTGCTGCCGAGCTGACCATCTAAAATATTATGGACGAGGGCCTGCTGCAGAGCTGACCCTCTAAAACATTTATGAAAGCCTTTATGTTCAGCCGCTTTTCTCTGGTGGAGTAGAGAAATCAGGAGGAAAGCCAGGCCTTGTTCATTTTTATAAGAGTCAACCGGTCAGCATTTTCAGTTGACAGGCGGATGCTCTTATCAGTTATTATGCCCCCAGCAGCACTAAATGCACACTTTGACAAAACGTTGGTGGCGGGGCAGGCCAGCACCTCCAAGGCGTAGAGCACCAGTTCGTGCCATGTGTCCACCTTGGACACACAATAGTTACAAGGCACAGAGGGATCACTGAGGACCCTGACACGGTTTGCTACATACTCCTTCACCATCTTCCAAAATTTTTCTCTCCTTGTGACACTAGGCCACACATCAGGTTGAGGGTGCTGGCAGGGTGTCATAAAACTGTCCCAAGCCTTGGAGAGTGTTGCCCTGCCTCTCTTGGAGCTGCTGTGTGTTCCCCTTATCTCCCCTCCTCGGTTGGCCAAGGAACTAAGTACAGTACTCTGCCGCCAGCGTTGTCAGCTGGAAATTTTTGGAGCAATTTTTCCACAAGGACCTTTTGATATTGCACCATTTTGCTCATCCTCTCCACCACAGGAATGAGAGATGAGAAGTTCTCTTTGTAGCAGGGGTCGAGAAGGGTGAACAACTAGTAATCAGTGTTGGCCACAATGTGTACAACACGAGGGTCACGGGAAAGGCAGCCTAACATAAAGTCAGCCATGTGTGCCAGAGTCCCAACAGACAAGACTTCGCTGTCCTCATTAGGAGGATGACTCTCAATCTCCTCATCCTCTTCCTCCTCTTCTACCCATCCATGCTGAACAGATGGAATAAAACTTCCATGGGTACTACCCTCTGTAGCGGAGACAACCGTCTCCTGCTCCTCCTCATCATCATCCAATTTGCGCTGAGAAGACGAACTGAGGGTGGTCTGGCTATCACCCTGTGTACTGTCTTCCCCCATTCCACCTCTTCCATATACAAAGCGTCTGCCTTAATTGTGAGCAGCGAGCGTTTGAGTAGACACAGAAGTGGGATGGTGCCGCTTATCGCTGCTCACCATCTGCGTTGATTCCTCAAAGTTGCGTAAAACCTCATAGAGGTTAGACATCAATGCCGACTCGTCGCTTGTGAAGAGCAGAAGCTGACTGGAAAGGTGGCGACCATGTTGCAGCTGGTATTCCACTACTGCCCTCTGCTGCTCACAAAGCCTGGCCAACATGTGGAACGTCGAGTTCCAGCGCATGCTCACGTCACACAACAGTCGGTGAGCTGGCAATTGCAAGTGCTGCTGCAGCGTTGCCAGACCGGCGTAAGCTGTCAATGACTTGCAGAAATGGGCACACATGCAGTGCACCTTCACTAGTAGTTCAAGCAAATTGGGGTAGGCTTTGAGAAACCCGCTGAACCACTAGGTTGAACACATGGGCTAGGCATGGTATGTGTGTGAGCTTGCTGAGCTCCAAAGCCGCCACCATGTTACGGCCATTATAAGACACAACCATGCCTGGTTGTAGGTTGAGTGGCGAGAGCCACAGCTCAGTCTGGTCCCTTATCCGCTGCCACAGCTCTGCAGCGGTGTGCTGTTTGTCACTTAAGCAGATCAGTTTACGAACGGCCTGTTGCCGCTTCCCCACTGCAGTGCTACACTGCTTTCAGCTACTGACTGATGGCTAACTGGTGCTGCAAGATGATAATTCAGAAGTGGAAGTGGAGGAGGTGGTGGAGGAGGAGAAGGGGGGTACAGCCATTAACGTAGGTTGGGCCCACAATCCTTG
This sequence comes from Bufotes viridis, assembly GCA_033119425.1. Classification (NCBI taxonomy): domain Eukaryota; kingdom Metazoa; phylum Chordata; class Amphibia; order Anura; family Bufonidae; genus Bufotes; species Bufotes viridis. The sequence goes on along the minus strand of CM065593.1, from coordinate 385,911,750 downwards.
GCTTCGGTAGCACCTGTGCTATCCCAGGGTACGACTCACTCCCGGTCTCCACAATGTTCACCCAGTATGCCATCAGGGAAATGTAGCTTCCCTGGCCAAAAGCACTTGTCCATGTGTCAGTCGTTAAGTAGTCCTTCCCAATAACTGCATTAGTTAGGCCACAGGTCATGTTACGGGACACATGCTGGTGTAAGGCTGGGACTGCACACGTGAAAAATATTGGCAGCTGGGGACAGAGGAACGCAGGACCTCAGGCTGTGGAAAGCCTTAGTGTCCACAAGCCTAAGTAGCAACCTTTCCAGGGCCAGCAATTTTGAATGGTGCGCATTTAGTGCTATGGCCTGTGGCTGGGTATTTGCACTTTTGTTCAAATGCTGGGGTATAGACATCTGTACGCTGCGCTGGGACACAGAAGTGGATGTGCTAGCTGATGGTGCTTGCGAAGGTCCAGGTGCAAGGCAGGAGGCATCCGGGCCTGCCTCTTGGACAGGGGATTGGCGAGCACATAACACAGGGTAAGAGAAGGCAGTGGTGTGTCCCGCAGACATTGATTTTGGACCCAGGCTTTGGTGCTTTGATGCCATGTGGCGGATCATGCTGGTGGTGGTGAGGTTGCTAGTGTTCATGCCCCTGCTCATTTTGGTACAGCACAGGTTGCAAATGACAATTCTTTTATCGTCTGCACTTTCCAAGGGGAACACCTACCCCTTGGCAGCCTGTTGTGGTGCTGTGGATCCCTCCCCCTCTGTACTGCTGTCCTTGCTCGGCTTGCCACCTTCCTAGGTTGGGTCAGTGACTTCATCGTCCACCACCTCCTCATCCACTTCCTCACTCTGGTCATCCTCCTGACTTGTTGACCTAACAACAACCTCAGTTATTGACAATTGTGTCGCATCCTCATCATGAACTCTTGAGACACTAATTGCAGTTGACTTATTGGCAAATGTGTCTCATGATCATCATCTACCTCGTGAAACACTAATTGCTGTTCCCCACCGTCATCTTCTTCTGACTGTGGATGCTCAAGAGTTTGGGAATCAGGGTACAAGATCTCCTCATGTCCCTCTTCAAGCGGGCTTGTCGAGCGGCCCAAATTAAGGAATGGCGATGAAAAGAGCTCCTCGGAATATCCAAGTGTGGGATCACTTGTTTGCCTACACTCTCCATGGTGGGTGGAAGGAGTATCAGGGTGAGGATTCTGTTGACCAGTCTCTGCGTGCACCATCAGCAGCACTGCCACTTCCCCGTCCCTTACTGCTCGTCTTGCGCATATTAAATGGTATATATGCTTGCAAGTATGTCACACGTACAGTAGCGCAGGTTTTGTAAGTGTATGCGCAAATAAAGTACACAGAATGTCACAGATAATTTTAGGATGCGCAAACTTTATACATGAGGTATAGCGCAAGTATTGTCGCTGTCACCACCGGCTAATAAAAAATTACACTGAATTAATGTCACTGATATTTAGAATGCGCAAACGATATACAGGTGGTATAGCGCAAGTAATGTCGATGTCACCACCGGCTAATAAAAAATTACATTGAATGAATGTCACTGATATTTAGGATGCACAAACATTATACAGGAGGTATAGTGCAAGTAATGTCGCTGTAAACACCGGCTAATAAAAAATTACACTGAATGAATGTCACTGATATTTAGGATGCACAAACGTTATACAGGAGGTATAGCGCAAGTAATGTCGCTGTCACCCCTGGCTAAAAAAAAATTACACTGGATAAATGTCACTGATATTTAGGATGCACAAACGTTATACAGGAGGTATAGCGCAAGTAATGTCGCTGTCACCACCGGCTAATAAAAAAGTACACTAAATGAATGTCACTGATATTTACTATGCACAAATGTTATACAGGAGATGTGGTGCTGGTAATGTCGCTGTCATCAGCGACCAAACTATTGCGCTGAATGTCACAGATATTTAGGCTGCGCAAATGTAAAATAAAAGATGTAGCAGAGGTTGTGTCACTATCAGAAGTGGCACTAACAATTGCACGCAATTTAGCACAGGTTGCACTAATAATATATATTGCAGCCAGATACAACTATAGTCCTTCAAATGACTTTTGGGTCTCTAACAATTCCACGCAATTTAGCGCAGGTTGCGCTAATAATTATATTGCTGCCAGATACAACAATAGTCCTTTAAAAGGACTTCTGGGTCTCTAAGAAGTTTTTTCCCTAAAATATTACTATTTCACTCCCTACACTATCTGTCCCTTCTTCAGCACAGCTCTTCCTGACTAAGACTGAGCTGAACACATGTCATCAGGTGCTATATATAGCACCCGATGACGCGCTCCGGCCAGGCAATCACTGAAGTGCCAGTAACCAACATGGCTACAGCATTACAGTTAGTGGCAGTACATACTCACAAGTTTATTAGCTGCGTAGCATGCTCACCCAACACTACTTGCGACATCTCTTTTTCTTTTCCTTTTTTGCCCAGTTTTATTTTTTAATAAAAGTACAGTTCTATTTTCTGTCATGGACACTCTTTAGATACTCACTTGACTATGAAGACGTGAAGTCAAGAGATAAGAAATGTAATCAGATAGCTTAGGTGTAACCAAGTTTAATTGGTGACAAAGAGTCCATGAAATTAAAAGCCTGTCTTATGATGCAGTCTGTCCTGCTATCTGGAAAGCGAATCTCAGAGTGGTTTTTCTGCAGTAGTTATTTTTGACAGGAATACGCGTTGCGCACGCTAGTTGTGTGGTGGAGTTTCGAGAGTTCCTTTTAGATAAAAGCTTAAGAATTCTTGGAGGTCACGTAATGGCTTTCTCAAGACACTTTATTTTTGTTTTGTCTCATATAACTTTACTGTGCACTTTATATCTTTGTTCCCCACATTCAGCTCATCTGGTCACAGATGATTTTGCTTTTTTTTTCACTTGACCCTTTCTGTGAACTCGACTGTCTTCTCCCTCTTTTCTAGTTTAATCTTTTCCCTGTGCTATGACTTGCAGTAAAAAAGCTTTCTCCCTCATACACTTTGGTCTACATTTTATGTTCCTTTCATGTTCATTCCTATCCCTCGGCTATTGATTTCTCTGCAGTGTTGGTGGTGTTCATAAAACTCTTCTGTGTGAAGACTTTACCTTTTTACCAAGCCATGGTCACTTTTTGTTAATTCACTCAAATCTAAAATAATTACTTCTAGATCAATCAGAAATAAGTAAATACTAATCCTGTGAAATATTTAGGTAGCGTAAACTAGGCATTCTGGAATTGTGCCAAATTTATCAGAGTGGTGCATGCTTTATGATAAATGTGGTACAACTTTGGACATTTTACACACCTGTTGGTTGTCTTAAGCCTGCATTACACTGGCCGATAGTCGGCAAGATAATCACTAACGAGCGTTTCATATGAACTGGCAGTGTAATACTGCCACCATTTACCCGATGAACAAGCAAACTCTCGTTTATCAGGCAATCGGAATTTTTAAGCAAGCTTAAAAATCATGGTTAGCCGGTGGCAGATCAAGCTGTCTAATCATGAATAGCAGCGGTCTCCTCCACTAACGAGCAGGCGATTACCGGGAAGTAACGCTTTATGGTACCAAAATAAAGTATAATTAGTCCAGTAAAAACATGACCTCATACAAGCATGTCAACCTAAAAATAGAGAACTTGCTGCAGAACAGCATAATACACAGCTTGGTTGGCATGGTGGAAGACAACAGATATAAATCCAGCTCACTCTTTGTGGCAACCGCTAATGCATGGATGTGCTGACACAGGTTATCCAGGAAAAAAAAATTTAGCAGCCAGCATAAGTATTATATGCGATTGGGCCTGAAATATGTAAGCGGTACATTTGTTGTTCTTGCTGGAATTTATGAAAGTTGTTTAATAAAGTCAGATTTTATTATCACTTACTGGATGTTGGACTTTTTCTTCAATATCACATCCACCCTACAATCCATCAGAGTTGGCTGTGCTTGCACACAATAGGAAAAGGCACTGTCCTCTCTGGTGACCGGGAATGATGGGAGCACATATAGGCTGGTGCTTTTCCCTATAGTGTGCAAGGGGCGGCAGAGTATTAGAGATAGCAACTGGGGATTGCGAGCCAGAGGACAGGAGATAGCAGATGGGAAGGGGAGGACAGAGGTCTGGAGATGGACAGGAGTTGGTTAGGGGCTAGTGGTGGGCAGACACAGGATCTTCTTCCTTCACTACTCCTTCTGGTATCATTGGACATGCCTGTGCCCCTCCTGTGAGCAGGGATGTGCACAGACATGTGCACAGACATTTTGAAGGGCAGGAGCTTAAGTAAAAAAAAAATGGCACTTGTCATAATTTCGCATTACGCATGACGTAGCGTGTCAGGTGGCGGTGGAGCAGGAGAGCAGCAGCGCCTGATTGGTGAGCGGAGGGTCAGAAGAAGGCGGGACTGAAAGTCAGGGGTCAGGGACTTACCGGATTTTTCGCCCTATAAGACACAGCTGCCCATAAGACACACCTAGGTTTTTGAGGAGGAAAATAAGAAAAAAAATAGTTTGAACCAAAAGGTGTGCTTTTGGTGGGTTTTGAGCTAATGGTGGCCTGTGGATGACACTGTTATGGGGGATCTGTGGATAACACTGTTATGGGGGATCTGTGGATGACACTGTTATGGGGGATCTGTGGATGACACTCTTATGGGGGATCTGTGGATGACACTCTTATGGGGGATCTGGGGATGGCACACTGTTATGGGGGGGATCTGTGGAGGACACTGTTATGGAGGGGACCTGTTGATGGCACTGTTATGGGGGATCTGTTGGATGGCACAGTTATGGGGATCTGTGGATGGCACTGTTATGGAGAGGGGGATCCACCCCATGACAGTGTCATCCACAGATCCCTCTCCCTATAACAGTGTCATCCACAGATCCCCCACTCCATAACAGTTTTATCCACAGATCCCCCTCCTTGCCACTCACAGGAGTGTACATTTCTAAACTGTAATCCGTATCCTGCAGTAACTTTAAATTTAAATCAGCGCTCATCTACCTTACACTCAGCTTCGGTAACAGGCAGTGCGACGGCACTCACTCCCTGACATCATGCACCTGCACTGCCTAGTGGGAGGAGCAGGCGCGTGACATCAGTGAGTGAGTGCCGCCTGCACTGCCTGTTACTGAAGCTGAGTGTAAGGTAGATGAGCGCTGATTTAAAGTGAAAGTTACTGTAGGATACGGATTACAGTGTAGAAATGTACACTCCTGTGAGCGGCGGGACCGGTTTAGAGTACAGTTACTGCACTGGCCCCGCCGCGAGTTGCCTCGAGCCCTGCCTCCCTCCCCTAGCATCGATTAATCGTTGCAGCTCTACTTGGGACAGCATAAAAAAAAGGGCATTAAAGGGGCAGGGGCAGAAGGGGGCAGGGGCTCAAGCCCCCTTTGAGCCCTAATTGTGTGCACGTGCCAGCCTGTGAGTGCCAACTACCTAGCAGTCTTTGTAGCGGAATGCTTGGCTATTAAATCAGTGAATGAGAGGGAAAAGCAGCACACGGTTGCACTTAAAAACAGTCACAAATTCCCTCTGGACGTTCATGCTGGTGAGCGGGGCTTAAATTACTGCACTGCTCCACTAATATTATGAAGCACTACAGTGGGCAGAGACGGGGTGAGATCCGCAGGATGATTCCCCGATTCTCCGGTTGGCTAGTCTGATGGTGTGTGGAAGTAAAGACGATCAGACCAGTACTGAATAGCAAGCTCTACATCAGGCGGATTGCTAAAGCCCTACAGCTTGAATATTTTGTAACCGATGATATGCAGCATTACCAAGCAAAATCGCATTATTTGAGGGCATTAGTGTCTCATAACAAGTCCCCCTTTGAACAATTTAATAAACTTTTGTTGAATCTGTATTTTCTCTTAACATTTTGTGCTCTGGGTGAAGGTTCTTAGCACTATTTTCCTACAGAATGTAATAAGATGTGCCCCTTTCAGCTTTTCGTAACATGTTGAAGAGCAAAAATGCTTCGTAGAGCAGAGGCTTTGTCATTTAACGCACCACAGTGATTCAATCAGCATCATCTCTTTTCACTGAAGACTTTACACATCTGATTATCTTGGTCTGACAGGTCCCTCGGGAAATAGATCCTTTATATGCATTAGATTTTCTGAACACCTTTATCTTTTTTGCCTCTTGAAATGTATTAGAGCTTACCTGAATTCTTTTTTTTTTTTTTTTCCTTTGGAAATATCAAACAATATCAGCCTGCAAAAATATCCTCAGGCTTAACAATGAACTTTGGCAGCCGTGACCAGGGTAGCCCCTAAGTCTCTGAATTAATTGTCTCGCTGGGGCCAATTTATATACATATATCGTAACTTTACAGAAATAATGATGATCAAGGAATTTTTTATGAAAGTTGTCTCGTTGCTTTTTTTTAGGCTGTGTAATAATTTGTATCTGATCAATGTATATTAGCTTACTCATCAGAAATCATACAAGAGAGCAGTAGGGTAGACCCTATCGTAACAGAGAAGGGGGTGGTAGAAAACATTTTGGTAAATGATTTACATTGTGACTAAATCAACTTTGTTTTTTGTTCTTTTTTTACTCTTCTATTTATGGAGAAACTGATGAAGGAAGGAGGGGGGGGGGGCAGCAGCAGCTGGTTTGCCATACAGTAAATATCAGGAGTAGCAAGTCAATACTTTAAATATTAAAATACACAATGAGCAGATCACAGACCAAAGGCTATGCATTTGACTTTAATACTCATCCCCTTAATATCATACTCCTAGAAATTTAGGAAACTGAGGAATAGGGGTTTGGATGTCAAGGTCAAGGGTCCTGCATCCCCGCCAATGAGCTGTTTAAAGAGGCTGTGGCACCCTTCCTAGGCCAGTGATATCACATTCATCGGTCACATAGCCTAGGTGGTGCTCAGTCCCATTCAAGGAAATAGGGCTGAACTGCTATACCAAGCACAGCCACTATCCCAGGGGTCAGCAACCTTCGGCACTCCAGCTCTTGTGAATTCCTAGCATTGATCCTTTCATTTCTATGAGAGTTCTGAGAAGAGCAGAGCAAGTGTGCATACTGGGAGTGGTAGTTTCACAACAGCTGGAGTGCCGGAGGTTGCCTACTTCTGCACTATCCAATGGAGCACAGAGGCCTCTTCAAACAGCTGATCAGTGGGGGTGTGAAGGGCTCTGATCCCCATCAATCAGATACTGATGACCTATCCTGAGGATATCAGTATAAAACACTCAGGAAAACCCCTTTAACTTTCCTTTGACCTTCTGGTACACCTCTGACCTCCAAAGTAAACTCGTTTCCTTGGTTAGGACCACCCAGCAATTTAGCAGCGGTGGCCATGGTTTTACAATATAGGAAAAAAAAAACGCAGCAAGATAGCCATTTTTTGTCACCTTGCCTTACAAAAAGCGTAATAGCGAGTGGTCAAAAAGTACGTTATACCCCCCTACAAAAAGCATAATAGCGAGTGGTCAAAAAGAACTATATACCCCAAAATGGTACCAATGAAAAAGTCAACTCATCCTGCAAAAATTGAGCCCCCACACAAGATGATTGACAGAAAAATAAACAAAATATGGATCTCAGAAAATGGCAACACAAAAACAGACTTTTTTTTCAAAAATGCTTTTGTTGTGTAAGATTGCAAACAAAAATAAAAAAATAGACATATTAGTCATCGCTACGTCTGTAATGATCTGTTCTATAAAAATATTTAATGATCTACCCCTTCAGGTTAATGCTGTAAAAAAAATGTCAAAACAGCCATTTTTTTTGTCACCTTGCCAAAAAGCATAATAGCGAGTGATTAAAAAGTACTATGAACCCCCAAATGTTAGCATTGAAAACATCAACTCATTCCGCAAAAAAAAAGCCCCCACACAAAATGATCAGCAGAAAAATATACTATTTTACCAGCTGATGAAGGCTCACTACCTGAAACGCATCCTGTATACACTACTATGTGCTTTGTGTGATGCAATAAAAGTATAAACCTTGAAGCACACTACTTTTGCCGGGATTTCTTTTCACTTCAAAAACCATATCGTGTTCCTTCTCGTCTGATCACTGCTGTGTGCCCAAACAGCTATTTACAACTACGTATGGGGTGTTGCCATGGTCTGGAGAAAATGCTTTACAAAATTTGTGGTGCTTTTTCTCCTGTTACCCCTTGTGAAAATGAAAAATGTGGAACATTTCATTGGAAGAAATGAAAATCTTAACTTTCACACCCAAGTGTTTCTAAATTCTATTAAAAGCCTGTGGGGTCAAAGCGGTCAGTACACCACTCAATAAATTCCTTGAGGGGTGTAGTTTCCAAAATGGAGTCTTTTTTGGGGGATTCTACTGTGAGGGTGTGCCTTCAAATGTACATTGGCGTCCAAAAACTATTCCAGCAAAATCTACCTTCTAAAAATTATTTGGCACTCCTTTCCTTCTGAGAGCTGCCGAATGCCTATACAGCAGTTTATGACCCCATGTGGGGTGTTTCTGTAAACTTCAGAATCAGAGTAATAAATATTGAGGTTTGTTTGGCTGTTAACCCTTTCTGCCTTACAGAAAAAATTGATTAACATGTAAAATCTGCAAAAAAAGTGAAATTTTGAAATTTCGCCTACATTTTCCTTTAATTCTTGTGAAACATATACAGGGTTAGCAACATTTGTAAAATCAGTCTTAAATAACGCGAGGAGTGTAGTTTATAAAATGGGGTAATTTATGGGTGGTTTCTACTACGTAATCCCCACAAAGTGACTTCAAAACTCAATTGGTCTTTAAAAAAGTGGAATTTGTAAATTTCCTAAAAATTAGAAAATTTACTTCTAAAAATCTAAGCCTTCTAACATCCTAAAAAAAAAAACTTACATCCACAGAATGATGGAAACATAAAGTAGACATATGGTGAATCTTAATTAATAACTACTTTATCAGGTATCACTATCCATCTTAAAAGCAGAGAAATTCAAATTTAGAAAATGGCGAATTTTTCTAAATGATCCATACGTTTTGGATTTTTTTTATAAATAAAGCACATATCGACTCAAATTTTACTTCAACATTAGGTACATTGTGTCACGAGAAAACAGTCTCTGAATTGCTTGGATAAGTAAAACTGTTTCAAAGTTATTACCACATAAAATGACACCTGTCAGATTTGCAAAAATAGGTTATGTTAGGAAGGTGAAAAATGTCTGTGTCCTGAAGGGGTTAAGGCGCCTTTACACACGGCAGATTTTGTTGCAGAATTTTCCAAGCATGAAAATCTGTTCCATTCATTTGAATGGGGTGGCAGACACATGGATTTCTGCAAGCTTCATTCAGGTGAATATAATTAACTGAAAATTCTGCTGCATGTGAAGGCAAGCCCAGGTTACTAATATGACATACTTGCAGCTACTTACTGTTATATTGTGAGGCACATGGTGTTATTAATTTAGTAACCCTATCTGCCTAATGCCTTATTCACACAGTCAGTGTTCGGTCATTGATTTCCATCAGTGATTTTAAGCCCAAACCAGGTGCAGGTCAAAACACAGAACAGGTGCAGATCTTTCCCTTATACCTTATCTCTGTGGAGGCTACAATCCTGGTTTTGGCTTACAATCACTGATTGAAATCACTGACCAAATCATGTGAATCATGTCATAAGTTAGTAGCAAGTGATCACATGTTTCTCCCATTAGAAACCTCATCACCTGGGTCTGCTAGACCTTCAGCTGATGGCGGGCCCAGTTAAGTGGACCTGTCTTACAGTTGGGAGAGAAGGTGGCTTAAAGGGTTTGTACCAGAGTTACAATAATGCAGTAAATGTAAAAAAAAAATAAAAAAACATTAAAAAAACAACAACCTATATGTTGTCAGGAGCTTGACTTGCCTGTGAATGGGAGACGGTTGAGGTGCTGCTTTCCGAGCCTGGATACAACCAGGAGAGTGAAAACAGTGTGATAGATTTACTATTGCTGTCTAAATGTGAACGTAGAATAGAAAGTTTAAAAATGAACCAGCTTTATCATAGGCGCTGATGCCGGATGCACCTAAATACACGATCCCTCTGCCACTAAGCCAAGCCTCCTTCCTGTTTCATTGTCAGCCACTGAACTTTTGGCTCAGAATTTGGGGCATTTCCAACAGTAAATCTACCCCTACTATGCTAAGGTATAGTCTGTGTATTTTGTGTATTGGTTTATGGAAAATGACCAGAGTTCAGAGTAAACAGTACATACAGTCGAATCACCTTATTATGACCAGTTCTTACTTTTGGTGTTGACTTCATGACGGAAGTCATGTGTGGTGAGCTGGCATGGTGGGTTTATGAGGTGTGCGATAGGATGTCTGCACACATATCCCCTATTGCAGTTGTTATAGTAATTTCCTTACCCCGTGCTCACAAGCACGTGTATCAGCTCCTTTTGTGTAAGGAAAGGCCGCACTATTCCAGTAATGAGATAAGATGCTTCATGGTTGAGATCTGTTGAGAGACTGCTGTCTCCCAGCCTGCTTCTTTATTTATATAGACAAAAGGGATAACAATAGGAAGGGGCGGGCCCAACACCTGACCACTCCCTTCAGGTACAGTACAGTCATACAGGAAGTGATGACACACACCCACAGAAAGAATACCACAACATGTCTCTCAGTCACCACTAGGGGGGAATCTTGTTCAGCATTGATCAGTGATCAATGCTCAACAAGGCCCACCAGGATTCTTATGTGGGCCTACTTATAGGAACATCGTCACCATCTCCAGCGGTTGATCAGGCACACTGGAAATAACGAATGCACGTTCCTTTCCGTATATTGTTCTCTTAATAAATGCATACACGCCAAGCCAATAAATCCGCCTTTTGGGCGGAGGGCCCCAGCCGGCATCTATCCATTCGGCAAGAAAACACTGCTTGCTGCATCTCTATATCCGTAGCAAGATATCCACTTCCAGTGGTTTACACACTGAGAGACACGATGACAATATTAGAAAACACATCATAATAATTTCCACAACAGTCCCTCCTCTTTGTCATATGCTGCTCAGTGTCCCTCGATGATTATTCCTCAGCATCTGGTTGATGGTTTGGTCTTCAGGGCATCTCGTACTCGATTGGTTATACATCAGGCATATAGAATTAATGGAAACAAAAAAACATAAGTACATGCCCGGATCCATGGGTAAAAAGGGCAATTTATTAGAGATACAAAATGGGATAATTATTGTTTTTTTGTGCTAAGGATGACGGTATTTGTAAACTACAAAGTTTAGTATGAGTGAGTGAACAAATGGCACCATTGCCTGAAGGTGTGCAAGGGCTGAACGACATGCTACAGTGGAGCAGCTCACCACCAAAATGAACCAGACGTGTCTAAGATAACAGTTCAGTGAAACCTACTGCTTATGGGCCTCTGAAGCAGACGAATGGTCACTGCACCTCTGCTAACTTAGTGGCATCAGCAGAAAAGGTTTCAGTTTTCGCGGCAGTATCAGAATTGAACATCCACTGATTGGCAGAGGTTTGCCTTCTCTGATGAGTTACGTTTTCAGTTTCATTGAACGGATGGATATTGGCATGTTAGGCGAAAAACATCAGGGAACAAACACCCTGCAACTATTACTGGAAGAACACAATCCGGTGGTGGTAGGTCTGGGGAATGTTTTTGTGGCATTCTCCGGGCCACTTATCCATGTGGAAGGCACTCTCAACCGATATGGGTATGAATCTATCCTTGCAGATCACATATCACCCACACATTCTAATTGTCATCCCTGGGTCAGATGGGATCTTCTGGCAAGACAATGCAATGTTTCACACGGCTAGAAATGTCTAACATGAGTTGGAACAGCATAACCAAGACTGCCCAGTACTACTTTTGCCCCCTAATTCCCCAGACTTAAACCTAATTTATATAATACTAATCAAATAAAAATATTACTTGTGTACTTTGTGTACTGATAATTATACTAGCAGGTTTTTTACTGTTATATTTTATGTTGTATGTTTTGCGTTTAACACGCGATATGAATTTATTACCTAGTTACATAGTTAATACTGTTGTAAAAAAACATACCCATATTTTTGCTTTATAAGACGCACCCGATGATAAGACGCACCCCAGGTTTTAGAGGAGGAGAATAACAAAAAAATATTTTTAATCAGACCTCATATGAGATCCTTAGATCAGACCACCATAAATTTCAGGACATCACAAGAGACCCCCATCTCAAGACATTACATCAGACACCCATATCAGCCCTCTATGTCAGAATCCCATCAGCCCTCCATGTCTGAACCCCATCAGACCTCTATGTCAGAACCCCATCAGCCCTCCATGACACCTTATATCAGCCCTTTATTTCAGACTCCCATCAGACCTCAGATCAGCCCTCAATGTCAAACCCCCATCAGACCTCAGATCAGCACTTTATTTCAGACCCCCATCAGACCTTAGATCAGCCCTCAATGTCAGACCCCCACAATCAGAGTTCATTGCCAGAACCATCACACCTCAGAATAGAATAAAATAAAATAAAACTCTTACCTCTCCTGCACCACGGCTCCTTTCCATCTCTGTCAGCAGTTGCACTCCCATGTCTTCTCCGACCCGCGCTGCACTGTCACCTTACTGCATGCAGCGTTAGGTCATAGTGTGCGGAATACGTCCTGGCGCTGTACAGGACAGTGCAGGGCCGGCCCCAGGAAGGAAGACCAGGGAGTGTGAGTATTGGAAGCACTCGCAGCTATTTACTCCCCCCTCTCCCGCCACCTAATGCATACTCATGAGCGCTTCCATAATAAAAGCGCTCACTAGTATTCGATTTATAAGACGCACTGCCATTTTCCCCCCACTTTTTTATGGAAAAAAGTGCATCTTATAAAGCGAACAATACAGTAAGTCCATCAAGTTCAACCAAGTGACAGGTGGGGACAGGAATGCAGATATATAGTTCAAACTGCTCCACCAGAACATTATTAGCTATATCTCTAATTAATAAGAAACATTAAAATGGTTGTCTAAAATTTGATTGGGGAACAGCCAGGGAAATGTAGTAAAATAAATTATTGAGGCCAGTGATTGGCTACAGAATTCACATGATGTCGATGTCACTGTAGCCTTGTTAACAATCATCGAACGGGAGAACCGGTATGGCAGTGGGAATGGCGGGTGATTCAGTGGACAAGCACTACTTATTTTGATGTTTTTCACCAATCACCATCCCTTGTGCCCCGATTTGTTCTAATTTTGCACAACCCCTTTAAGTAAGGATGTTTGTATATAGAATACATCATCTAAATTCCTCTTTACAGTAAAGGATTTTCAATATTAATGTGAAACTGCTATGGAACTTCTAGGTGGATCTATTCAAGGCAGGGTGAAAATAGATATGCTTGCAAGGCATTCTGGGAATGTCACAAAGTTCTAGCGTGAGGTCTTAGTGAGGATTCAGGAACTTGCTACATGCTGTGGCTGCTGTTTAGCCGCTGACAAGAGACTTGGGTGTTGAATCACTTCCTCAGTTCAATATGTTTTCCCACATTAAGATCCTGCTGTGTTCGGCTATTGTACATCTCCTACCTTTTATATTGCTTTTTTTTTTATATATGACACTGCTTTCACAACAAAAATGATTGCATCTCATCAACTCAGAAAAGTGCAGAGAGGAGCTTAAAATGTCTTCTTTTGTAGTTTTTTCTGTGCTTCCTCTTAAGAAAGCAACATATGCCTGGTACTGTACTATACAGTGAAAATGTATACTGTATATACATATATATATATATATATATATATATATATACATATCCTGACCAAAGGTTTTAGGTGTGAAACAATGCTTCCAATTATGAATGCTTTTACAGCTGAAGTACAGAAAGGGAGGGTGGGTAAGTGCGGCATTGGACTGAAGTCTCTTTGGCCCACCAGAGGAAATTATCCTGAGGGCCCACCCTTTGTGTATATAGGACCTTAAGGGCCCTGTTTTATTAGAGGTCCATTAGTGTCAGAGCTAGTGTTGAGTGAATCGAAGTGGACTTTGATCCAAATTTCAGGATAAATTTGACTCACTGCAAAGCCAAATTTCCTCATGCTTCGTGGTAGCGAATGGACTTAACCTGAAATAGTGTAAAAAACTAAAAAAATCATACTTACCTGAACCATTTTCTCCATTTCACGTGAGATTTTCAAGCAAGATGTCGGCGGCCAGCTGCGAACAGGTGAGTATGATTTTTTATTTTTTTTTATTTTACACTCTGCTATTTATATTAGATGCCGTGATCATGTGTGAACGTGGCATCTGAGGGGTAAAATGACAGGGAGCGGTGCTATTGCTGATCCCTGTCATTGCACCCACTACTTACAAAGAAATGCGCTTCATGGCAAAGTAATTCGTCACAAAGCGAATTGTTTTGAAAAATTCAGCAGAGCAGCTGAATCGAATTTTTGAATAATTCTCTCATCTCTAGTCAGAGCCTGGGCCCACCGGATTTTCCTCTGATACTCTGGTGGGCCACTCCAACCCTGGGGATGTGGCTAATAAGTAGCAGAATATGTATGTAGTTGGCTACATTACCACAGCCCCACATTACCACAGTCTGTCCTGTCCGTCCTCTCTGTACTTCATGTCTCCTCATGAACTCCATTACTACAGAGATTCAACTGAAGATCTTATCAGCTGTATTCAGGATCATAATCCCCGACAAGCAGAGCAGGATAGGATAAGGATAAGGAGGGGAGGATAAGACAGCTCTTTACCTCAGTGTCTGAAGTAACTTGTCCTTCTGTGTGATTAGGATAGGTTCTGTGTGTACTAGTAGGACGGCGGTCATTTTATCTCCTAATGATTGCTCCCTAGACAGAACGAGCCATTATAACTATTGAAAGGTATTTGGAAATTAATTTCTATTAAACTAAAATTTAAGTATGTTCAATAATTTTATTTTATTGATTTCCGGTGTAGCTCTTTAACCTTTTAGCGCTATTTGGCGTGTATACTCGTCATGGAGCACTGCTACTTGGTGCTCCATGACGAGTATACACATCATGGCATTAAACTGTCACCATGTCTGCAGACATAGTGACAGCGCTAAAATATGGCTTTCAGAAAATGGAGACACAAAAACATGTTTTTATGTCTCCATTTTCTGAAAGCCATATTTTTTTCATTTTTTGGGCGATTGTCTCATGTAGAGGCTCATTTTTTGCAGGATGAGGTGGCGGTTTGATTAATACTATTTTGGGGTACAAACAACTTTATTGATCACTTTTAATCCAATTCCATCATAGTTTTTTTTTTTTGTGTGTGTGAAATAAATACAAAAATATACATATTATGTATCGCCGCATCCGTAACAACCAGCTCTATAAAAATAACACATAGCCTAACCCCTCAGATGAACACCGTAATAAAAAAAGTGTGTTGAAAAAGCTATTTTTTGTCACCTTACATCACAAAAAGTTTAATTCCAAGCGATCAAAAAGTCATAAGCACCCCAAAATGATACCAATCAAACCATCATCTCATCCCACAAAAAATGAGACCCTAACTTAGACAATCGCCTAAAAAAATAAAAAAACTTTGGCTCTCAGAATATGGAGACACTAAAACATGGTTTCTTTTGTTTCAAAAATGCTGTTATTGTATAAAACTTAAATAAAATAAAAAAAGTATACATATTACGGTAGGTATTGCCACATCCATATGAAACTGCTGTATAGAAATATCACATGACCTAACCCCTCAGATGAACACCGGAAAAAAAAAGTGTGTAAAAAAAAAAAGCAATTTTTTTGTTACCTTACATCACAAAAAGTGTAATACCAAGCGATCAAAAAGTCATATGCACCCCAATATAGTACCAATTAAACCGTCATCTCATACCGAAAAAAATTAGCCCCTATATAAGACAGTCACCCAAAAATTAAAAAAACTATGGCTTTCAGAAAACTGAAACAAACAACCAAAAAAAGTCATATTTGGTATTGTCGCGTCCGTAACAACCTGCTCTATAAAAATACCACATGATCTAACCTGTCAGATGAACAATGTACATAACAAAAAATAAAAACGGTGCTAAAACAGTTATTTTTTGTTACCTTGCCTCTCAAAAAGTGTAATATAGAGCAACCAAAAATCATATGTACCTTAAAATAGTACCAACAAAACTGCCACCTTATCCCATAGTTTCCAAAATGGGGTCTTTTTTGGGAGTTTTTACTCTAAGGGTGCATCAGGGGGTCTTCAAATATGACATGGCAGCTTAAAATTATCCTAGTGAAATCTGCCCTTCAAAAACCATATGGCGTTCCTTTCCTTCTGCGCCCTGCCGTGTGCCCATACAGCTGTTTACATTACAACCACATATGAGGTGTTTCTGTGAGCTACAGAATCAGGGCAATAAATATTGAGTTTTGTTTGGCTGTTAACCCTTGCTTTGTTACTGGAAAAAAATGGATTAAAATTGAAAATCTGTCCAAAAAAGTGAAATACTGAAATTTCATCTACATTTCCTTTAATTCTTGTGGAACAACTAAAGGCTTAACAAAGTTTGTAAAACAGTTTTGAATGCCTTGAGAGGTGTAGTTTCTAAAATGAGGTCATTTTGGGTGGTTTCTATTATGTAAGCTTCACAAAGTGACTTCAGACCTTAACTGGTCCTTAAAAAGTGGGTTTTGGAAATTTTCAGAAAAATTTCAAGATTTGCTTCTGAACTTCTAATCCTTATAATGTCCCAAAAAAAGAAAATGTAAGTTTCAAAATGATCCAAATATGAAGTAAACACATGGGGAATGTAAAGTAATTTTTGGAGGTATTGCTATTTTGAAAGTAGAGAAATAGAAATTTGCAAATTTGCTAATTTTTCCCAATTTTTTGTAAATTTGGTATTTTCTTCATAAATAAAAATATTTTTGACTCAAATTTACCACTGTCATGAAGTACAATATGTGATTAGAAAACAGTCTTAGACTGGCTTGGATAAGTAAAAGTGTTCCAAAGTTATTATCACATAAAGTGAAAAATGTCAGATTTCCAAAATTTGGCCTGGTCCTTAAGGTGAAAAGTGGCTATGTAATAAAGGGGTTAAAGAAGCACTCCCACAAATATTTTTATTCTCTGGCCCATTAGAAAGGTGCATGATGTAAATTGCAGTGAAGGTAATTGGCTCTAGTGGGAGTTATCCACCACCTTCTGATTCAGTGCACGCAGAAAGTCAGTTCCTCTGTTTAGTCCTATGAGACTGACATCAGGGCTCCGATAACAAGAGAAAACTGACTTTCTGTCAACACATAAGACTCTGTGTCTGTTGGAGAGTCAGAGTGTTGGTCACATGACACAGCAGAGGATCAGAAGAAAACTGATAACTCATAACTTACAGTCTCTAACCGGCCAGATAATACACATTTTGTGGGAGTGCTTTAACCACTTTACACTTTACGCCTGTCTAGCACCGTCAGCAGTTTTAAGGTGGTAACACTGCTGACAGACACACTTTAACCTGTGTGTTTGATACACCAAGATGTTTCAGCATTAGACAATAGATTTATTTCTGCTTCACATTCACATGGAAACTGGGGAAAAATTTGTAAAGAAGGAAGCAGAGTTCAATAGCAGTATTGTAGATAAATGCCTGTGTATCATGGAAAAAAAAGCCCATTGTAATCTCCATGGAAGATTTTGTTATCAACATCTCTGATGTATGCTTCTCAGTGAGAGAGAATATAAGATCGGTGTATAATGGAAGTAAACCACGGAGCGTAATTATCGCATTTGTTGGCAAGATATGATTAAAAAATGTATATCCAGGAAAGAAGACGCAGTGACATTGTGAAGGATGATAATGTGTTCAGAAGGACAGCAAAATAATTACACGAACTGCAGAGTGGAAATGAAGGCTATTAGCATGGAAGGAGTGATGGTGAGGGCTCTTGTGGAGGAAAGCAATAATAGAATTTACAAATCAGATAAAATTATTTTTCAAAGAATATAAATGTATGGTCATGTGATAAGTACGCTGTATATTATGGTGGATAAAGCTGTTTCTTATCTTCTGCCCATGCTATCATCTTTTAATTTCACTTTACCTCGTGCGTAGGGAGTCTGGTATTTGCTATTATTTAGTATATTTATATTTATAATTTAGCATAAAAAAAGCAGTTATTGTGTATGACGCACATTACTAAATACTTATAAGAATATTTCTTCCGTTCATATTACGCACATAACAGCTCGTACAGGGTTAGACACAACAGTGTAAACGTCATGACTAGTGTTGAGCGAAGTGAAGCATTCGAAAAGGAATACGGTCCGAAGTTTAGGAAAAAATCGTTTTGCAGCGAATCCGAATTTCCTCGTGCTTCGGGTAGCCAATCAGTTTTTCCCAAAATGGTGGCTGCATGTGTTACAAAGCGAAAGTAAGAAGCCCGGGAACCCAAAATCACCCATAATGCTGTGCAGCCAGCCAATCCGCAGAATCCGCAGCCTTACCACCCCTGTAGGTGGAAAGCATTTGCCCATGTGACAATTTGAAAAGCTGTGTGTGATGGGGACTATGGAGGACGTTATCTGCTGTGATGTCACAGCCCTATAAAACCCTCATCCCGTGCAAGCTCCACCATTGTCCTGTGAGCTGAGCATAGGAAGACACGTGGTAACTTGCTTATGCGCTACGGAGAGTGCTGCTGAAAATGATTAATAGAATAATATTGGACAGGGAAAGGGCAGGGAGACTTATTCTGCATCAGTTTTACTTAGTTATTTCAACGTGAGCCATAAATTTAATTCAATACCAATAAGATGGAAGCTTTTATTATTCCACCAGCATACCATCCAGTTTGCACCCCTTAGGGGGCCAGTTCTTAATAATAACATCCTCATCTTTTGCTGGCTTTACTTCTTCCAAATCATCCTTAAAAGTCTCCATGTCCTATAAAAGTCAGCAAGACGCTGAGAGAGGAGCTGGATGTTCCTGTTGAGATATTATCAGTATTAAATAATGTGGAAAAGGAGGAAAAGCAGATGGCAGAAGAAGGGCTCCCACCTGTAGGGCAGGAGAGCGCTGGGGTTGGACATGGGTATGTGCCTGATTTAAAGCGATTCATGACAAATTCATTCATAACCAATCAAATTTCCAACTGGCGAAGTTGCCAAATAAAATTTTTCAAAACTCGCTCATCTCTAGTCATCACACCTACGGCTAACACATGGGAAGAATGTGTAATTTGTGGGGATTTTTAGATTAGTTTTGCATTGTGGAAGTAGATGTGCGCCAAAATTTTGAAATAGTCAAAGGCTATTTAATTTTGTCAAATGTAGGTCAATGTTAGATAGGTGTGAGTGTAGTGAAACCTTTGCACTTGGATGTGCCAAATTTCTTTTTTCCGGTTTGCATCAACATTCTTTAAAATAATCATTTATGAAGATAGCTGGAAGTTTGTTGTGTATTTATTTTGCCTTTATTGCTCCTACCTTCCGTACTGGGCTGTGGTCACATGACCATGTCCATGCAGCTTTCCTATTTCTTTTGATGTCATGTCCATGGGTGTGTCAAAGCAGCAACAGGGGCAGTGATAGGAGAGTGTCTATGTAATTAGCTGGGTGGTATGAGCTATAAACTAACTGGGTGATGTTAGGGGCGGTGCTGGAGCAGTGGCAGAGAAAAAGGTGCATCATGGGTGTGGTTGGATAAAACAACAGGAAAGGCAACATACTGTAAAGGATGGAAATAAACCAAAGTAATTAGTTTTCATGGTAAAAATAGAAGAGTCCAAATTTCAAAATGCATGGGGAAGATGTACATGAGGTAAGCAACTACATGAGCACATGTTACTATTGTAATCCTGGAAAACCCCATTAATGAATCAGGCAAACTGTACATTAGTGTGCTGATAGTGTGCCTTACCACCCCTGTAGGTGGAAAGCATTTGCCCATGTGACAATTTGAAAAGCTGTGTGTGATGGGGACTATGGAGGACTTTATCAATAGTTTTGGCACTTTTTAGCATAACCTGCGACCAAATCATGGCTGTGCCACTTGTTACGTTCATTTTACAATGGTGGAAGCCTAATTCACTGCTCTATGTGCCATGTTCTTCAATTTAAGAACGGGTATAGTTTTGTGGACTTGTACTTCAGTGATCTAAGTAGTTGAGGCTAATTTATGACATGCGACTTTTCTAAACTTTTTTTGCATAAATGGGGTTGGTACAGCATACTATTAGCACACCTTTCCAGGGTTCGCCTGATTCATTAAGGACTGGCATTTTAGTGATAAATTTAATATATCTAATCAAAAAAGGGGGCACATTTATCAATTGTGCTTTTTTTGTGTCAAATTCAAGTCTGTCTTTGGGTTCTTTTACGCACAGGTTATCTAAATTTGGCGCACATTCAATTTGGCTATGCTTTTTTTTAATGATAGTATTCCGGGGATTACCTGACATACTGTGCATCATTTTAAAATGTCGCCATTTAAAAATGTTGCACATTTTAAAAGTGATCTAAGGGTGGTTATTAGTGGTACACACTCGGATTGGGAAACCTTCCCTAGTGGGGTACCACAGGGTTCACTATTGGGCCCTATTCTCTTCAATATATTTATTAATGATCTTGTAGAAGACTGCACAGTAAAATATTTTTTTGCGGATGACACTCAACTGTGTAAAGTAATTAACATGAAAGAGGACAGTATACTGCTACAGAGGGATCTGGATAGATTGGAGGCTTGGGCATAGAAGTGGCAGATAAGGTTTAACACTGACAAATGTAAGGTTATGCACATGGGAAGGATTGATGCAAGTCACCAGTACATACTAAATGGTAAAACACTGGGTTACACTGACATGGAAAAGGAATTCTAGTGGACAGCAAACTACACTGTAGAAACCAGTGTCAGGCAGCTGCGGCCAAGGCCAATAAGATAATGGGGTGCATCAAAAGGGGCATAGACGCCCGTGATATGAACATAGTCCTGCCACTTTACAAATTACTAGTCAGACCACACATGGAGTACTGTGTACAGTTCTGGGCTCCTGTGAACAAGGCAGACATAGCAGAGCTGGGGAGGGTTCACAGGAGGACAAATAAAGTAATAACTGGAATGGGTGGACTACAGGACCCAGAAAGGTTATCAAAATTAGGTTTATTCAGTTTAGAAAAAAGATGACCAAGGGGAGATCTAATAACTATGTATTAGGGATGTCCCGATACCGATACTAGTATCGGTATCGGGACCGATACCGGCATTTTCACGAGTACTTGTACTCGTAAAAATGCCGCCGATACCACTGCCGATACCGGAAGTTCCGGTTCGGCAGCGGCTATATTCTGTTTCATTACCCCTAACTTACTGTGCCCGTGATTACTAACTATTAATGCGCAGTCCCTCCATTCTCCTGCCCCGCGCGCCTTCTGTAATCATAAAGTGGGCGGAGCGGGCAGGCGGGACATGAGGCGCATGGAGGAATCGGGCAGCTAGAGCTCTCAGTTCCTCCATGCGCCTCATGTCCCGCCTGCCGCTCCGCCCACTTTATGATTACAGAAGGCGCGGGGCAGGAGCATGGAGGGACTGCGCATTAATAGTTAGTAATCACGGGCACAGTAAGTTAGGGGTAATGAAACAGAATATAGCAGCTGCGGGGCCGGTGTATGAGTCAAGCTGCACCGGCCCCCGCAAGTGTAATCTGGATGACACTAATGGGGGATCTGTGGATGACATGTATATAGCATAAGATGCTATATATGTGTCATCCACATAGCCCCTAACAGTGTCATCCACAGATCCCCCATTACAGCCTCATCCACAGATCCCCCCATAACAGTGATGTCCACAGGTCCCCCCATAACAGTGATGTCCACAGGTTCCCCCCATAACAGTGATGTCCACAGGTTCCCCCATAACAGTGATGTCCACAGGTTCCCCCATAACAGTGATGTCCACAGGTTCCCCCCATAACAGTGATGTCCACAGGTTCCCCCATAACAGTGATGTCCACAGGTTCCCCCATAACAGTGATGTCCACAGGTTCCCCCCATAACAGTGATGTCCACAGGTTCCCCCCATAACAGTGATGTCCACAGGTTCCCCCCATAACAGTGATGTCCACAGGTTCCCCCATAACAGTGATGTCCACAGGTTCCCCCCATAACAGTGATGTCCACAGGTCCCCCTCCCCCATAACAGTGATGTCCACAGGTCCCCCATAACAGTGATGTCCACAGGTCCCCCCATAACAGTGATGTCCACAGGTCCCCCATAACGGTGACGTCCACAGGTCCCCCATAACGGTGTCGATCCACAGATCCCCCATAACAGTGCCATCCACAGATCCCCCATAACACTGTGTTATCCACAGATCCCCCATAACAGTGACATCCACAGATCCCCCATAACAGTGCGTCATCCACAGATCCCCCCATAACAGTGTCATCCACAGATCCCCCATAACAGTGTGTCATCCACAGATCCCCCATAACGGTGACATCCACAGATCCTCCATAACAGTGTCATCCACAGATCCCCCCCATAACGGTGCCATCCACAGATCCCCCATAACGGTGCCATCCACAGATCCCCCCATAACAGTGCGTCATCTACAGATCCCCCATAACAGTGCGTCATCCACAGATCCCCCCCATAACAGTGTGTCATCCACAGATCCCCCCCCATAACAGTGTGTCATCCACAGATCCCCCAAAAACAGATCCCCCTGGAGGCACATTGGTTTGAAAACGTTATTATATTCCCATTTATTAATTTATTAACACTTTTACAAAGGAAAAGAAAAGCCGTTGTCCACAGCAACCAAATTCCAGCTTTAATTGTTTTCATTGCTATCAGTAACTGCGCCGCTGTTTATACGAGGTATCGGTAATTGGTATCAGCGAGTACTTAAATAAAAGTATCGGTACTCGTACTCGTTCTTAAAAAAATGGTATCGGGACATCCCTACTATGTATGTCGTGAGGAAAATTGGCTTCTACCTCACAGGGTTTTTTTTTTTTGCCTTCCTCTGGATCAACTTGCAGGATAGATAGATGGACAGATGCCTTTTTTAAGCCTTACAAACTTTGTTACTATGTTACTAATGGCTGAAACAGACTTAATTTTCACATAACTTTTTAAAGTGTCAGTGGGGGTGTTGGCCTAGCTGTCCAAAAGTCACAGGATTTTGCGCAAAAAGTCGCATGCAACATCACTTTTGTGATGTTTTATGAAATAGCAGTCTTGATAAATGTCCCCCAAAGTCTTCATCACAATCACACATATCTAATATTGACTGACATACCTGAAATTATTACACCGTGTGCGTCAATTTAAATATTTTTGCACACAAAAACAATCTAACACCTCTACTTCGACAATGCAAAACAGTAAAAAAATTGCAAATGATACATTCTTCCTTATGTGTTAGCCAAATGTCACTGCTACACATTTTACTGGCTAACCAGGTTGCTGCCTCCATCTTTTCTATACTGGACAGGTGAGTTGGACCAAACCCATCAGAAGTTGTTCACATTTTTTTTTCCTTTTGTTTTTTCTTGTAGTACTGTTCAACTTCTTTCTTTTAACACCCGGAACACCTGTACAGATACCAGTGGTCAGCAGATTTAGTAGCTCTGGGTAGGCATTTTCTATGATTATAAAACCAAGAGAATAGAAATGGGTCTGTCACCAAAGTGTGGTAGACCTAGAGTTGGCCCTGTCTTGCGTGACACATGACTGCATGTTGCCATGCATCTCAAGTCTACCATAGTCTAACAAATAGACTGTGGAGTTTATTTGTGCCTACTAAGCTCTTTCTTTACAATGTGAACCTAGGGAACTTGCCAAAATGTTTTAACAGAGGTAGGTGACTGATATGGAAGATGTCAAATAACTTCTGCGGATGAATGGTTATATAGTTCCTGAAATGTAGTGGGCAATAAATGTTAAAGTAAACCTCCAGTTGCAATAAAATGCATATGTAGCTTCCCTATAGCCAAAACCTATGTAGCACTTGTCTTAAAGACAAATGTAACTAAAAACTGATTTGTCAGGTTTGTGATTCACAGGCTTCAAATCAATTTGTGAATGTTTATCCATTACTGGATATAGGTGAATTGATTAGCCTACTTTGAAGCTTGAAGTTGGTGAATGGAGTCTGAAAATTGGCAAATCAATTGCAGATATTCAAGATTTAATTTGCCAGCTGCTAATCTCAAACTTGGTAAATCAATTTGCCCATTTCTAGTGAAGCATGATAGTAAAGTCTGCAAATTTGCATTATAAAGACTCACAAAACTTTTTCTCTGAATATTTTCTGATGATAGGAGAAATGAAAGGTTAATTGAACCACTAACCCCAGAAATGCTAATCATCGAAAGAACCAAATCACTAGACAGGCTTTCGGTGAATTGAATCTACAACTCATAAATGGGCCTGTTATTGTTTTTCCATTTTCTTTTTAAATTTAAGTTATTTATCTTATCTTCTTCCTATAAAATGTATACTTTCTAAGCTCTTATCCAGTTCATGACATCAGGATGTTGTGTGGGTGCTAACCTTGGCTCTGCGGTTTGAGTATGTTCAGTTCTCCATGCATTAAAATAACGATTACATATAAAATACATAGCTTACAAGGAGATGGTAATACAAGTGCAATAAGACTGTCAAAAGTCTGCACACCAAACTCTAAGAAATAGGAGTGAATACTAAAGCAGAAGATTGGAAATTGAAATTGTACGGTTCATAGCATTTCACATTGGGAGAACTTAAAAGGTCTCTGTGTCTGCTTTTTTAATTTTCTCCTGTCTATTATCACTTGCCCTTCTGTTAACTTAAAGATTGTTAAGGCTTACAAAAATAAAATATTCAGGCGTGGAAGGATACTGTAGCCTGCCTAATGTTGAATTCCTTTCTAATATTATCTTAAAAAAGTGGAAGAGATCTATTTTTTCTCTTGCCTTCCATGTTACTTGTTGGCTTGTTTAGGGCTAGAAGATTATCATGATTTATGCACCATGGGGTTTATTATGTAGGAAAGAAGGAGCTCCAAATAATTTACATTAAATTTTTTAAATTTTGAAAGGGGTGTTTCAGAGAGCAACACTTTAAAAATAATGTTTTACCAGATATGTAACGTATACTACATTCACATTCACAGATTTGGGGGAAAAGGGGATGAGAGGAAACAGAAGACTTTCAGTATACAGTGGCTATCAGGGTACATCAGGGACCATCATAAAGTTAAATATGCCCCTTGCACATGTCAGTGGCTCATCCTAGGGCGTGATTCACTGGAAAAATGTCTGTGATTGGCCAGAGTGAACACCATATTGGGGCATGATCACTGCAGGAATTGTATTACTGAACTGCATGTGCTACCTGTCTACAAAAACAACACAAAGTCAGCAAATCCTGTATAATAAAGTAAATGCGTAGGTGCACGTTGCCATACAGAAACCAAACAACGCAACAGCACTCTGCAAACATCAAATATATAACTTGTAAATTTTACTAACGATACTTTCACTATATAAGTGAAGCTACATTGTGATTGGGAAAAAATTGATTTTTCTTTTAGAAAGTTCCTCAAAGTGTTCGAAATTGTGTATTGGATCACTAGGACACATAGAAGAGGGAGGTGCCCATAGCAGACATTCAAACTAGGCCCCCTCAGGAGCTACTTGACACTACCACACCCTGGCCATCCTCAAGAGGAGACCCTGGTATTCTCCTCCCTTTTTCCTGTCTCATTGATTTTTTACACTTCCATGTTTGCTAATATTGTAGCACTTGTGTGGGCCACATGTTTTTGCAACTTCTCAGCACCCATTAAAATGGTTACAAAACCAACCCAGAATGTTCTTATTGGCTGCCTCTTTGGTACATACACAACTACTGAACCAAGTCCCAGTGCATTAGCTTTATTATGACCTCGACTTTAAGGAGCAGTTGATTTTTCTCTTAGGACTGTTATTTGTGAATAATGGAATATAAGGCCCTGACCATTGCTGATGATATGGATCCATCAGTGTAAACCCATTGTGCCAAACAACCGGTTTGGCATAGGACTAACCCTAAGGGAGTTAGTCTTATGCTCCCCTAGTATTCACCCTTTAACCCCTATACAGAAATCTGGACTAAGCTGCGGGTTAGCAGCCAGAACGCTACCTCCTGGGATGGTCCCGGTGTAGTTGGCAGCAAGTACTAAAAGCTCTGGATATAGAAAACACACAAAAAATGATGGAAAACTGCAGGTATAATCTGAACAGACAGCAAGAAATTGACTGTAGAATGGACAGAGAAGACAGAACACAAGCTGAACTGAACTTGGACTTGAAAGCGTAGGAGCACACAGGTAGGATGGAAACAGAACTTGGAGCATGGCATAAGAACAGGCAGGAAATAATGCAGGATAAATGCAGGTAACTATAGACTATAGGCAATATCTATAGACTATCAAACACCTTTGCTGGTCCCAAGGGAATCTAAAGCTCAGACACCCTCTTAAGTACCCAGGGTCCTTAAGCCATTGGCTGGGGAAGGATTTGGAAGGACGCACACAGGCCATTTAAGAGGCTGGAGGTGAGTGTGTGCATGCCCCAAAGGAACATCAGGTAGGAGCCCGGAGGCACCAGCATGAAGAGGACATCGGTGACCAAGATAATAGATAGCTTTGTGGGTAAGTGGCATGGCGTTCATGTTGACAGGGGATAGCAGGAGGGTGGTGGGCACAGACTGCAGACCTAACAGTTGAAAATGTATTCAGCTTAGCTCATTAAAGAGCCAGAAAAATGCTTAGACCAATTGATATGCCCACTCCTGTACCTCTCGTTTGACTGGTCATACAAAATGAGATGGATAGTGATGACTAGAGATGAGCAAATTTTTTCGGCCGATTCACCCAATTTTTCGGAAAAATTTGCTTTGATCCGAATTTATTTGCTGTGAATCGAGTTAAAAAAGTCTATTTCTGGGCTGCAGAGAGCCTTTATAGGGGTGAAGAACAATGTGCCTTGCAGTAACACACATAGGGAGTCTGCTGTGGTAGTGAAACAATACTGTGAGTCAGTATGACAAGCACATGACAGGTGTCGCTCTTAGAATCACTGCATACTTCACTTATTTGGGCGGTCACAGGGCCAAAACTGACCAACTCAGCCTTACAGGTAGATGTTAGCGTCAAGAAGAAGAAGAAGCCCACTCCTTTTACACCGTCGTCAGCTGATTCCACATAGATGTCTACAGAACCTGTTCTATTAAACGCTTATACCAGTAGAGCCCCCCGACAGAGTGGAGAGGGTGTCAGCAGTAAGTTTGTGTTGACGTCACTGATTAATTTTTCCCATTCTCTGATCCATCAGAACAATAACCCAGAAAGAAACTGATCCTGTCTGTGGAGCATACGCCTTCACTCAGTCAGCATTTGCTCAATAATCCATCAGTATTGTTAAAGGCAAAAAAAAAACAGGAGTGGATCCAAAACAGAGATGACACGTGAATGGAATATTTGCATGTCTTCTGTGTTTTCTACCCACTGCTGCTTTTGGCTACCAAATCAGAATCCAATTCTGATGGAACCATGTAGGCCTTAAAGCTGCTACACAAACAGCATCTGTTTTTTTTTTCCACTGAAATAAGGCACCAAAGATTTTACCACATATTACTACAGCCTGTCAGTTTAAAAAAACACCGGTGACAGAGTGATCTGAAGTGAACGGGACGTAGCAGAGGAAGTTGGTCCATGCTGGAAGAGCGAGATGCGGTCCTAGTGCAGTTTCTGTGCTGCAGAGAACTCACTGTAGTGTCCAGTAAGCAATACTGCAAATCGATGTGGCCCCAGACGAAGCGCAGGCGAAACCCGGGTCGGGCATTTTATGTGTGCATATTATCGGATGTTTGTGAGTATAATAAATTTCTATACTTATCTTATCCCTATGGTTCTACGCTATGGTGTTTTTTCGTCTGTAAAGGTGCTTATTGAAGGAACCGATCTGTGAAGTGTGAGGATATTAGGACGCTCAGACTTGTGACGCGGAGGTGGATGCTGTATAAACACGTAGATGTGGACAACACTTTTATACAAGAACTAGGATCGTTTGCAAGCGCTCGTTCCATCCCCTATTTTGTGTGAATTAGTTCGCATTTTTGTGCAGGGTTAGTGCCTAGTGTATTCACCTGTATTGGTGCGCCACTCTTATGGACGTCGTCACGTAAGCCCGCAGTGTGTGAAAGTTAAATATAAAATTTCACCACAACGTAATTTAGTCCTTACAGCAAATAGCTCTTCATGCACCCATCAATTTTCCCGAATAAAAAAACGTTTGAGATAAAAAAAATTCACCACAACGTAAATCGGTCCATACCGTAAAAAGGACTTTCCCACATATAACTGCAGCTCTGAACGCTGAATATATTTTTATTTTTATAATGAAATACGCCACTAAAGGCTTTACCACATATAACTGCAACAGTGAACGCTGAATATATATTTATTTTTCTACTGATATACGTCAATAAAGGTTTTTCAAGATATAAGTGCAGCAGTGAATGGTGAATGTATATTTCTTTTTCTACTAATATACCTCAATAGAGGTTTTTCAAGATATAAGTGCAGCAGCGAATGGTGAATCTATATTACTTTTTTTACTAATAAATGTCAATAAAGTTTTTTCTACATATAAGTGCAGCAACGAATGGCGAATGTATTTTTTTCTACTCATATGTCAATAAAGTTTTTTCTACATATAAGTGCAGCAGTGAATGGCGAATGTATATTTCTTTTTGTACTGATATGCGTCAATGCAGTTTTTTCTACATATAAGTGCAGCACCGAATGGCGATTGTATTTTTATTTTTCTACTAATATACATCAATAAAGATTTTTCTGCATATAAGTGCACCAGCGAATGTATGTTTCTTTTTCTACTGCAATACTCCAGTAAAGGCTTTACCAGATATAACTGCAACAGTGAACGCTGAATATTTTTTTCTTTTTCAACTGAAATACGCCACTAAAGGCTTTTGAACAGATAACTGCAGCGCTGAACACAGAATAATGTTTCCCTGCACTTGTAAATCGCTTTTTTTTCACAATGAGGTTTTTCCTATCACTGACTGTCTATAGTCCCTTCAGATGTCTCTCCCTGCACTAAGATGCTGTGAAATGATTCCTCCCTATCCTTTCCCTGCACTTGTAAATCGCTTTTTCTGTTTTTTTTTTTCACAAGGAGGTTTTTTCAATAGCTGTCCCTAGCGCCTTCTCAGGTCTGTCCCCTGCACTCAGAATGCTAGAAAATGTCTGATTCTAAGATGGCCACCGTATTTATAGGGCTATGACATCACAGGGTTGGCTGGCTGCTGATTGGCTGCATGCATGGCATTATGGGTCATCCCGCCTTCCCAGAGTTCCTTGCCCCATGTCCTCACACGTGTATTTTAGCTATCATTTTACCATGAAACGTGAGGAAATTCGCATTCGTTGCAATCGAATTCCTCTTAGTCTGCTTCGATTCGCTCATCTCTAATGATGACCACATTTTTTTTTAGTTTAGACTGTGCGTTATACAGAATATTTGTATATTTCCAATACAATGAGCAAATGTCATAAGACATAATAAAGTGCAATACTCTCCAGTATGACATGAGTTTACCATTTTTCTCTAAAGTACAGTGGAAATAAGCATTAATA
Organism: Bufotes viridis; assembly: GCA_033119425.1. Classification (NCBI taxonomy): domain Eukaryota; kingdom Metazoa; phylum Chordata; class Amphibia; order Anura; family Bufonidae; genus Bufotes; species Bufotes viridis. Next base: position 385,882,087 of record CM065593.1, on the reverse strand, counting down.
ATTAAACATGTATTTACATATAAATACATTCCAGACAAGTGAGTAGTTTCTACTCTATGATCCAGAATGGAGACTTCATTTATATTTATTTCTAAATCCATATCATTACACTTATGTTAAATAAGATTTTAGCAAAATGATGGAAAAAATTAAGTTGAACTTATATGATAAAAAACAAAGGAGTAAATTAAATTTCAGGCAACTGCCCCTCTGTCTGCCTGTACTGCACTATTCTAGAATCTCTTCTGAATTATTATAGTTCAAAGTTAGTGCAAATGAACATAGGTGACATTTAAGATGAACCAGTCCCGGTATTTCTCATCTTGATTACCGAGAGCCACAGTCAGCGAGAGCCATAGGACGCGTGTCGTAAAGATCATGTGTTAATGTTTTATAAACAGGAACTTCAAAGGCACATAAAATAGAATATCTGTCTTTCTACTGGCGCATCGCCTCCTCTCCTCCATTCTTTGTAGAAATGTCCTTGTTGCACAAATAAATGTGATATTTTCATTCAAGACTCCTCATGGACTTCAGGAGTGACTTGGCTTTTAAGATCAAAGAGTTCTGTAGAATTTAGGCTAGTTTGTAAGTAGTCAGAGACAAATATTTAAAAGCTAATGTACCTAGTAATAAGGTGGTCCTGGCCGCGCTCATTACAGTTTATTTTGTTGTGTTGTATGAGACTACTTTTTGGTTATGAATCTGTTTTTTCATGCATAAAAAGCTTTCCTAGGTAAAAATAACGTGTGTTGTCTGCATTCCTTTATATACAGCTTTAGGGGTGAGTAAAAAAAATAATAGTTAAATGTATTTATATGTTTGATTCAAGTAAGGAAATGTTACGGCCATCTCCTTTTTTTTCAATGGGAAAGCCATGGATTTTTACAATAAAAGCTGGTCACTCGGGCTTCCAGGAACCAGACCCACAACTATCTTAAAAGAATGTCTTGTCTTGTCATCAAACTATCTGATGTTTAAAGAGCGTTAAGTGGGAGAATTTAACACCAACTGCAATATAACTTTAAAATGTAACTGTCATTTCAGTTTATTTTTAATATAGTGCAGGGACAGGGCTGTTAAACATTTTTATAATATACTTCATTAGGGAAAGATGTTTCTTTGTAATAGAAAACAGGTTGTGAAGAGTCTTCTTAATAAAGCTCTAACTGAGTGTTGCTAAGGTGAGTCTGTGTTAAGTCTTCAGTGTTTTACTGAATACAGAAGTCGCCAGTGTGTAACAAGTCATATAGGCAGGGTGGTGGGGAGTATTAGGGTGCAAGTACATAGTCTGAGACTGGGTTAGTGACGAGAGGTAGCCTGGAAACCTCTATATGTTATACACAGCGTCTTAAGCGTTCAGTAAAACACTGAAGACTAAAGACAAAGAACAGTCAGATAGAGTTTTGCTAAGAAGATTCTTTACACCATGTTTTCTAACACAAAGAAACACCTTCCCCTAATAAAGTATTTAGCAAAAATGTCCCTACACTATATTTAAAATAAACTAAAACAACAATCTGTACACTTTAAGTACAAAATTCCAGTTTTTATAGTTTGACATCTATTTGAATAATTCCAAATTCACTTTTAAAGGGGTTTTTCACTCCTTAGGTACTGACGACTTATACTCTAGAAAGAACATCAATATCAGATGGGTGGTGGTACCCACACTGATCAGCTGTTTATGGTACCCACCAGTGCCAGAAACAAATCTTGATTGTGAACTGAGATGCAGTGCTAGCCACTACCCAATGGATGGAGCCTTTTGCTTCTGGCTGTCTACTGTGTTTTTGCTGGCCCTCAGTGGAGGTGCAGAATATCAGATCCTACCTGATCTTATATTGATGGTCTATCCTGAGGATAAGTCATCAATATCTGCAAACTGGAGAACCCCTTTTAAGGACACAGGCATATGAGGTGGATTTTCCACAGCAAAATTTCCTCTGTGATTCCATGGCACTCCATGACTTGCAGGAGAATCCACATGTGCTACATTGGTGTGGCTACAGATTTTGCCACAGATTTCACCATACGCATTGCAAAGGGTGAAATCCAGGGTGGACATCTGCAGCATAACTTGCCATTGACTTAAAATGTACAGAGCAGATTAATTTCCACTGTGGATGTTTTTGATTGTCAATAAATTTTTATTGATAATTTTTTCATATGCAAGTAGATTGCATCAATGGTTGAGATATAACATTAGAGAAATATAGCAAACAAACATTCACCAGTACAGTCGAAAACAGGACACATTCTCTGTAATACAAAGGATGTTACAATTACATCAGGGCCTAGACCTGTCTGGGCAGGGTTCAGTCTAGTCAAAAAGTCGGCTCTACTAAAATAAACAATAAGGCAAGGGCACTGCAAGATGACTAGAAAGCCAAGGCTCCCATTGATTATGCAATTTCACTCTTTCCTTTAATGTAAGCGCAAAAGTAAGTTCACAATGCATATGTTCGTTGACCGATTGCACAACCTCAGAAAGCGATGGGAAAACAGGTAATTTCCATTTACGAGCAATTATGTTTCTAGCTGCGCTGATAACATGTGCTACAATTCCTCGTATTCTAACTGGAACATCTGCAAGACCGATCCCCAAGACTACCATTTCCGGAGACAGAATTAGGTTAGAGGAGGTAATTCCCGGAGAAGGTTTCCAATATTTGACCAAAAGCGGTGACATATGGGCAGGACCACCACATGTGAAGGGGGTCCCCCTTGCTCCACAGCCTCTCCAACAAAGCGGAGAATACCCTGGGATCAAGTGGGTTAGTCTGTTGGGGTCAAATACCATCGGAGTTGAATCCTCCTCGCTTGCTCGATATGATTAATGCACTTCGAGGATTTAAAGGACCAGTGTAAGGCAGAAACCCATTTCTGAAGAGAGAACTCTTTCCCCATTTCCTGTTCCCAACGTATCATAAACTGCTGTTTAGTAGATATAGCGGAGGGCAGAATAGCAGCGTATATCACTGATATTTTCGGTTTGCGGGTGCTTGAGCCTCCAATAAATAGCTTAAAGGGTTCGTCTGGAGGAGGAGTTCGCAGGGAGACAGAGTTTAAGAAGTGTCTTATTTGGAGATATTGATAAAACAGAGTGTTTGGGACAGAATACTTTTGGTGTAATGTTACAAACTCTACTAAGTTAGAGTTGTCATATAAGTTATCAAGGTATTGAATACCATGGTCTATCCATCTTTTCAACGAGATATCCGGGATATGATATTCCAGGGCCAGAATTGAAATTTTATTAAACGGAATGTACAGCAGATTGTACATGTCTAAAAGACATGTCCATGCAAACATGGTAGCTCTCATAGTATGTAATGGGAAATGATGAGACATATTTTTTAAGCTGCAGGCAGTAAGAGCCGCAGCCAGGGAATTGTGCTTCACAAAGGACCTCTCTATTATTACCCACTTATGGGGCGGTGGATTGAGCCCACCATTCAAATGCTTGATCCATTAGGTTCGCCAAATAGTATTTATACAAGTTTGGGACTCCTAGACCTCCAGACCTGATAGGTGGGTGAAGGGCGCCTGCAGATATTCGAGCCATCTTTTTGTCCCAAATAAACTGGAGCATATCGCGTTGAAGTTGTGCAATCTGACGTCTGGGAATCTGTATCGGCAAACATCTAAAGAGGTACAAAATTTTGGGTAAAGACATCATCTTCACAGCATTAATACGAGCAATCCAGGATAGATTAACCTGTGCCATTTTAGCATAATCAGTCCTAAGCTCAGCCATCAAGTTGCTCAAGTTTAAGGACAAGGTGCGCGGTACAGAGGTAGCTAATTCTATTCCAAGGTATGTGATAGAATTATCCACCCATTGAAAGGGATATTTTTCCATCAGAACATTGTGGAGTGCAGGTAGAATATTAAGGGACAGTGCTTTAGACTTCTTTTCATTAAGTTTATACAATGAACAGAGAGAACATCTTAAGAATATGTAGGGCAGCTTCAAGAGAGTGCTCTGGGTCGGTCAATGTTAGTATAACATCATCCGCATATAGACCTATCACGTGCGGAGAGCCACCGGCAATAACCCCTTGATCTGTGAGCATGAACGGATACTGGCTGCCAGGGCTCAATAACCATGGCAAATATCAGAGGCGAGAGGGGACACCCCTGACGAGTACCATTGGAAATTTGAAAAGACTCAGAGACGAAACCAGAGGCTAGTACTTTGGCAGAGGGAGCAGTGTACAGACCCATTATGGCGGTCAGTATAGGGCCCCGAAATCCAAATTTCAGTAATGTTTGCTCCAGGAACCCCCAGTGCACCCTATCAAATGCTTTCTCAGCATCTAGAGAGAGAAACACCGTGGGGCTCCCGGAGTCTCCCGCCAATTGCAAGAGATTCAGCATGCGTCTGGTTCCGTCTCTGCATTGTCTGCCGGGTATGAAACCTACCTGATCCACAACAATCAGCATAGGCAGATACTTGTTGATCCGAGTGGCTAGGATCTTAGCATATAACTTAAGATCCACGTTTAAGAGTGAAATGGGGCGAAAGTTAGCTGGCTCGTCAGGGGACTTTCCCGGTTTCGGAATGGTGACTACTGTTGCTGCTAACATTTCAGGGGATGGCCTGAGGAGAAAAGAAGCTGTTAAATAGCGACGTCAGATGCGGGGTCAGTTGATGCTGAAACATTTTATAATAATTGGCTATGAAGCCATCTGGTCCCGGTGCCTTATTTAAAGGGGTGGCTTTAATAGCAGCGTTAACCTCATCTTCATCTATTGGGAGATTCAAAGCAGACAATTGCTCGGCGGAGAGGGAGGGGAGGTGTAGTGAGTCTAGAAAAGCCTGTATACCATGTGCTGTCGGTTGTGGGATGGAAACGTCCTCAGACAGGTTATACAAGCTCCTATAGTATGCTGCAAATGCATTTGTTATGTCTTGTGGATGCGTGAACACTTGACCGCCATAGCGGAGGGTGGCAATCCTAGCCTCTGCAGCTTTGCGCTTTAGTCTAGAAGCTAAAAGAGCGTTTGCCCTATCCCCTTTGTGATAATAAGCTGTACGCATCCGGCGTAGCCCTTTTCATGAGTATATAAGAGGAGAGATTTTAGATCTGCTCTAGCTCGCTGGAGATGTTGGAGATTCAGAGGGACTGAGTCTGCTTGTAGCTGCAGTCGCTGACTGTAATGCAGCAAGTGAAGCTGTCAAGCACTGGTCCCTGCTCCTTTTAAGTCTTGAAGCGATTTGTAGCAGGATCCCTCTCATATATGCCTTATGGGCTAACCAAAGTGTAGAGGGAGAGACATCTGGTGTATTGTTGAAAGAGAAGAAGTCTCGTAATTTATCTCTCAAATCTCCAGTTCTGTTTTCATCTTTTAACAGATAAGGGTTTAAGCGCCACTGCAGAGGGGCACGGCCAGGTAAGCCAGTATCTATAATCAGGGAGATAGGAGCATGGTCAGACCAGGAGGGAATACCAATGTCCGATTGGATCGCTTTATGTAGAATATCTCTAGAAACCAGAAAGTAGTCAATGCGAGATTGCGATGAATGCGTCGCAGAGAGGAACGTGTAATCACGCTCTCCTCCGTGATGATATCGCCATATATCATGGTAAGGGGAGGCATTGAGAAGGGACTGAAGGTCCTCTCTGCGTACACCTGGTGCAGTGCAACAGTCAACATCCCTATTAACTGGGATATTGAAGTCGCCCCTAATATCACCGCCCCTTGGCTATCTTCTGCAATTTCTTAAAGAGTTTAGCAATAAAGGACTTCTGTCGGACATTGGGAACATATACTGAGACTATGGTATACAGATCATTATCTATTGAGCACACTAAAATAACATATCGACCCTGCTCGTCCGTGAAACATTGGTGTAACGAAAAAGCAACTGTGGATTTTATCGCTATTAGCACCCCAGCTTTCCGTTTCTTAACAGACGGGGAAAAATACACTGATGGAAATAGACGGTGTTTGCACCTGTGTTGGTCTTTTTCCAGCAGGTGAGTTTCCTGTAGTAAGGCCACATCACAGCCTGATTTAACAGCGTCAGACCAAAGTTGGGAGCGTCTGAACGGAGAATTTAAGCCCCGTACATTATACGACATAATCTTTAACCCCATGAGAAGCAAAAATCAGGAGCGCTAGGCAGAAGACTGGGTTCACCCAAAACAGCATACACATATGAGGAGATATAGAACACCCCGATTCTGACACTGATGACATTCGACTGACTGGTAAGACATATTGCAGAAAAACAATAACTAGGGAAGGGAACATTTCAGGAATTAACTGAAGTTGGTGAAACTTAATCAAGAGAACTAGGAAGGCTTGGGCGGGAGAACGGGTCCACCACATTGCCATATAAGTGTCGAGGGAACAGTCTGCGCAAAACTCACAGACTGACCAGGGGGGAGAGGAGGGAAGGAGGAGTGGATGGTAGTCACTCACATACTCCGGCTCCCAAATGTCCACAGAAACATATCAGAACAAAACCGGTATGTAGTTCAGACGGTCTTCCACTCAGACGGGATCTTGTCCGGCCTGGTCTCACTGTCGGTTATCTGGAACAGATGGTCGAGGATAAGACCCCACTTATGGAGGTGCACCGCCGCATCCTGAGGGGTTACAAAGACATGCCACTTGTCACCGTGATGAACCATAAGTTTGACGGGAAATCCCCAGCGATAGCGCACATGTTGATCCCGGAGCATCCTGGTGATTCTGGAAAATTCCCGTCGCTTGGCCATGGTAGCAGCGGACAAATCCGGAAACACGGAGAGACCCTTAAAGGATGGTGTAGGTTCAGGATTTTGTCGGAGAATTCTCAGAAAGTGCTCCTTAACATGATAGAAATGAATGCGTGCTATCACATCACGCGGCAATTGTGGATCCAATCCTTTAGGTTTCGGGATACGATGTATGCGGTCCACGATCAAATCTCTCTCTAACGCTGAGGGTATAGCTTCTTTAATGAGCTGCTTAAGGAGTGCTTCTAAAGCATCAGGGCCAGTAGATTCTGGGACACCCCGCAGACGAATGTTGTTGCGCCTGTGACGATCCTCCAAATCCTGCAATTTAGCTTTCATCACCGCTACTTCTTCTTCCAGTGCCTCATGGGCATCAATCAGGGTATTGTGAGAAGTTGCAAAGTCGGCCATCTTGGCCTCCACATGCACTGTACGCTCCCCTAACGCTTGGAGCTCTCTTTTAAGTTCACTGAGAACACTGGACATGTCCTCTTTTATAGAGGAACGGAGAGAGGAAAGCAGGTTTTTCATAGAGGTTTCAGTAAGGGGCACCGCGTGAGTGCCGACCAGGGAGGTCTCCGCTGGGTTTTGTGAGACTCTCGGCGAGGAAGCCAGCGAGGGGTCTGGTGAAGGAGATGGCACATGGCCGCTGCTGCATGCGGGGCTGAGTGGCGCCAACACAGGAAAGAACTCGGTGAGTCTTTTTGGGGGTTGCCTCTTTCTAAGCTTACCCATCATAGGGTCGGATCGGGTGCTTCTTGTGCCCGGGAATTGTCCTGCGAGCCGCTAGAATAGCTGCTTTGTGGACGTTGGGAGCGGAGCAGCAGCCTCACACGTCCGGCGCCATCAACGAGCAGACCACGCCCCCCCCACTGTGGATGTTTTTAGCAGGGAGTGAATGAGATTTTGGAAAATCTCATAATCTTTGATGGTACCATAATGTACCACAGAACACATGAATATATGAACTAATGCTATATTCGAAGTCACTTGTGGTCATCTACCGTGCAAGGTATTTTGTGCCTTCAATTTCACAGCGGAAAGTCTGCAGTGTTTTATGGAGGTTCCTTGTTTAGGGCCCATGTAATGCTTTATTTCTCCTGTGGAGGTGCTGTAAGGAAATTATATGCTATTTCCTTTAAAAGGTACCCTGCTTATCACCGGGTCGACTCTTTTTACAAAAAGGTGTAGTCAAAAGAAGGAATCCCCTTTAAGAAAAGAGCAAAGTGTGGTATAGAAATTACTAATGAGAATAATATTGAGCTTCTTTTGACTTTGGCAGATTAAATGCTAAGAAGGCTATGTAAGAGTTGCTTGAAGGTCAGCTCAAGCCAAAGATTAAACTGATAATATTTGATTGTTAAGAACACAGAAACACTAGGTAATATAAAAGAGTTGATCAAGGCACATATCTTATATGAATATCTCACCTCAGTGTTAGACATTCAGACAGACAGTAGAAGTCTCATCTAGAACATACGTTACTGTGGTCATCCCGCTATGGAAGTTCTAGTAATAAGAAATAGATGAGGTTAAAGGTTCAATCATCTCTTATTCCAACTGAATAGGCAGGATCATTCCTTAAGAAAAAGCAATCAGACAGTTTACATTGGCTTGTAAATGCTTCAGTAATGGAATCGGTGGATGGGTTATGTCAGGATTCAGGTATGATATGATGATCATTCTTGACAGCAGTTTATGCCATGATCCACGCCATTTGCCATTTGCTATTGTAAAATGAAACGCAGGTGAAGAACCAACACCCCCATTATTAATGCAGTTGTTACACTGGGATTGAATACAAAATATGAGAGTTGACTTACTGTTTCACACAGTATAGACAATGTACCACCATAATCTAGACCCTAAGAAATTATGAATTAAAGATGAATACCACTCTAGACTACTATGTAACATTCTTAAGAGTGCAATTGATGGAACTGGACAGCTATAAGACATTCATGGCCAAGAGGTCTGTCCTGATTTGTGAGATGATAATGCTCTCATTCAGAGTAAGGCTAGTTATGTCCCATGATACCTTGCTGAATAGTAGACGGCGTATTGTTGATAGTAGTTTTCTGCATCTAAAAGGAACCTGGATTGTTCTTTAAGAACTCAAAAACAAAGGCTAGGCCTACATGGCAACTGTGGACAGGGCATGCATCACACAAAAAAGAGCAGTGTTGTGTTGCATGCATCATCACTAATGAAAGTTAATGGAGTCTCATTCTGATCTGCAAATTGCTGCAACCAGACAGACTTAGATTTCTTGTGACTGTCGTCTCGCAATCACGGGATCTTGCGGGTTGTAGTTTGACCCTACTCACTTTCTTTAAAGGGGTTGGCCACTCTCTAGCTATTGTTAATCAATGTGTTTGTATGCTGATTATATGGCACTTAGTAATATAGTCTTTTTCGAAATTCTGCACCGTTTTCCACATTTCATAAGTTTGTTGGTCAATTCTTTTGCGCTGTCCACACAGATGTTCTGTCCATAAAACAGCTGCTGATGGAGGGTCATGTGACCAGAAAAAACACTTAGTCTCCTCCAATCAAACACACTGCACCTGCTATAAAACTCTCAACATTGCAAGTGCAGGTGGTAGATGTGTATTTTGAGTGAAGAAAGCTGAGTGACGTGTATGGAGTTTTTTTTTTGCCTGTTCACATGACCCTCCATCAGCAGACATCTTATGGACAGGTCTTTTATTTGGACGGCACAGAAGATTTGCCAATAAAGGAGACATGACTTATGCAATATAGCAAACAGCACAGAAAATCAGCAACTATATTAGTAAGTGTCATCCTACCTACACATTGTTAAAAGTAGCCATAAACTGGCCAATGCTCGATGCTGGCAGCACTACAACTAGATCTTTGACAGTGAGTCATGTGTCACAGTCAAAGTCTCTGTGTAGCCCAACCTAAACTACATAGAGCTGGGTGCTGTATTTTTTGTACCATGAAAAGAAGCAAAGGCAATTTTTATGAATTTAATGAAGTTCTATGGTGTGACTACATCATTGAACTAATGGAGAATATGATCTGGAAAATAAATGATGCTCACACATTTACATTTATAATAGTAATTGCTGCATGATGCATTCAACATTTATGCTTCTGGGTATGAAGGAGGTTCCTTCCCATCAAGCTGTGTGAATTGTCCTGATGGAAATATTCTCTTGAACTAGTCCTCAGATGTTCATGTTTGGAAGAATTTCCTTGTCATTGCAAGTAGTGATGACATCACTGACCGGTGACATATATTAAGGTAAATAGTTTTCCAGACCATCCCTGAACCTCAGTTTAGTGTCTTAGGCTTATGGTATATTGCAAATTTTATGCCACAAACATGGTTACAGACTTTTACTGACAACAATACACTTCTACGTTTTGGATCTACAAGAGGTGTCCTGCTGTTTAGCTCTAACTCTTCCTTTCTGGTTTTCCCCTTGATAGTCCTGACCTCCTCCTCATAGGCAGGGGCGTAACTACCCTAGCGGAAGACCATGTGACTGCTGTGGGGCCTAGGACAAGAGGGGGTCCAGCGTTAGTTGGCATTATCCCCTCTTTTAGTGGAGGTGAAAACTTGGTCAGGACTCTACCCTCTAAAGGGACAACTTTTAGCAAATGAAGCAGTTGAAAAATAGCCCAAGGGTCATTGAAAAGGGTTTAGGCAGAAACCCTTCTGTCCTTTGTGGGGGGCCTGGTTTGATCCTTGCTATTGGGCCCTTACTTCTCTATGTACGCCACTGCTCAAAGGTTCTACACATTCTCTGCTTATCAGAAATGAGAACAGGAGCTGAGAGCTGGGGAAGCAGCTGTTATAGTCGATGACCTCTCTATGTCATGTCTTTGAAGTGTGACACCACAAAAAATGCAGATAATCTGACAACACAGAAGCCTAGCATAAAAATCCAAAAACCACAGCTACACTTTGTTTTGACTGTGCAACAGCACCATTTAAAAAAAAGGAAAGTACATATACAGGAAACCACTACCACTCATAAGGAAATTATGGTCAAGAGACACCAACCAGATCATGAAAACTCTTCACGTACAGTGTTATCTACTTTCACATTGACATGACAAATGTTCTGCATTGAAACATGTTTGCCTTCTTTTTAAAATGATTCCTCTGGACGATTTGGAAGAAAACTAATTTCACATCTTATTTTGTACGATTTCGGAGTAAAATGGTTTTCAGTTTATTCAGAAGCTGGACTGCTGAAATTGTTTTATGAGTTCTTCAGAATTTCAGATGGCAGTGAGCTTCATTCATTCATTTTAACTGAATTGCAATAAAAATGGAGAAGAGAGCCGGAGCTAAATATTACCCTCAAATGACCGTAACGTGTCAGGTTCATCTAGTTTGCATGTGTCTGTTCAGCTGTAGAAAAGCTGCTTAGGTTCTTAGCATGGATCACATGTAGGAGCATTGTAGAAGTGACAGAAGCTTATTCCATTCTTACACCTGCTTTTATGTATTTACGATTTAGAGCAATATGACACGGCGGATGGGGTGGGTGTCCTGTCAGAACTCCATTGCTTTTTGTTTCATATATTAAAATATGATGAGGCTCTACTGGCTGTAATGCTGCGCGTACATTGATATAAAATGCGGAGATAATAAACGTGATACAATTGCCAGTGGAGCTATAGTACATCATTGGTTCTCTATACACTATTCATTTAGGTTGTCTTTGTATACTGAATTGAACCATACAAGACCTTCACAATAGGACAACCTTCTACCTTTGCAGTACCAAATGTGTAAATGTAAAAGCTGAGCTTCACTCACAATTTATTTTATTTTTAACCATCTGCTGTTAAATGCCATATATTAAAGAGAATGTTTTAAATAATAAAATGAATTCCTATTTTTGTATTTATTTTCTTAAATTAAGATAAGAAAGGCTAGACGCACATCACACTTTTGGTGTATTCGCTTGGAAAATCTCCCAACTTGCATATAGTAGGTGAGATTCATCATACTTTCTGCATTAGAATGATGGTGCCAAAAAATTGCACGTTTTTGTGCAAGTCCTTTCTTGTGTGAAAATTTGTAACATTTTTGCCTTTTCTCTGCCATGCTCGCCACTGTTAAAAGCAGGCATGGTGGGTAGGAGGTGTGTATTATTTTATAGTCTTTGTACTAGTTGATGTATGTCTTGTCAAGTAGACAAACATAACTGCAACTTTTTAAAAGGGTTGTCTGAAATTTTGATTAGTGAATCACGTTTCCTGGCTGCAAAAAGCCTTTATAGTGGTGTAGAGCACTGTGCCTTTTAGTAACACGCATAGAGAGTCTGGTGTGGTAGGGAAATAATACTGTGAGTCAGTATGACATGCAGATGACAGGCGTTGCCCTCACAATCACTGCACACTTCCCTTATTTGGGCAGTCACAGGGCCAAAACTGACCGACTAACTCAAGTATGAACTCAGCCTTGCAGGTCAATGTTAGCACCATGAAGAAGCGCACTCCTTTTACACAGTCGTCAGCTGATTCCAGATAGATGTCTACAGAACCTGTACAGAGTGGAGAGGGTGTCAGCAGTAAGTTTATGTTGACCTCACTGATTATTTTGCCCTTCTTCTGATCCATCAGAACAATAACCCCCAAAAAACGGATCCTGTCTGTTGAGCATCCAACTTCAGGATCCGTTGTGTGTCTCATTTTTCCTTCCATCTGACAGCTCAGAAGAAGGGTCAAATAAATGATGATGTCAGCCAGGATTAAAGGCAAAATAGTGGCGAAGTCATGAAGTGGGGAGGGTGGGAAAAGCATGAGAAGTCCACAGAGTGGTCCTATGACATAGTGGTGAGGCATGAGGAGACCACAAAGTGGCTCAATGACAGTGTGGAGTTGGCAGCAGCATCAGGAGGAGGCCACAGAGTGGCACAATGACACTGTGGGGGTGGGGGCATCATTAGGAGGCCACAGAGTGGCACAATGGCAGAGTGTGGAGGTGGCTGCAGCAGCAGCATCAGGAGGAAGCCACAGAGTGGCACAATGACAGAGTGGAGGTGGCAGCAGCAGCATCAGAAGACCACAAAGTGGCAAGGTGACATAGTGTGGAGGTGGCAGCAGCATCAGGAGGCTACAGAGTGGCACAATGACAGAGTGTGGAGGTGACAGCAGCATCAGGAGACCACAGAGTGACTCGTTGACAGAGTGGGGAGGTGGCAGCAGTATCAGGAGACCACAGAGGGGCAAGGTGACATAGTGTGGAGGTGACAGCAGCATCAGGAGACCACAGAGTGGCAGGGTGACATAGTGTGGAGGTGGCAGCAGCATCAGGAGACACAGAGTTACTCGGTGACAGGGTGGGGGGGGGCAGCAGCATCAGGAGACCACAGAGTGGCAATGTGACAGAGTGGGGAGGTGGGTGGCAATACGAGTACCAGCTGAAGGTGGTGGGTGAAAGTAGGAGCACTTGGCATCAGATGTGTGGCATCAGGCGGGTGGCAGCATCAGAATAGTAGCTGAGGCAGGTAGCCAAAAGAAACCGGTCTCTTTTGTCAAAGTGTTGATGTGGCACCATGGATGATCTAGTCTGATGCATCTGGCATTGGTGGTTAATACCACTTGCCACTCTGTGGTCTTCTGATGCTGCTGCTGCTACCTCCACTCTGTCATTGTGCCCCTCTGTAGCCTCCTCCTGATGATGCTGCTGCAGCCACCTCCACACTCTGTCATTGTGCCACTCTGTGGCCTCCTGATGCTGCTGCCACCTCCACACTCTGTCATTGTGCCACTCTGTCACCTCCTGATGCTGCCACTACCTCCACACTGTCATCGTGCCACTCTGTGTCTTTCTCCTGATTCTGCCGCCACCTTCACACTGTCATTGGGCCACTCCATGGTCTCCTCAGGCTGCTTCCACCTCACCACTATGTCATAGGAGATCCTGGCTGATCCACGCCTGATTCATCTTGACAAAGGTCAGTCTCTCCACATTTTGGGTGGACAGGCGAGTTCTTCTTGGGGTAACTATGGCCCCTACCGCACAACTGACACCCGCTATGGCCCCGGCCGCACTACTAACACCAGCTCTGATGCCCCACTACTGGCTGGGCAGGACAGATTTTCCAGGGCAAACTCTGCTAGTTGCGTCCATAAATTGAGTTTGTCTGCCCAGTAGTCCAGCAGATCTTCAATGTGGGGTGGCAGGGTACTGTCCAAGTATGCCATCACTTGCTGTTTTAGGTCCTGCTCCAGGTCTAGCTGCTGCTGCTGCTGAGTAGTTTCTTTACTAGGTGGGTGAAGAAAGCTGCTCATCAGCGACTCTAGACTCAAGTTGCTGCTGATGGAGCTGGAACTGCTCCTACCCCCCCACCCTGCCACAGCAGCAATGACAGAGGAATGTGAGTGCAGAGGGCCCCACCAATCTGCGAGACCTGCGAGAGGATGGACGATGTCGCAGATAGGCAGCGGCCAACTGAGTACATAAGATGTTTCTATAATAGTTCAGTTTGTCCTCCCTCTCAGCGGGTGTAAAAAAGGACCCCATTTTGGACCAGTAGCGAGGGTCCAACAAGGTGGAGAGCCAGAAGTCATCCCTCTGCCGAATGGTGACAATTCAGTTGTCACTACGCAAGCAAGTGAGCATGCATCGAGCCATTTGTGCAAGTGACTCGGAGGAACTCCCTGCCTCCATCTCCACTGCATACTGCCATGGTGTGTTTGGGTCCTCTGCTTCGCCTTCCTCATCGCCTTGTAGCTCCTCTGGCTGCTCCTTCGCCTCCTCTCCTATGACCTATGTGTAAAAAACACCCATTTTGGTACACATTGCTTGTGCTCCAATGTCCTCCTCCTCCAGTTCAGCCCCCACAGGGCTCATGTGGCCGTGAGATCTAGGCACCACGTCGCTAGTCCCCTGACCAGCCATATTTACCAGCATCTGTTCCATGACATGAAGCAGTGGAATGACATTGTTCATCCCGTAGTCCTGGCGACTGACAAATAATGTGGCCTCCTTAAAGGGCCTGAGCAAACGACAGGTGTCTCGCATGAGCTGCCAGTGGCTGACATCGAAGTTACACAGAGGAATACTCCTGTCCATCATCAAGAAATCGTTTATGGCCTTTCTCTGTTCGTATATCCGGTCCAACATATGGAGGGTGGAATTCCAACTGGTGGAAACGTTGCATATCAGCCTATGTTGGGGGATGCTGTTCCCCAGTCAGTGCAGCAAGGTGTAATAGGATTGTTCCTATTACCCAGGCTGTAACCTCCCCTACTGAACCCTGTTCTATATAAATGCTGTGGAATGATTTCTCCCTATCCTTTCCCTACACCTTGAATAATCTTTCCCTGAACTTGTAAATCGCTTTTTTAGCACAATTAAGTCTTTCCTAGCACTGTCCCTAGCGCCTGCTGATGTCTCTCCCTGCACTAAGTACACTGGAAAATAGCAGAATCCAAGATGGCTGAGGCTATTAATAGGGCTGTGACACCACAGGGCTGGCTGCTGATTGGCTGCATGCATGGCATTATAGCTGATACCGCGTTCCCAGAGTTCCTTACTCCATGTCCTCATACGTGCAGCAGCCATTTTAGGAAAAAATGTGATTCGTTACCATGAAACGTGAGGAAATTAAGATTCGGTACAAATCAAATTTTTCCTGAAATTTGGATCAAATTCCACTTCGTCAACTTCGATTCGCTCATCTCTAACTTTGATATTGATAACCTATTCTGAGGATCTAACACGAATACCAGCTTTCCCTATTACCTTTCGAACATAAGAATGTAATACAAACAACCCGCGTACTATCATGAGATATACTATCAGTTGATTATATGCAGGATAGATACGAACCCTTGCTCTGCTCGAACTATGACCAATCTCGGGTATCGGGTAGTATTGCTACACAATTTATAAATTATCAGGCCTGATATTGAATATGGAATGTGAATATTGCAATCAGAGTGTCTCCGATATCAATATTAGATATTTTGTTCAGTAATATGCATTTTTACTGAACAGTGATAATATTGATGTAGCACTTTTAACATTATACATCCGCACTATAGCGGGGAGTTACTAAATATCAAGCCAATTAATTCAATCAATACTACACATAATAAAGTTATACGTTACCCAAGAATGCAAATGATATGGCAGAGTCTATAGGAAGTCAGCCCTAAGGTCTGGTCTGATCATTGGGATTTTTCTCCTGGGGTGTCCCTCCTTTCTTTTTCTTTTTTTTCTCCTTGTTTTTACCTTCCCCTTTTCTCTCTCTCTCTCTGTGTATGGTTTATTACCAAAACCTTATCAGTTAGACATACCTTCCTAACTTGGAGTTTTCCAATTATTGTCGGTTAGGCGTGTACATATGATAACGACTGTGATGTCACTGTATCACCCAGAATGCATTTCTGCTGTTGGTGTATTCTTACTTATTTATACCTAGGTGGCACTATTACATAAGCTATTAACATCATTATTAGTCAGGGTTACATGTTACATTCCATACACATGGCATATGGACTGCTAAATCAGAGCTAAAGGGATTAACTTTGACACACATACCAATTAAAACATAATGTCTATTTTTTAATTGGTATGTGTGTCAAAGTTAATCCCTTTAGCTCTGATTTTGGAGTTCATATGCCATGTGTATGGAATGTAAGATGAATTCAGACCTGGACATTTAACCCTGACTAATAATGATGCTAATGATCTATTAAGATAACAGTTTAGACATTTCCCAAACTATGACATTTATGGTACAGATAAGAATATAATAGACCTTGTACTATCACAGACATGTGTATCTCCTCTGTTGCTTCAACAGGTGATTGATGGTTAGTTAAATTACACAGCTTTCCCCGAACGGAGACTCAATAACAAAGTCTTAACTTAAAGTTCTTCTCACCATATTTTAGGAGTATGTGTGTTTATAGGGAGAAATATATAAGATAATAGATGCATTGACATCCTTCATAATACTTAACAATATAAAACAATACATATGTCCTATTGATTATCTTATATAAAAAAAACTAAGGTTCATTATACGTGTATACAGATATCAAAGATTTTCTGTTTCATCAATAGACACCAAACTGTAGGGGTAATTAGTATCAGATATGTGTAGAGAATATTCTTATCTCAGTCATAAATCTATAAAGAGATAAAAATTACTCTTCTCAGACTGGCACATCTATAGAGAAGAAACTTTATGAACCGTGTTCTCTCCATGAACCTATTTTGGCCAACTTTAAAATACATACAAAATGGGGAATATATCACAATATGGCCTCTTATAGGCAATCAAATCCACTATACCTAGGATATTTAGATATAAACGTTATACACCTATGAAAAATCACAAGAAACACCACCTCCAAAAAGCTGTTTGAAGAGACCCGTGGCATCTTCCTACACCAATGATGTGTAATGCAAAGAAGATTACGGCACTCTTGTTCTGGCGGTTTCCTTTCTTTATTTCACCAAAAGTGTAGCAACGTTTCAACCATAAGGTCTTTATCAAGCTCATACAACCATTCACATAGTGCCTATAAATACCCCAGGGTCCCCTCTAATTGGTCACAGTGTGCATTACATCAAACACGATTAAAACAAGCCCTTTTCCCATGTTTTTCACCATATACCTTTACCTCATCCATGTCGGATTTATTCTGTAATCGATCCCACAATGTCCCGTCCAAATTCACTTCTAAAACTATAAAAATCCACACTCGACGTCACTCTGTATCTATTGCGCATGCTCCCGCTATCTACGTCATAACGCGCCTCCAATCAATTCATCTGGCGCTTACATTCAATGTGCACTCACTGCTCCGATCACGTGTTCGTTCCACGTGTGCGTTCCAATGACGTCATTCTCATCTGCTGGCCTCCAACATTATACATTAGCGTAGGCGGAGCCACAGCATCATGTGACCGCTCACATGACCTTACTAATAAACAAAACGCATTCACAACAACACAGAATTTGAGCGGCTGACAGGTATCCGGGAAGGGAGGGGCATGGACAGTAATCAAGAGCATTCAATTATAGGTTAACATCTAAATATCCTTTACCAAAGGAGGATCACATACCTGTAAAGACATACATTCAACCATCGGACCCCTCCATAAGACCTATATATGCACGTATCATTAATATCGCCATACGTCCATCCCACTTAGTTGCTTCATGGAACGGACCATACACTGGCTCATTTTCCTTTTACTTGGGTGTATTATGTAGCCCCAGTACATCCATACATCCATATGGGTGACCAGAAGCCGCACAAATCACCTTTATCGTGTTTCAAGGTTCCATAGGATCCCCAACAATCATCCTAATACATACATGATCCTCCTTAAAAGACTAAGAACGTAGAAGGCTACGGCTACTTATATGCACTGCCCGTGTCCTTACCACCAGCACCTGTTGTCCTCCCCAAACTGTTCATCCTCGTGAAAGTGAAATGAGTGAATCTACTAATATATTTTACTGCAAAAAAGTCCACTAATCTTCCACTGTCAGGGTGCTGGCTCATTTCAGTAGCTAAGCCAGCCCTCTTCTCTGTCGCTGCATCGGCCATGACATAGCAGTCTTGTGCTGACCAAAGACCAAGCCGGAAATTGTAGAGCCAGGACTAGGTCTGACAGTCGGAGCAGTAGGAGTTGGGTGGCCTTTAAGCAGTAAAGTAATGGAAATATGTTTTTTTTCCTGCTGGACAACCCCCTTTAAACAAGTTTTTCACAATTTAAAAGTACAGTACATTAAAGGACCTTTTTTTAATTGCAGTCTCCTTAGGAGTAGAAGTTTAGCAGTTTTAGGGAAATCAGATTCCTGCAGCATCTCTTCTTGTACTGTTAGTCAGGGGACAGCCTTTTTTTTCTTTTTTTATTGTGGCCGCCGGCCCTGGGGCCCAGTGCTCCTCCCCCTCTTCCTTCCGCGGCCGTCCCTTACCTTCCCAGCCCGCCCGCCACTCAGCTAGCTGATCGATGTCAGGCAGGCTTTCCATTGCAAGTCCTGTGCAGCGCAGCCTCTCAGCCTGCTCTCGGCGATCTCCCTCGGTCACTGCCGCAGTGACCGAAGGAGATTGCCGAGCGCAGGCTGATGCTGCACAGGACGCACAGTGGAAAGCCTGATGGCTGCACAGAGACTGGATTTAAGGAAAGGGTACCTCCAGGCGGTGCTGGGAAGCGAGCTGGCCGGGATCAGCGACACAAGTAGGGGGGGGGGCAAATTACATAATGCAGGCCTGTCTAGGGGTAAAATAACTTGTGGGGGAGGGGCAAATTACTCAGTGGGGGTCAGTGTGGTGGGCAAACTACATAATGGAGGGCCATGTGAGTGCAAACTTACTTAGTGTGGGGGCAAATTACTTAGTGGGGGCAACTTACATAATGCAGGGCTGTCTGGGGCAAAATTAACTTGTGACGGGGCAAATTAGTCAGTGGGGGGCAGTGTGGTGGGCAAACTACATAATGGAGGACCATGTGGGGGAAAAATTACTTAGTGTGGGGGCGAATTACATAATGCAGGGCTGTCTTGGGGCAGACCTTGAGCTGTGTAAGGGGCCCCAAAATTTCTGATGGCAGCCCTGTTGTTGGTACAATAATAAGCAGCCTGTATTTATTCTATGGAGAGCAGAGGGGCTGTAGTAATTTATTAATAACCATATAATAGCCTTTTTCTGCATATACACAATATTTTACTGTAGAAAAATACTAAGAAATAGTTGGAATTTCATATAGTATGTGATGGTTTGGTTCTAATAATCCTCTTAATACTCTTTAGACTGTTCATGTATTGGACAGAAATAACCTCCCAAGGCTATAAAATAGTACTACTCAGCAAAGACAGCAATGCAAGAATTCAGTAACTATTAGTGTTGATCGCGAATATTCTAATCACAAATTTTTATCGCGAATATTGGCACTTCGAGAATTCACGAAGATGTAGAATATAGTGCTATATATTCGTAATTGCGAATATTCTAGATTTTTTTTTCCATCAGTAACCTCCCTTCTTGCTTGTGGGCCAATGAGAAGGCTGCAATATCTTTGCCTGAGCATAGCAACATCCCTAGAAACCAATAGGAAAGTTGCCTACCCCTTTAGTATATAAGAAACTCCCCAGCAGCCATTTTATGCAGTGTTTTTTGCAGTTCTGAGAAAGAGCGGTGACATTGCTGTGCTCTGTGCTTTCATCTGGATCATATTCCTTATCCAATTACATTACATAGTTATTTAGTTAACTCTAATATATAATACAGATAGTTAGTGGGAGATAGTCATTGTAGGTAAGATAGTGATATAGTGTAGCTGATTCCAGTGCAGTGTGTTAAGTAGTGTGATAGGAATTACTGTTTCTCTGCTGTCCATACATACATGCTACAGACACAGTGCTGTGATGTCACAACAATACTTAGTGCACCAATCAGTAATATCTACTCAGACCTGATAAAATGTAAAGTTGCATGTATTGCGCAAAAAATATGCACATCATTAGTGCCAATTTGCGCAATCACAAAAATAATTTGCGAATTTATTGCGAATAATATGCGAAAAATTCGCAAAAATATCGTGAAAACGATATCAAGTAATGTATTTTCTCCGATCAAATTGCTGAATGAATTCATATTTCGTGTTCCATACAGTACGTATCCAGAAAATACTGTTTTCTTTCATGGGAGGGGGACTATTGCAGCCCTTTACCCCTCAAATCTATTCATGTAATGCACATTATATCAATAATTGCATTTCTGTATTTCTAGAATGTAAAAAAACATATAAACACTTACAGTTGCAGCCAAGCTAAACTTAAAGGATAACTGTCACATTTAGACCCTATATATGTAGTTACTAATATGATAATATTCCTGAATCAATAACTATTAGACTTACTTACCCCTTTTTTTTAATAAGATTCAGCCCTTAGCAACCAGTCTGCATAAAACTGCAATTTCACTATTCTGTTAAAATGGCCGCCCTCAGCCCTGAGGCTAATCCATAGGACGCCTGCAGTGAAGTTAGTGAAGACCAGCACTGTATAGGGAGGTCTTGCAGTTAAATTTCCAGGTCTGGCTGAAGCCTGTAGTCCTCTCCTACAAGCTCTCCTCTTATCAGATAAGGCTTTCATTTATACACTGAGCAGCCGGCATATCTCCCTGGGCTCTACATTGTCCAGCACTGCTAAGGGAGTGTCTGCCAAGCACAGGCATGTGGAGAAGTTCACACACACAGCCCAGCACTGTTATCTCCTGTCAGGAAGAACCTGGCTTTTTATACATTCCCTTACAATGCTGACTCACTATCAGTTCCCAGTGCACGCAGCGTGCTCCGTCCTCATCTGGTAGACCAAAGGAGCATAGCAACCTGATTTTTATCTCAGGTAAAAATAGCCAATACTGGGGACCTTTAGGTGGCTTTTAGGGGTTATTTATTAAACAATCAGAAATTAAAATAGGGCCAACAAGGTGATATTAATCACCAAAATCCAATAGTAAAAAATAAATAAAAATTTGACAGTTATACTTTAATGGTTAATGTGTTAAGTAAAAAATGGGACAGAACAAGGCCCTGTGTTTCCCATTTGAATGAAGCGGCTGTCACTTATGTGCACTACCACTCCAGTCAACTCTTTGGAACTGATAAAAAATAGCTCAACACTGTACTCTGAGCAGTACAGTGTTCCCATAGAGATAAATGAAGCAGCAGGAGGCATTTGTGACCCCCGCTCCATTCAAATAGGGAACATGAGGCCCCTGTTCTCATGATTGGTGGGTGCTCCAGCTGGACCCCTGCCAATCAGACACATCCCCTATTCTGTGCATAGGGAGTAAGGTGGTCATTTACTAATCTGAAATATGCCTAAATTAGTTGCGCCGCTATCTGCGACTTTTCCCTGCTCACGCCAGGTCTAAAATTGTGAATGTGGCGTGGGAAGAGGACAGACTGTCAGGCACTCCTAATTTAGCATTTTCTATGCCTGTTTTAGGTGTACAAAATGGTCTAAATGTAAGACAGCTAGGAAGTTGTCTTACATTTAAAACTGGCATGCGCCTCTTCATAACTTCGTCACATCCTCTGCCAGCTATGGGGCTTTATTAAGAGACTAAAAAGTTGGTCTTAATAAATGTGCCCCTAAGTTTTTATTATGGGACAACCCCTTTAAGGGCAGATCTGATAAACACCCACACTCCGGATCATTAGGGAAATAATTACTTCTGCAGATAAACTTTGTAAATGATAGAAAATCATTCTGATTTTACCCAAAGTTCTCCTGCTCATTGGTAGCGATTAGCATAAAATATTATACAGTGGTTTTGTTTACCTCCAACAGATCATCTGTATTGTTAGAAAAACTAAAAAGTTTCAGTGTGAAAAAGGTATAATGATTCAGAGAAGGTATTATCCTAGTTAAAGAGAATGGTGTAAATAAAAAATGTCCAAATCACTTCATCTAAACAATCTGCCTGCATCAACTTGAAAAAAGGCGTAAAGTCATGGCCATTAGGGGTCTCACTTCCACCCAAGCTGTAGTCCTGCCTGTTGTCGGGCCAAATCCATCCCTAGTAACAGTGACGGCAGTCAGTAAGTGGATGAAGGTTGTCAGAGCTTGCTGAAATCCTGAGCCTGATAAAGAAACTGCTTCTACTCTGCTTCTGAAATTAACAGGAACATACTGTGTGTCTGTAAGTATGATTCCCCCCTTCTTATGTGTTCTGTGAGCTCTGGAGCTGAAAACAAACCTAGTGGGAAGTAAGGGAAAGGATGTCACAGCAGTACAGTGCTGGCAGGTTCCACAGAAGGGAGATGCTCCTGCTCCTGAAAGAAATCCATCTAGCTGTGGAGCCGATGAAGGTAATAATTAGGCTAAAATAAATAAGTGAAGCCCAAAAAGACCTATTACTTCACAGTTATGATTGTTGAAATAGCAGAGCTGAAGAGGGTTCAGAGGAGGGCAACTAAAGTAATAACTGGAATGGGGGGACTACAATACCCTGAAAGATTGTCAAAATTAGGGTTATTCACTTTAGAAAATATACGACTGAGGGGAGATCTAATATTTATGTATAAATATATCAGGGGTCAGTACAGAGATCTCTCCCATCATCTATTTATCCTCAGGACTGTGACTGTAAAGAGGGGGCATCCTCTGAGTCTGGAGGAGAGAAGATTTGTACACAAACATAGTAGAGGATTCTTGACGGTAAGAGCAGTGAGACTATGGAACTCTCTGTCTGAGGAGGTGGCGATGGTGAATTCACTAAAAGAGTTCAAGAGGGGCCTGGATGTATTTCTGGAGTGTATTAATATTACAGGTTATAGCTACTAGAGAGGGGTCGTTGATCCAGGGAGTTATTCTGACAGCCTGATTGGAGTCGGGAAGGAATTTTTTCCCCTAAAGTGAGGAAAATTGGCTTCTATCTCACAGTTTTTTTTTGCCTTCCTCTGGGTCAACTTGCAGGATAACAGGCTGAACTGGATGGACAGATGTTTTTTTTCAGCCTTATATACTATGTTACTAAGCACAGTCATTATGCAAACTTTTTTTTTTTTTAACTCAGGTACACTTTAAGCAATAGTCCTATATGATAAATTGTCTTTCTAAGCATGGCATCTACACCAATTTCTTCTACTCATTTCTGTGCTCAGCTATAGAGTGCAAATAAAGAAGTAATTTGTTTTTAGCTACGTTGAATTCATCTCTGGTAATAAAGCTAATAAACGTCCCCTGAATTTTAGCGATAAAATGTTGCCCTAGAGGCTCCCTGTAGGTAACTATGTCTTTGCTTAATGATGGAAAGAACAATATCTAGTAGTTACTAACATGAGATACTAATAGACATCACCTAAGTCCAGCCTGTCAGCAGCCCCAAGAATAGTGCAAGGTGTTGATGAAAAATTCATGCATTGTTATACCAAGGCAGCTCCATGGATATCATTGCTTTATTAACAGTTCATCACTTTGTTTTGACATTCAAGACATGTATAACGTTCATTTCACCAGGATATGAGTCAGTACTATATAATAATATGCAGTATGTCCAGGTGTGCCATTTCTTGCACAGAACGTTAGTACCTGTAATGTGGTTTATACGGTAACTACAAGTTGTCATTTACATCCGTATATCCATAAATGTTGCTCAACTTCCATGAAATTACAAGTTATGCCAGTTACTAATACCAAGCTTGCTTTAAAAGGGTTCTCCAGGAGCACAATTTTGATGGACTATGCTCAGGATTGGTCATCAATATCACATTGCAGGATCTGCCACCTTGCACCCCAGCCATTGAGCTGCTTTGGGCAGCCAACAGTGCTAGAAAGTATAAAGTGGATGGATGGCTCCATCGGCAGTATACCATATATACTCGAGTATAAGCCGACCCGAGTATAAGCCGACCCCCCTAATTTTACCCTAAAAAACTGGGAAAAGTAGTGACTCGAGTATAAGCCGAGGTGGAAATGGATGTCACTTTTATGGGGGGGGGGGGGAGAATCTGTGAATGACACTGTTATGGGGGGATCTGTGGATGACACACTGTTATTGGGGATCTGTGGATGGCACTGTTATGGGGGATCTGTGATGGCATCCACAGCCCCCCCATCCCATAACAGTGCCATTCACAGCCCCCCCATGCCATAACAGTGCCATCCACAGCCCAGGCCTTCCGCCCCCACCCCCCCCCCACCCCATTACCGCTACTGAAAAGTTTTAAAATTCACTTACTCTTGCCCCCTCTGTTCTAAATACCTCCTCACATGCCGCACTGAATACTCCAGGCAGGCCGGGCGGGCGAGCGCAGCGTGACTGACGTCACGTGCCTGCGCCGCCTGCTTCATTCATAAAGCAGGCCGGGCAGGCACGTGACATCAGTCAGTCAGCAGTGAGCGCACCAGCCCCGCCGCAAATGCCCGCCCCCAGCTCCTCCTCCCACTCTGCTCTCCTTTATACGTGTATGACTCGAGTATAAGCCGAGTTCGTGTTTTTCGGCACAAATTTTGAAAGCCGAAAAACTCAGCTTATACTCGAGTATATATGGTAGTTACTGTTGCCACAGTACTGCATTGTATAGTTTCTGGTGCTGGGGGACTTCAGCATGTGTATATATGTAGTGTTGCTTGTCTATATTAGCAGAGGCACAAGTGAAGGGAGCTAAGGACAAAGTGGTCATAGGAGTACATAACATGATCACAACTTTTGTGATACAATGGTCAAACTTTATTGCAGCACTGTCTATGGAGGCTTCTCAGCTCCACAATGTTGTAGGCAGACATGCTATGAGTAAGTAGCATAATATGCTAATGTATGGCAGTTGTGGGCCCTCAAATTACTTATAAAACTGACATCAATATGTTTTATTCCTTTATTGATCTCCATATAATATAAATATTTTCAGAAATGCTTCTGTTGCTCCAAATGAGTCATAATGTTCTAAAAGCAAATGGATGTTTCTCAATGTTCTCATCTACATATTAAAGGGGTTGTCAAGTCTTTTTTAAATGATGACCTAAACCCAGCACTTATTTTTGGCATAAAGCATTATCACTTTAAACAGCAGAGACCCGGGGCTAATGTCTGCGATCGGAGACAACGATTTGCGATAGAGTCTCTCTGAAGAAACCCAGCATATCAGAGTTGTAGATAACAGCAAATGGAGCTTACAATGCAGTGCTAATTCACTGCAATGTAAGCTAAAAGTGATCTGAAGGGCTAACAAAAGTTAAAAAAAAGTTTTTAAAAATAAAAAATATAAAAATTCGAATCACCCACCTTTCCCCAGAATAAAAATAAACGTTAAAAAAATAAACATTTTAGGCATCACTGTGAAACAATTTCTTCATTTGAAATCCAAATATTCATCCCATACAGTGAAAGGCATGACGGAAAAATTAAATAAAAATGGCTGATTCAACATTTTTTTTAATCACTTCACTTTCCAAAAGAAATGGAATAAAAAATTATCAAAAAGTCTTACACATGCCGAAATGAAATAAATTCAAACAACAGATCACCTCGCCAAAAATGACAGCACAGCTCCATAGGCATAACAGTAAAAATGTCGGATTATGGTGATAAAAAGAAAAAACTTTTTTTGTTTAGTTTTTTTTTCAGTATTAAAACACAATAAAAACCATATAAATGTGGTATCCCTGTAATTGTGGTATCTTTGTAATCGTACTGACCCAGGGTATCAAGGTAAGGCCCCTTACAGACGAGCACACGGATTAGGTCCGGATCTGTTCCTGGATGCGTTGCGTATTTATGCGTTTTTCACGTGCGTTATTAAAAACTGAAGGTTTACAAACAACATCTCTTAGCAACCACGCAGCCCCATTCACTTCTAAGCGGCTAGTGTTTTGCGTGAAAAACGCAGAATGTAAAACATGCTGCAATTTTCACACAATGTGCGTTTGCATGACGCATTGCACCCGTGCCGAAAACTCGCTCGTGTGAAACGGGCTTAACAGTTCAGTTTTACCACATAAGGAAACAAAACTCGTAAAACTGTGGCTGAATTGCACTTTTTCCCCACTACATTGTATGCAATAATAAATGGTGACATCAGAAAGTACAACTTGTCCCTCCAAAATATATATGAATAGAAAAATAAAAAAGGTATAACTCTGGGAAAGCTGGGAGTAAAAAAACTAAATGCAAAAATGAAAAATCCTCCAGGCTCAAGTGGTTAAAGAGGGTTAGTTAGGGGAGATATTGCCAAAGGTCCTTCAACCAAATCATCTCTCTATATTTAAAAGGGTTTTCAAAGATTTATCTGATAGGTGTGGGTCCGACACGCAGGACCCTTGCCGATCAGCTGTTTTGAAAAGGCAATGGTGGTCCTGTGAGCGCTGCTGCCTTCTTGCAGCTCACCAAGCACAGTGCCGTACATTGTATAGCGGCTGCGCTTGGTATCGCAGATCAGCCCCATACACTTGAATAGGGCTAAGCTGCTCTTAGGCCACGTGATCAATGAACGTGGCGTCACTGGCCTAGGAAAAGCAGAGAGAAGGCCTCAGCACTTACAGCTGCCTTCTTAAACAGCTAATTAGTGGGGGTCCTGGTTGTCGGGCCCCCACCAATCAGATACTGATGACCTTTCCTCTGGATAAAAAAAATCTCTGAAAACCCCTTTAATACTAAGTGTGTCCTTGAAAAAAAGAATAATCCACACATCAATCCTAGATCTGGTAGGGTATGCAAAGATTTGGAATTTTGTGGCCTAGTTCTAATGCTAATGGTACATGCAGTCGTACTGTACAGCATACTAGACAACTATATATGGTGTGTAACCTGTCTTTGATCTTTGACTGTTTTTTATACAGATAGTCCTATTTGTGTGCTTTCTTCTTCTGTCTTCAGTCTTACATTTTATGCTAATCCTTATTCTCAATTTACTTTTGAAAAACAAATCTTTTTCCGGTTTTCTAAAATTTATGTAAAAGTTAGTACTGTAAGTCTTTTTCATAATATATGCACTTGTTATTCTGAGTACTATGTGAAATCTTACAGCACAATGCACACTGTCCAGCAGAGCGGTAGATAGAGATTGTGCACATAAAAAGTAGTAGGGTGTTAACTTATCCGATAAAATAACTTCCATTATTCTCTAACAGCAAGATTTTCCCTTTCTGTAGTTTTTTTTTTTCACAATGAAAAATGAAAACATTTTGCATGTTGGGGTTAAAAGAGTCCTCAAAATAAAGAGAAAATTGAAGCTAGCATTTTGTAATAACAAATGGCCAGCTTTCCTTTGATGAAAACCACTCTCCCCTTCCAAGTACATTTTGTTCTACACCAAAGGAGGCACTTCTCTTTGAACAGTTGCTGTTCGTATCCTGAATGAAAGTTTGAAAAATAAAATTGTTAAAAAATTTGGAGCGCATTTCTTTTTCAGAACTGGGTTCTTAAGTGTTTGCTGTGGCATATTGCTTTCCACAAATTATTTAGGTTAAAAGGCATAAAACCCTAAGTGAAATTTAAATCCTTAAATGTGTTTTAGTAATGTGCTTTGATAATTTTGCCCAAGAGCCACTAGATAGGTATACACGCCGCACCTTTGATTTTCAATACATACATTAATTATGCCGAAGCCGGAATGGTTGATAATTGACTTGAAATTGAAATAGCACAAAAGTGTAGGACAAAAGAACAAGAAAGGATCTTAAATACAGGCCTTGAGCTGAACAATAAAAGGCTTACATTAAACATAGACAAAAGGAAGATTATACCATACAGGCAAACAATATAAGCGATAATTGCCCCTAATAAAGCCGTGTAATAGTAACAATGCCGTAGAGCCAGGCACAGAATTCTAAAGGTTTTGTGACAAGCACGTACGGATTAAATAAAATAATATTGATGTTTTCTAGGTAAGGAAGCACAATGTTCTGAAGGGAACTGTTAAGCGCCCATAAGGAGATAAATAACTCGTTTTAGTTAACAATTGTATGAATCAAAAAAAAAATCAAGAAAGTACAGAACATTTTTTTAAGTTTCCTCCTAAAAACCTCATATGACTTCTGTCTGTAAACATTTTCTGTTTGGAAGATGCAGACAACAGAAAAATGATCTGAGCATCCTGATTTAACGTGTGTTAGAAATTTCTCCTTGTTTATATCGTCTTTTAGTACTACATAGATGCACAGAAAGGTCGAGATAAAGGCATATGTTCTAGTTCAGGGTTGTCAACCATTTGTAAAGATGTGTCATGTGTTATCAGATAAACAGAGCATGGCCAGGAGGACCAGCTCTGGATCTGCTAGGTAAGTACCGCTCAGTTCATTATTGCTGCTTATTCCCCAGTGTTGTCCATTTCTTACTGAAATCAGACAACCCCTTTAACAATGTCTGTCTGTGATTTTTGGCAACCCAGATCTTTTTATCCTGCTGTGTTATTCTAAAGGAAAGCAGGATCACCCTTATGAGGTAGGCTTGTATGGGTCCAAAACAAGTTACATCAATTATTTTGAGGAGTGATTACAACTTGTACAAGGTTTCCCTTTCTACCATGCCCCTTTGGCTCTGGTCTCTTCCGCTCTACCCTCCTTGGAGAGCTAAGCAAATGTTCTTTGGGCTTTTAGAACATATATGAACCTGTACACCACTCTCTGCAATCTCCATGTAGAGTTGAATGGAATTAAAGAGGTACAGTACTTGGCTAAGCACTTCTGCCCATTCATTTTAGTGATCACTGGGAGTTTCAGGACCTGGAACCCCATTGATCAAAAAACTTATGACATTAAAAGTTTTCTGAAACTATAGATACCCTCTAAAGAGAACCCTTGAGCTCCCCTAACCACCAGCAGAAAAGAGCTTGATTATAATCTTCATTATGTGGATAAATCCCATTGCAAAATTTCCTTGGTTTGGGCACCAGCATCTGATCTGAATTTGACTTCTTAAAAGTAGTTTATGAGACAAGTGTCTAGAAGCAGGAGGAAGGAGAGCCAAGAGGGGACCCAGTAAGCATTGGAATAGGAGCAGCGGGGAAATGGTAAGGTGAGTAACCATTATTTCATAGCTTTACTCCAATTTGATCCAGTTTTTAAAAAATTAAGCTGCTGAACAACCCCTTTAACCTGATCCTATATTGTACTGTAGTGATGAAAATTCTGCTGGAAAGAGGAATGACACAACTGGAAATATTGTACTTGTAGCACAGTTTAATTGAATTTCTATTGGAATGTTCTTCTTAGTCCCAGTTCATAGATATTTCAGCAACGTGCTGATGCAGTTAAATGATAATCTCTCAGCTCCAGGGCAGAGTTTGTACTGGTCATGTTAATAATCCCTTCATATATAACATACAAAGTCTCTTCGTATTTCAAAAAAAAGAACATGACACCAAGATAATCGATTATTGCCTATGTAGTTTTTATGTAGAAATTCCAGCAGGGTTTTTACGATGTAAGAATAACTTGGCTCAGAAAGTGTGGTCAGAGTGCAACGCAAAGCGCCTGGGGCTCCTTAACAATGAGAACCCCTGCTGACTTATACTCCTGATATAGAAATTCTGCTTCTAGGTTTAAATATAGCCTCTTGGGTTCTATGAAAATAGCACATGCAGTCTTACTTCATAACCCAGTGACTGCTGTGTTCATGGCCAGCTCGTAGGAGAAGATATTTGAAGGAGTAGATGAGAACATGGACATTTTTCCATTATAGTAAAAGCAATATATGTTTGAACATCCTTCTTTCTGCAGGCCAGATGGATTCCAGAAGAATCATTTTGAGCTGTATGTCTAGTTATTGGTACACGTATGTCCGGCACACCATAATTACAATTGTAATGTTTTTTCGAGTGGAAAGATCCTCAGAATCTCTGAAATATATTCTTTCCAAAGAATTTGAAGCGTGGCACTCACCAACCATTAAAATCTTCTCTTTATTTGTTGACAAACTTTAGGGCAACAGTCGTTTTGTGCTATCTGAACTTCATCTGGCCCCAGCTGAAGGACTTGTTTTACACATTGGCATAAAGCACCGCCATGTACTGTATTTTCTATAGTCTTACCAGTTAAAACGTTGAGACACAGGATTGATAATGAATTGCAGTGGTGCCAGCTCTTACGATTGAACTCTATGAAATGTATTAGAAGCTGATTGTTGGGCTTTCGGCCTTAAATGTACCTGCACAGGCCAATTGAGCAAGCGATTGTCGGGAGGAAAGCATTCCATCCCGGCAATTTCTTGCTAGATATCAGAGGACACCGCTGCTATTAAATGCATCGATCTCCTCCACATCATGGGGAGGAGCAATCATTATGCTATCGCTTGTCCCCATGCTGGTTAGCGGTTTGCCGGGGGCAGATCATAATTAGACAGCATGATCTGCCGACGGCAAACGATTTTTAAGCCTGCTTAAAAATCACAATTGCCAGATGAACAAGCGTTTGCTCGTTCATCAGGCAATCGTCGGCAGTATTACACTCTCATATGATCGCTAACGAGCATTCATACGAATTAACGAAAAATTGGCAGGTGTAATATAGCCTTAAGAAAGGGGAGCACATTGGCAGTTTCCTAATCTATTTACATTGTATAATCTCTTTTGCTACAGTTCCCAGACATTAAATCCTTTAATCTGGCATTGACAGGACCTAAATGGTGCCAGTTTATAAAATATTTTGGATGACTGGACAGTCGTACAAATGTAGATACAAATTACTTGGAAGGGTTGAGCATTTAGAGCCGCTCCAATAGTTTATGATCTTCTTATTCAAGTCTATCATTGAATGTACTGTATACATCATGAATAGTGATGAGCAAATCTGAAATTCTGTTTGGTTTCAATACTGACACAAATAAATTTGACCTGAATCGAAAGTGCCCCAGGCTGCCATGAGAAGTTATGGATGACATTCTGGGGTCTCCTAGGACTGTATGCTACACATTTCAAGGTCTTTAACACTATGGCATCATAGCTCATGTCAAAGTGACAGCCAGATATACAGCTATAGGTAAACGAATGGCTGCTGCTAGTAACAAAAAGTCTCTTTAAAAATAAACTGCACTGTTGGACTTTATACATTTTTGTTTAAAACAGTCCAAAAATGTTCACTTTTTGGTGGCAAATACCTGCCATTGTATATGGATAAATGCAGACACCTTTGCAGGTCATGTGATCCACTTTCTTCATCTTTCCTGTCTTCTGATCTAAAAATGGTGACAGCTTTTTGAGAAATTTGCCAGAATCGAATTGGCAAAAATTTCGATTTTGTTTCAACCGAAATATTTAGAAAATTCTGGTTGAATTCAAATTGAGTCAAATTGATTTATTCATCCCTAGTCACTACTTATCCAGTAGAGAGTAGTGACGTTAGTGCTGCAGGCTGGCAAACATTGCATAGTGGGAAAACCATTGCGACACCATTGGGTCAACTGGATAAGTAGTGATACACTTTATATTTTAGATTATTTCCCAAAAATGGATGGGTCTTCAGTAGAGATGAGCGAACTTTAAAAAAAAGTTTGGCGTTCAGTGTTCGGGTTGTGGTTATCGCCGCATCCCGTTATGGATTCCACTACCGCCGCATATGGAATCCATAAGGGGCGGCTTCCACGAACCCGAACTGTTGAACAGCCGAAGGACCTGGGGTGACGTCACCGTCATGTGATCAGTGCAGGGGGCGTGGCTCAGCACAGGATTTGATCCAGTGCTGAGCCACGCCCCCTGCACTGATCACATGATGGTGACGTCACCCCAGGTCCTTCGGCTGTTCAACAGTTCGGGTTCGTGGAAGCCGCCCCTTATGGATTCCATATGCGGCGGTAGTGGAATCCATAACGGGATGCGGCGATAACCACAACCCGAAAGCCGAACGCCGAACATTTTTTTAAAATTCGCTCATCTCTAGTCTTCAGGGGTAATTACCTTTAGATTTTCCAAAGGATTGTCCCTAATTAGGAAGAATAATCTGCTTTTTATCCAGAAACAGAGTCACATTTGTCCATGGGCTTTGTCTGGTACTAAGATTTAGACCAAGTGAAAAGTGAATTTCAACACTACCGCACAGCCCATGAACAAGCATGGGTCCGTTTTTAAGGAAAAGAATCAGACTTTTTTCCTATTCTTGGACAAGTCCTTTAAATCAAATATTAACTATTTTGTTGATGAAATTGAATTAGTAATTTTTTAATAGTTTACTTTTGTGGGTGCTTGCTCTGCTCGCTTAATTACATTGTCAGTAAGGGTGTTCATTATGAACATTGTATTCTATCCAGTACCCCCACCACTTTTGCTGACAGCTACTTCACTTCTAGATGTCCAGAAAAAAGGGGTTATGGATCAGCAGAGTTCAATTGCTGTGTGTATTCCTCCGAAATGATACACTGGCATACTGAGGCACACCAGCATTAGTGAATGTTCCCAATTGTGACATTAGTCTGGCAATTCTATGTGTTCCAACTGCAAATCTAGTACAGTGGAGAGTGGAAGCAATGTGGGACATTCATATCAGCCTGTGGTCTGAAAAGAAAGTCATATCTGTATATAAAGTAAATGGAAAATCATATATTATGAAAGAATATCGTGGACTGTGGAATCTCTCTTTAATTTTAGTAATGGATTATCTTAACACATTAATGTATAAAATTAAACTCAGACATCATATAATACATGACAATCACAATGGATTGAGAAATCTGCCTATTCATTGCTCCAATTGCTCTGCTTTATTTCAAACTAGCAGCTCAGGTGGTGTGTCCTTCCTCGAGGGACATGGCCTTTCTGCTGCAGCTCTTTCCCTCTAACTGCCAAAGATTTTAAGAGAAGTCTCTACCATGTCATGTGTAGGGACTGTGGTAAGGTGCAAGGTGTCATATGCGATGGCAGGTACGTGTCACCGAGGTTGCTGGCCTCGGTGAGGTGAGAGCCGGGTTTTTGTCTGCAGCAGCTAGTGCTGTTTGACTCTTTTAAATAGCATGGCTGCAAAGCCGATCCGGGCCGGCTCTTACTGGGAGCAGCTAAAGAGTAGGGTGGGTGGCTGCTCCCCACGGTCCAGTCCGAGTTTTGGGCTGGGTATAAAACACAGCCATCAGCTGTGTCTGGGGGTGATTATCCTGGAGCCTGCTAACAGGGCTGAGGAGTTCTCTGTGCTGGAGGACGGAGCTGAGCAAGGTGGTGTTTCCCTGCAACCTGAAGGAGGAATCGCCTGCGGCTGAACCGACTGCTAGGTGTGAACCCGCACTTAAACCACCCAAGGTGACTGGACCCTGTGTTGGCCTGTTTTTGGTTTTGCCACATGATTTCTGTTGTGTGTGAACTGTCACCAAGAGACTGTTTTCATTTCTGGTGTGCAAGTGTGAATAAAACACTGTTTGATGCACAATCTGACTCCTTGTTTTGCCTCTAAACTGCACCCGCACCGCTGTCTACCAGAGCGACTCCCACATTTGGTGTCGGATGCGGGCATGCGCAGTGAGGCTGGCGTGAACGCCGAACTTTGTTTTTGCTGAGCAAAAGTGAATGTCCTATATTAAGCCGGCAAAGTTGCAGCCTGTGATCCCCGACAAAATGGAGGCGGCTGTGAAAGCCCTCATAGAGGCTAACGTGCAGCAGCGGGAGACCAACCAGCTACTGCTACAGCACGTGATGGCGTTGCAAGCGGCAGGAGCGCCCCACCGCGGCCCACGATGCCCGGAAAGCTGTCCGTGCCGCGATCCCTAAGATGACCCCTCGGATGATGTGGAGACCTATCTGGCGGTGTTCGAGAAGGTGGCCGTGAGGGAGAAATTACCCCGAGAACAGTGGGCAGAGGTCGCCGCTCCGTTCCTGGCGTCTGGACCCCAGCAAGTATTTTTGACCTCCCAGGTGACCAAGCAGCTGACTACCCGACTGTGAAAGGTGAGATCCTGGCAAGACTGGGGGTGAATGTTTTGGTCCGGGCTCAGCGTGTCCACCAGTGGGACTTTAACGTGGCTGAACCCGCCAGGCCACAATACTATGACTTGCTACAACGGTTGCAAAATGGCTGCAGCCAGACATACTGACTCCCACTGCTATGCTCGACCGTCTGTTAGCCGATGTCTTCTGGAGGGCTTTGCCTTACCCTCTCCAGCACTGGATCGGCCAGGTATCGCCCACCAATGCCCTGGAGATGGTCGACCTGGTGGAGCGGTACGAGGCCACCAGAAACCTGCAGGGGAGTCTTGCTGGGAAGGGGTCAGTCAAACCCCGGAGGCCTCTGCCCCAGTTCCGACGTCCGCGACAGAGCGGCCTGTACGGAATATACCCCTGCGAGTCCGCCTCCCGTGGTATGCTGGAGGTGTCAGGAGCCAGGCCACATCAGGGCCGACTGTCCGCATCGGGATGAGCCGATGGAGGTGAACTACGGGGGTCGCCACTCCTTGTATGCACGGAAGCTGTGCGCAACTGGCACCCGTGAGGTGCAAGACCATAACCACCTGTGTCAGGTAGAGGTGGGAGATTCGCTGGCGGTGGCTCTGCTGGACTCCGGGAGTTTAGTCTCCCTGGTAAGGGCTGCCCTTGTACGGCCTGTGGAGTATACTGGCCGTAAAGTCGGGGTCCTGTGCATCCACGGAGACCTGAAAGACTACCCCACTGCACTAGTGACTTTGTCCACAGCGGCTGGTAGGTGGACCCACGAGGTGGCTGTCGCTACTAAACTCCCACATGAACTAATACTTGGGAGGGACTTCCTCGGTTTCTCCGGCGCTGTGGCCGGCAATAAAGGTATCTGAGGGACCCGAGACAGGGGTGACCCTAGTAGAGTGGCCTGATACCGCTGGAAGGCCAGAACCCTGGGAGCCCGAGTCTGAAGGGCCGGGCGGTAGGGGTGACCACTGCTCCAGCGGTAGAGGGGGAGACAACCCCACTGGAGTGTAATGGTGGGAGACACGGAGGACTTGCCACCGGGACCTGAGTTGGCAGACCTCAATGTCTCCGGGGAAAATTTTGGGACCGCACAACACCGGGACCAAACCCTAACCAGGGCCTGGGAGAATGTGCTGAAATTGATGGTAAACCCCAGAAACCAGGGGCTGAATTAATGTTCCCACGATTTATTGTTCTACAGGATATGTTGTATCGGGTGAACCAAGTCCGAGGTGAACCTGTTGAACAGTTGGTGGTGCCCACAGCGTATCGCAAGCTTGTCATGGAGCTTGCCCACCAACATGTTCTTGGGGGACACCTGGGGTGGCAGAAAACCCAGGACCGCATACTGCAGCGGTTTTATTGGCCCAGTGTGTTCAAGGAGGTAGAAAATTATTGTAAGTCCTGTCCAACCTGTCAGATAACTAGCCCCCAGCCTCATTTCCGTAGTCCTCTGGTACCTCTGCCAATTATTGAAGTACCGCTTGAGCGAATCGCTATGGATTTAATTGGGCCTGTACCAAAGTCTGCCAGGGGCCACCAACACATTCTGGTAGTTCTCGACTATGCCACTCGGTATCCGGAGGCGGTGCCTCTGCGACATACCTCAGCTAGGCTCATTGCCAAAGAGTTAATGGAGATGTTTTCCCGTGTGGGCCTGCCAAAAGAGGTTCTGACAGACCAAGGGACCCCTTTTATGTCCAAAGTAATGAAGGAACTGTGTAAATTGTTGCGTATAAAGCAGTTACGGACGTCCGTTTACCATCCGCAAACAGACGGTCTTGTTGAGAGGTTTAACCAAACTCTAAAAAATATGTTAAAAAGGGTGGTGTCTAGAGATGGGAAGGACTGGGACCTGCTTCTGCCCTATCTCATGTTCGCAGTGCGAGAGGTACCCCAGGCCTCTACTGGGTTCTCGCCTTCGAACTGCTTTATGGCAGACACCCTCGGGTCCTGTTGGATATCGCCAAGGAAGCATGGGAACAACAGCCTGTCCCCCACAAAAGTGTCATTGAGTATGTCACCCAGATGCAGGAACGGATAGAAAGGGTGTTGCCGCTGGTCCGGGAGCATATGGAGGCAGCGCAACAAGCCCAGAGTAGGGTGTACAATCGTCAGGCTCGGGTACGGGACTTCAATCCGGGAGATCGGGTTTTGGTTCTGGTACCCACCCTTGACAGCAAATTCCTAGCTAGGTGGCAGGGCCCCTATGAGGTGATCGAGAAGTAGGGGAAGTAAATTACAAAGTACACCAGCCAGGCGGCGCAAGCCGGAGCAGGTGTACCACGTGAATTTACTTAAGCCGTGGAAAGATAGGGACACGGCCGACGACCACAGCCCCCGGCCAGGGCTTCTAGGTGAAAAGGGTCCAGCCCCACAGTTCGAGGCCTGTGAAGCAGTAACCACGGTAAAATTGCAGACAGCCTGTCTTCCAAACAAGTTCAGGAAGTCAGGAGTTCATCAGTCGGAACACGGATGTGTTCTCGGACCTCCCTGGCCGCACGTCTCTCATCCAACATGACATCGCCACTGAGCCTCAGGCCAAGATCCGGTTAAAACCATACCGGGTACCCGAGGCTCGGCGACGGGCCATCGCGGAGGAAGTACAGTTAATGTTGAAGCTCGAGGTCATTGAGGAGTCGAAAAGTGAGTGGGCCAGTCCCATAGTCCTAATACCCAAGCCGGATGGGACGCTGCGGTTCTGCAACGACTTTCGCAAGTTAAATGAAGTATCCAAGTTTGACGCGCATCCCATGCCCCGAGTAGACGAGCTGGTTGAAAGTTTAGGACAAGCCCGTTATTTTTCTGTGCTGGACCTCACTAAAGGGTACTGGCAGGTACCCTTAACGGAGTCGGCTAAGGAAAAACCGCATTTGTTACCCGCAGGGCCTGTATCACTACAAGGTGTTACCCTTTGGCCTGCATGGCGCCCCGCCACTTTCCAAAGGTTAATGGACATAGTGCTGCGACCACATCGCCGGTACGCCTCGGCCTACTTAGATGATGTAGTCATCCACAGCACCGACTGGGAAAGCCATTTGCCCAAGGTGCAGGCGGTAGTGGATGCCCTGAGGAAAGCCGGACTGACCGCTAACCCAAAGAAGTGCTCCATAGGGTTAGAGGAGACAAAATATCTGGGATATATAATTGGGCGGGAGTCATCAAACCTCAGGTAACTAAGGTAGAGGCCATTCGTAACTGGCCCCGACCGGTCACCACCAGGCAGGTAAAGTCGTTCCTGGGGATTGTAGGTTACTACATGAGGTTTGTGCCCCACTTTGCCACAATAGCAGCGCCATTGACAGACCTGTTGAAGGGGCGAAAGTCTGGGAGGGTTAGCTGGAGTGAGAAGGCGGAGGAGGCTTTCTCCGCGTTGAAGTCGGCCCTGTGTGGGTCCCCGGTTTTGGTGACACCCGACTTCAACAAGGAGTTTGTCGTACAGACCGACGCCTGGAGGTAGGCCTCGGTGCGGTACTGTCGCAGGAGGTCAACGGGGAAGAACATCCCGTTGTCTTCCTGAGCCGTAAGCTCAGTCCCGCCGAGTCCAGATATAGTATAGTGGAGAGGGAGTGCCTGGCTATCAAGTGGGCACTCGAATCTCTCCGCTACTACCTGTTAGGGAGGAGGTTCCGTCTGGTGACCGACCATTCTCCCTCAAATGGATGAGTCAGGCCAAGGAGAGGAATGCTCGGGTCACCAGGTGGTTCCTATCTCTTCAAAATTTCAAGTTTTCCGTGGAACACAGGGCAGGCCGCTTGCAGGGCAACGCAGATGCCCTGTCCCGCGTCCACTGCCTTCACGTGTGTTCACCCCTCAGGGCTGAACAAAGGGGGGTATGTGGTAAGGTGCAAGGTGTCATATGCGATGGCAGGTACGTGTCACCGAGGTTGCTGGCCTCGGTGAGGTGAGAGCCGGGTTTTTGTCTGCAGCAGCTAGTGCTGTTTGACTCTTTTAAATAGCATGGCTGCAAAGCCGATCCGGGCCGGCTCTTACTGGGAGCAGCTAAAGAGTAGGGTGGGTGGCTGCTCCCACGGTCCAGTCCGAGTTTTGGGCTGGGTATAAAACACAGCCATCAGCTGTGTCTGAGGGTGATTATCCTGGAGCCTGCTAACAGGGCTGAGGAGTTCTCTGTGCTGGAGGACGGAGCTCAGCAAGGTGGTGTTTCCCTGCAACCTGAAGGAGGAATCGCCTGCGGCTGAACCGACTGCTAGGTGTGAACCCGCACTTAAACCACCCAAGGTGACTGGACCCTGTGTTGGCCTGTTTTTGGTTTTGCCACATGATTTCTGTTGTGTGTGAACTGTCACCAAGAGACTGTTTTCATTTCTGGTGTGCAAGTGTGAATAAAACACTGTTTGATGCACAATCTGGACTCCTTGTTTTGCCTCTAAACTGCACCCGCACCGCTGTCTACCAGAGCGACTCCCCACAGGACACACCACATTTTTAAGTGGAATTATAATGTCAAGCATGTTAACATTAACTAATTAACATGAGAAATAACAAAAACATTGCAAAAGATGCTTCGGCATTGTTACGTCATTGGTAGTGCAAGTATTTAGTAAATCAGACATGTCTGACTGGTCTTCTTCAAGGCATATGTGATAAGTGGCATCTAGGCCCTAGACATATTGGCCCACAGTCACCATTGCGGCTGGACCTGAATTGTGGCTTATTGTGCACCATAAGTGGGGCGTCTGTGGCTCAAAATGTCACATCTGGTTTAAACATATTAAAGGAGTTTGCTCTTCTCCGGCATTGATGGTGTATTGCTAGGATATTTCATCAATGTCAGATAGGTGCGGTTCCTAACTTTGGGGCCCACTTTTATCTCCAGAAAAGGCCTGCTGAACAGAGAGCAGTAGTTCATGCATTGCCACCCTCCATTCACTGCTATGGGAGTTCCGAAAATAACTTTGCGCCAGCTCGGCTATTTCCAGCAGTTCAATATCGGTGAATGGAACGGCAGCCATGCTTGCGCAGTGCACTCTCAATTCACCACTAAGGGAGTTCCGAAAACAGCTGACCGCGCTTGATTCCTAGCGATGAATGGAGCTTGCATGGTGAACTCACCTTAACTTTTGTGGCTGTTCTGTAGATAGAAATTGGTCCTAGAGGTGGGATCCACATCTATCTTATGGCATAGATGCATATCCTAGTGAAATGGGAATACCACTTTAAGCAAATAAGTAAAAAAGAATAACCCACCAAGCCTTGCTTAGATAAGGAGTGTGGCTTAGCTTTAGTATTGTGTGGCTTACCCACAGGGTGGCTTAAGATGCAACATTTTGCACCAAAACTGTGCCAAAATTTTGGCACACATTTCTATAGCAAAGTAAGCCAAGTGGCAACCAATAGATGGTATAAAGTTAGGCAAAGGGATCTGTACATGCACCAGGTGTACCATCCAACATGAGACACTACTATCAATGTTGTAGTCCTTAGACTGCCTGGCCTACGTTTTCACTGCCTACATTTTAGACAGGATTGGTAAATCTGTCCCATTGTGTTAACAGGCTAATACAATATTAATCTGCTTCAGGTTCTTTCTTCTTCTTGATATACGTATCATTTCATTTCTGTGTCGATACTAACAAAATTAATCCTGAAAAGTGTTGGATTATGAGATTTTTTTGAGTATTGAATGCTGATTTAAAGGAATTTAAATGTATACACTTCTTATTTCCGAGCTTTTATTCATTTGTCATCATCTTTATCACAAGCTTACATTTCAGTCTGATCACCTCCATATATCATCTTGCCAGTCATCTTGATCCCCTTATTCTCCTCAACACTGGAGCCACTAGACATGGCAGGGAGGGCAAAGGCTATATTCCGTTGATAGAAACGCTTCCCGAAATTCCCTGAGGTTATAATTCAGGGTGCTGACTAAATTATTTCAGTGTAGAAACGTGCTTAATTATATGGATTACTGAATAAATTGTCAAGTGTAAGGAATTATTCTGATAAATTAAAATACTAATTAAACAGGCTGTTGCAGAATTTTGAGAACACTATAGGGTTCCGCTTCTTCAGGTAATTTGCATATCCTTCATCTATGAATTTAATTTTGAAGGGCTTCATTTTAGTATTTCAGAACCCTTTGTTTCACACAAATACAAAACGAAGTCTTATGTTGCCCATTGCTGTGAATGTTCCAAATGAGTTCTACTTTTATTAGGAAAAAGAAATTAAATTCTAAAATGTGTCCTTTTCTATTCCGGATAAATTGTAGAACTGTAATATGAAAAGAGAAAGATTTGATTTAAAAATAATGAGATTCTCCGACATTTTCAGCTTGCGCTTAATCCTTAAGAATGAAAAAAATAGGGATTTGTTAAGCACAAAAGTTTGATCCTGTGTTTTATCGATAGTTGAGGTATTTTTATTTTTATAATACTGATGTAAATATTCAGGTGATTTACCGTATGAACAGCAGCTCTGGAAAAGCCGTACATACTAATGTTTGTTGTCCTGGAAGTGCGAAGAATTGTAGCATGATTTGTCAGGCATTCTGATGGAGAACATGTTCTCATTGAAGAGATCCAGCTTAGGCTACTTTCACAGTAGCGTTTTTTGCGGATCCGTCATGGATCTGCAAAACGCTTCCATTAAAATAATACAACCGCATGCATCCGTCATTAACGGATCCAGTTGTATTATGTCTTATAGCTATGACGGATCCATCATGAACACCATTGAAAGTCAATGGGGGACGGATACGTTTTTTATTGTGTCAGAGAAAATGGATCCCTCATCATTGACTTACATTGCTCCGCACAACATCGCGGACAGAAAAACGCTGCTCGCAGCGTTATTCTGTCCCCGATGGGAATGCAACCAAATGGATCGGAATGCATTTTGGTGCACTCCGTTTCGTTCAGTTTTGTCCCCATTGACAATGAATGGGGACAAAACTGAAGCGTTTTCCTCCGCTATTGAGATCCTATGACGGATCTCAATAGCGGAATTGAAAACGCTAGTGTGAAAGTAGCCATAGTTAGGCAGTGTTTTATGGGAAAAAAATTAAGTTAGCTCTTTTCCAATAGGAAGAAAACAATCTCATATCAGCCAAACTAGAACTCTTCAGAAAGAAAGAGAAACTCATGATCATAAGCTATTCAAATAAACAGCCGTCTATGTAATGCATGACTCTGCTAAATCTCTTGGATGCCACTGAAGCAGTGCAAACCCCTAGAATAAGCTTGGCTAGGGGTTGTTGTAACATGAAGGAACTCCATTATAAATGAAAACCTGAGAAGGTCCAGGTTCTCTATCCTCCAGAAACCATCTGCTATTCAAATAAATTGTCTTCAATGTAATGTATGGACTTAAAGAGCAGCTCCCTATTGTGGCTCATAAAGTGGGTCCTAAATGGGGGAACTTCTGTAGACATTGGGCATATCGACAAGGGACATCTTTAGAGAAAAAAAGCCAAAACCAAACCCAAATTTTTGGCGATTACATTTGGGCAAAGTTCACAAAATGGCATTAGGAAAGATGAAGAAGGTGGATCAAATAATCCCAAGTGGTTTTCTGACCATTAAAAAAAACATAAAAAAATAACAATCTACATTGCACTTTATTTTTAAAGCTGTTACCACCGGCAGGGATGGACTTATTCATAGCCATAAGTGTTACTGTCTCTTTAAGATTACTAATGCTGGCTTGGCGTTAAAGTGCTTGACAGGAGACAGTCCCAGAATGTCTTCTGCAGCCAATTGTGGAACTTTCGATTTTGGGCAAATTTATTCACACCTCAATGAAATCACCCAACTGATTTGGCTGTAATGAATTCACACAGAATTTCATGAAATTCACTCATCACTATTCATCTTTATTAGGTTGCCCTTTTCAGGTTGATTCATGAGTGGCTTTTTCAGGGGGCAGTGTGTGTTCAGGAGTACTGTACATGATGATCTGCAAAAAGTTTGAGCCCACAAGGCTGGCAACTACTCAGATAGCCTTCTCTGACTCCGGTGGTGTATAGAGCACAACGATGCCATCCAGACATTTTTGAGTTATTGAGAAATCCTGTTCCACTATTTCATTGACATAAAACATGCGTATGTTCTGCTGATGGCTCCTGCAGGGTAATGTTGGTCTTTGTAGTCCACCAATGATCACACTGGAGTGCTTGTAACAGAAATACAGATTATAACATTGTTAGTGCAGATAGAAGTCAACATTAGTATGGTGCTATAAAAAAAATAACTGTTGCTTTTTCCAATACATGACGTCTTTCTAGGTCTTATGCATCTGTGCTAAGGGCGCTAATGGGCTGACACAGCTGCCATGTAGGTGTTATAACAATAATGGCTTTCAAAAGGATGCAGATTCTGCCTGACACGCTAATCGCAATGGCTGGCTATCATGCTTACGCTCTGTATTAAGTCCCTGGTAAAATAATACTTTTTTGTGTCAATGTTCGGCCTAAGAATGGAATATAATTAGGATGCTTGTCTTTCATAGTGATCCCCACTCTACTGATAGGTACTGATAGAGTACATGCTTTGAAAAGACTTGCAGACATTTGATGACTCATGCTCGTAAGATAAATAACTGTTCGCTTTTTTTCTTGTCCTAATAGCTGCGAATAAAGAGAAGCTTGAAAAATCCACAGAACTAAGAATCCTGCAGACAGGGGTGGCTGAGGTAGGACCTTCTATTTTCTTTCTTTTATGTGTTTTATATAGAAAAATATCTGTTGTTTTGCAATATAAATGCTCGTACCATCAAAGTAGAGTTCTGCTGGCTTCTCTAATACACTGTGCCCCATAAAAGTTGTATTTAAGTGTTCTTTTGGACTAAAATACCGATGACCCATTCTTAGGGCATGTTCACTTATGTTGCATTCAAGTATTGCAAATTCAGCATGTAGTCACTACAGGATCTGTACCAGAAATCTGACTATCAACCTGGATGTCATTGGCACACCTTTAATGGAGGCAGACCAGTTGACTACTATGGGGGCCAAGGAGATGGGGGCCCTTGCACTGGACTGCTTCTTCTTTCGTTTCCTGATGGGTATCTGGCTTGGTTATTTTTCCTTATCATGTTCCAAGGCTTGTTAAAAAGTCAGACTTTGAGTCACAGAGAGCCAATTCTGATAAGTGGCGCTATAAGATGGTTCTCTTTT
The DNA here is from genome assembly GCA_033119425.1 of Bufotes viridis. Lineage (NCBI taxonomy): Eukaryota > Metazoa > Chordata > Amphibia > Anura > Bufonidae > Bufotes > Bufotes viridis. Next base: position 385,838,892 of record CM065593.1, on the reverse strand, counting down.
CCTGGAGATATCTTTTTGCATATCTTCCTGATGAAAAAACACAGCATTTACATGCAGCAACCACTGGGGAGAGTTAAGTGCAACATATTAGTACAACTTTTAATTCAGTCAATCCTAACCCTAAGTTCACACCTGAGCGTTTTACAGCACGTTCAAACGCGCTGTAAAACGCTCAACACATGAAAACCAATGCTTTCCTATGGCCCTGGTTCTCACTTGAGCGTTTTACAGCGCGTTTGAACGCGCTGTAAAACGCCCGACGCATAAACAAGTACTTGAGCTTTTTTTGGGGCGTTTGTCGCGCGTTTTGTGATTGACACCACAGTAGTCAATCACAAGAACGCGCGTACGAACTTGCGTTTCCTCTTTGCAAAAACGCGCTGAAATACGCGCGACAAAAACGCACGTAAAACGTGCGTTTCAAGAACGCTCAGGTCTGAACCCAGGGTAACTGCATATATTCTTAGGCACTGAGCTCCCCCTAGTAGTGGCCAACTTCATAATAGAAGGGAAGCAGGAGATAAATCAATGTATTTATGCCAGTCCTCTGATATAGAAGTTTAATAGTTTTGTTTTTCATTAAAATTTATACTGCTAAATTAAAAAAACATAAATTTATCAACAATCTGGGGCATTGCACTGCATGGGAGTGATTGATGCATGCGCACTGGGAAACTGGGTGGGACAAGGGGGTCCCTACAAACTTTTCCAAAATGTTTCCATTGCGCCTTATGAGATCTCTGTACTCCCCTACTCAGGGGTGTATATAGAAGACATTGGGCCCCATAGCAAGAATCTGTTTGAAACAGCAGAGGCCTGTGGTTCATGTCTGCGACCAGCAAAAATGTCGATCACAGGCATTTTAACCCCTTAGATAAATGGTGGTTTTAAAAAGTACAACTTGTCCTGCAAATAAAAAACCCATCATATGGTTATGTGAATGGAAAAATAAAAAAAGTTATGGATCCAGGAAGACAAGAAAAATGAAAACGCAAAAAAAAAACAAAAAAAAAAAAAAAAACTCAGGTATCCAACAGGTTACTATAAAACCTCAGAACCCTTAATTACTATCAGACCAGACCCTTATATTAATTTACATCCCAGACCTCAAAATTTATTCAGACCCCTAGACTAATTTAAGACCCCAGAACTGACCCACGGTAGCAAGAAAGGCAAAAATACAGCCCATTATCTATTTATTTAATACAATAGATAATGGCCCATTTTTTATGTGAAGGAGGCCCACGTCCCCATTACATTCTTTACTAGGGGCAACTGTTTTAGAGCAGAAACAAAAAGTGTCTTTTTTTATGCATGTTTGTATGTGAGTTTATGACATGCTTATCATTTTTCTCTGTAGATGATTAGTATTGTTATGTACTGTGCTAATAGTAATCCGCTAATCATTTTCTGTGTTGTATCAGAATATGTATATGTATCAGTATGTGTGTGCCAATAGACATTTAGTAAACTGTTTATGGTCCCCATGAAATGACAGTATTAATACGTCAAATGCTCCAATCATATTGACCAAGGAATCTATATTATTCAGTAACATAGGTGTTCAGTATAGTAGATTTTGCAATTAGATCCTTGATCTTTGGATGCTGAAACAGTCATGTCCCTGTGAAAAAATGACTCATCCGTCTACAGATTTATAATTGTATTGCATTAGGCTACACTTTGATTGCAATTCCGGTATGTTACATGCGTGGGTAATTTCCGCTGAGCAAAGAGAACCATCCTTTTCCCTGTTGGAGAGAAAAAAAAAAAAAATATATATATATATATATATAGCTACAAAAAAAGACATCAAAAATACTACTATCACCTGGAATATCTCAAGCCAAGATGCCCTGTGTTTATTTACTTGACTTCCTACTGTAAATTCAGGGACTGATTTCATCGGGGTTGCCTTCACTGACATTTCGTTCTTCCAAGTTGTAATTGGAGGTAGAAAACTAATTTTACTGTACCATGATTATGCAACTGAGGTGTTCGGTGCACAGAGAGGTGTCCCAGAGCCCCTTGATGCACCTTAGCTTCTCCACTGTGTATCAGTTGCTACTCTCCTTCCCCTTTATACAGTTTATGGATGATGTCATCAGTGCATGCACAGCAGTCATTTGCGCTGCAGGGAGGCATAATCAGATGTAATGCGGCACAGGTGTGGGTTTACTGAGCCAAAATGCCTGGCCCTGACAACAAAGAGAAGAAGCGCAGTGGTAATTGGAGGGGATAAGATGAACCGGAGGGGGATCAGGTTCATCCCTTGGTCCTCATTGCAATGGTTTTACATAACAACGGTATCTTTTACTAAGCCATATCAAACCACCCAGGTATTATGCCTTGTTCTATAGAGGTCATCCTGCTGACAGATGCCTTTTTATATTATGTGGTTCTGTGTTAGTAGAATCATCACCAAAATGCAAGTGGATATGCCAAGATTAGGTGTGACATGATACAAACCCTCTAGTGTCTGTTGTACCTTTTCCTAATATCTAAACAATTTGAGACATCCCCATAGCATGTGGATCATGTCAGCAAGGCTAGGTCTACACTGTATTCTTGACCATGATGCCAGGGGCATAGCTATTGGGGGTGCAGAGTTAGCAGTCGCTACCGGCCTCAGGATCCTAAGAGGCCCCAAAGACCCTTGTGCCGCATAAGAAGACACCAATATTATAGAAAGTGCATGCTGGTCAAGTTACACCTCTGGCTGGAGGGAAGGGGTTAGGTCAAGAATTTGGCATGGGTTATGGGTTGGGGCACCATTTCAATTTTTGGCTCAGGCAGCACAAAGGCTATGTGCTTTCCTGCCCCTGGCCACAAAACACTGAGGGAAGGGGGGCCCAATCTGAATTGCACCAGAGCCCATGATCCTTTAGCTACGCCTCTGCACGACGCCCATCCCTTAACCAAGAATCACTGTTCAGCAGTACAGCCACAGAAATGAATGAGGTCACGACGTGTCTCATAAGCTGCGACAACGCAACCCCAGAACCGCAAAAAGTTCCAAACCTGCTCAATCTATTTTCAATTCTGAGGTCACGCAACTTGCGAGCCGGGCTGCAAACTCATTCATTTCTATGGCTGCACTCCTACACAGCGATCCTTGGCCGCTCGACAGGTGTAGGGCAAGATTGCTGTGTAGCTCCAGCTTTACATGGATGTTGTTAGGAGATTGAGTACAGTGTATTGTGCATTCCAATCCCTGAGAGTTGGCTGCTGAAAAACAGTCATATTCCTGTATTCCGTGACCAAGTGAATAAATTACTTATCCACCAAAAATGCATGTACTTGACATGCATGCGTAATTTCCACTGGGGTAAGAGAAGCATTTTAGTTATATTTATCTAAGCTTTTTCATATTTTAGTCCAGGAATAATTACATCTAATATACAAGGTAATATGGAAATGTTGTATTGACTTTATTGTTTACTATGTTACGATTGCGAAATGTTAATCAGATTGCATGAATTGAAATGTACAGTAGGTCCTTTGCACGCAGAGGTCGATGCAATGTGCTAAGAGGGTGAGGCGTCTATAGGAATAAATGTAGAGATTAATGACATAAATAATAGACAACTGAGAGAAAATACAGCACTTACATGTTATGCTTCTCTTTTCTTAATCTATTCTCTCCCATGTCTCAATCATATGGTAAGGAATAATAATACTAAATGACCTATAATTCATCCATTTTGTCAGGCCTTGTCATAGATACGCATAAACTGAACCTCAGTCTGAGAGGTAGCTTGCTGTTGTTGAAACCTTCTACACTGCTATGTTTGCATGGGAAGGTTGAGATAATTAAGTCTTCACCTTTCCCATTGGAAATGGGGGGAATATGAAAAATTTTAATTTGCATAATTTCTAATACTACTGTTGTCAGGAGTTTTCCCAGTATAAATACTGTGCATAATTGTGATAGGAGGGTTGCCATGCTGACCAGTCATGCCCAAGCTACCAGTGAGGATGGTAGCCTAGCCATTCAGGTCCCTGGCTCAGCGTCGATCCTAAAGCTAGGCAGGATATTTACGTTTTGTTGTTCAGCCATTACATTTATGGTTATTTTGTTGTATCCTGGCTCCATTCTGTTTGATATCATATTCCTGTAACTGACTACTGGCTTGCTCTCCTTGTAAGCTGACCTTGACTCTTCTGTGGATTAACCAATTGATTTCTCGTTGTACCTCCCTGGTCATCCTGGTAGGTCTGCCACTAGTATGCCCGCGCCAGTTTACTGCCACCAACTTCTGGAGACGTAACATGGGTCCCTAGCAGAAAAGTCCCTTCTGCCTTGTGGCCGGCTCTGTTGAGGAACCTAGGGGTAGTCTTAGTTTCCTACCCCCCTGAGTGATTTTTAAAGACTGGTAGCAGTTTTAGGGTTGACTGGCTGTGGTCCAGACAGTGACCTTAGTATATCCTACATCTCTCTTCTTATGTGTCAGAGAATGCATTGGGTTCCCTCAAACATCAGGGCATATGGACTGCTCCTCTGCCTTCTCTACTGTTCATGACACTGTTCACTTCATCTAATAAATAGAAGAGAAATATCACAGTACTTTTAGAGGAGAGGTTCTGGTAGTAGGTTCCCAAACCAGCAATACAATTAATAATTCAAACTTCCGCTAATTCCGTTTTTATTGGTTTCTCATCTTTTTAGGCGCAAATCAGATTATAGGCCAGCAGACCTTCTTCAGGCTCGTTGATTGCCCAGACAGTAAAACATGAAAAAACCATGGCAATGTAATTGCTGTGGTAATGTCTTGTGTCTTAATGTTGGCTCAATTGAATGGCCTGAAGAAGGTCTGCTGACCAAAAATGTTTGCCTGTAATCTGATTTGCCCCTAGAAGATCAGAAACCAATAAAAACAGATTGAACAAGATTTTAGTGTGCTGAAGTTTCAATTATCTAATGAATGACCTAGAAAATGGGGACACTTAACCCAATACGACATTTATAGTAGTTTGTAAAGGTTAATTTCATGGCATACCACATTCCTCTTCTCCTTCATCATCCGTTTTTTTTTTTTGTGTATATTTTTAGATACTATGTTATCTTTACCTACCCTTAATTTTTGCATCATGAAATTTCACCTTGAAAATTGGAATCTGGCAGCTTGATGAATTAATCAAAGCCAACAATTCACCTGATTGGAGAATATCACTATTTTCTTCTTAAAAAGAAGAGCAAATTAATGACTCCTTAAGGTGAATTAGTGCTGAGTGTCCCTATGTGGCCTCACATAACATCCTAGATAACATGGTATTAGCTATCCTGCTGCTGGCACTTTCGTAACTTATATGCCCCATTGGGAGCTGACTTCGGAGACAATCACTTGCCAGCAGGGTCTATTCATAAATAAACTATTTGTCCCTATTAATAACATTTAGGATACCATTAATCGTAAATAGATAGCCATAATTTCCTCTGATTAGCTCTAGGAACCCTAGTTTGATATTGGAAGCTCTCACCCAATCCTTGTTCTTTTGGGATGGACATGCACGTTATCTCTCTAAAAGGTTAGAGGCTGAGAGGTGGGTGTATACACATAGTTTCACTCTTCCAAAACAATACAGAATCAGCTTTAGTGCTAATGTATAGTGTTTGGCGCGAATATTCAAATTGCGAATTTGTATCTTCGAGAATTCGCGAATATTTAGAATATAGTGCTATATATTCTCAATTTTTTTTAATCTGTTTCTTGCTTGTGGACCAATGAGAAGGCTGCAATGTCTAAACTTAGCAACATCCCTAGCAACCAATAGGAAAGTTGCCTACCCCTTACTATAAAAGAACCTCCCCAGCAGCCATTTTCTGCAGTTTTTTTTACAGTTCTGAAAGAGACAGCAGTGTCATTGCTGTGCTCTGTGCTTTCCTGTGTCATTACATTACATAGTTTGTTAGCTTATATACAGGTGAAAAATTCAAATATCGTGCAAAAGTGCATTTATTTCAGTAATGGAAATTAAAAGGAATTGCATTAATGCAGCTTAAAATTTGAATTTTGTGAAAAGGTTCAATATTCTAGGCTCAAAGTGTCACTCTAGTCAGCTAGTTAATCCATACCCCCTGAGCAAAGGGTACCCCAAAATTGTGACTTTGGGGTTTCATAAGCTGTAAGACAAAATCATCCAAATTATAACAAATAAAGGCTTGAAATATCTCGCTTTGCATGTAATGAGTCTATCTCATATATTAGTTTCACCTTTTAAGTTGCATTAGTGAAATAAATGAACTTTGCACGATATTCTAATTTTTCGAGTTTCACCTGTATGTATTTTACAGATAGTTAGTGGGTGATAGTCAGTGTAGGTTAGGTTGTGATATAGTGTAGCTGATAGGTTCCAGTGCAGGGTGTTAGGTAGTGTGATATCTTCTGCTGTCCATACATACATGCTACATACATAATGCTGTGATGTCACAAGTTCACAACAATACTTAGTGCACCAATCACTAATATGTAGTCAGACCTGCTAAAATGTGAAGTTGCACGTATTGCGCCAAAATATTTGCATCATTAGTGCCGATTTACGCAATTGCGAATATATTGGAGCACTCCATCTGCATATAAAGCTATTGTAATGTTCTGCCGTGCCAACCATTATCTTCAGTCTCAGGAAACTTCTAGCAGCTTGAAAAATGTGCCAAAAGTGACCCACGCCTGTATTGTAACATAGTAACATAGTATATAAGACTGAAAAAAGACATTTGTCCATCCAGTTCGGCCTGTTTCCTACAAGTCGATCCAGAGGAAGGCAAAAAACCCCTGTGAGGCAGAAGCCAATTTTCCCCACTTAAGGGGAAAAAAATTCCTCCCCGACTCCAATCAGGCAATCAGAATAACTCCCTGGATCAACGATCCCTCTCTAGTAGCTATAACCTGTAATATTATTACACTCCAGAAATAAATCCAGTCCCCTCTTGAATTCCTTTATTGTACTCACCATCACCACCTCCTCAGGCAGAGAGTTCCATAGTCTCACTGCTCTAAAATTGCACGAGCATTACACGAATATTACATTGCCGATTTTCTCAATCAAGAAAATAATGGCGAATTCGCAAATTTATGGCGAATAATCACCCAAATATTCACGAAATATCGTAAATTCGAATATTGCCCCTGCCGCTCATCACTGCTAATGTACAGAACGTATGCCGGTCTTGAAGAATATACCAGTTCCAGCAATTGTGACATCTATGGAAGAAGCTCAATGAGCATTTTAGGTATAAATGATGTCCCTTACAATAAGTCTACATATAGTGAAAATTCTTTGGATTTCCAGCCAGATTGGCGGGTGAAAAGTATGAAGTGCGTTAAAGGGTTTATCGCATGATTATTGTAAAAAGTTTAAATCAGACATCATATAGTACATGACAAAGCTAGACCCAGCCCTGTACCTCACATGGATTCAGAGATCTCCCCATTCATTGTTCCAATTGCTCTACTAGATTCCCTTCAGGCTGACAGCTCAGGGGTATATTCTTTCTGCTGCAGCTCACTCCTTATCACAGCTCAGGGGGCACGTCATTTCTGCTGCAGGTCTCTTCCATCACAGCTCAGGGGGTGTGTTCTTTCTGCTGCAGCTCTCTTCATGTAACTCTCACAGCTTCTAACAGTAGATATGGCTGGTTGACAGCTGAAGGATGGAACTGAGCACGTGTGACCACCTAAGAGACTGTCATGTATTAAATGATGTCTGATTTTCAATCATGGGATAGTCCCTTTAAAGGGAGTCTGCCACTATGATTCTGGATGATTATGTGCTGTATTACATGGGTAGTACTGGAGAGAAGGAGTCCAGATCAGTATTTCTTACTTTCTTACTGCCTTCCTCCCCCTCTATCAGCGCAGATTACAGTCTGGACGGCTGAGTTTGCTCTCAATGTAGATGCAAAAACAGTCAGAAATATTCTCGCCCCTTCTGTCAATAATCGACCATGTCAAGGTGAGAGGGGTATAACAAGGAGGATTTATTATTATACCTCAGGATGATTATTTCAGTAGATGAAAAAACACCCCCAACCGGTGAAGTGATCCATATATTAAAAGCCACCGCTGTCAGACCGCTAATTTATCGAATGATTGAAACACTGTCTGGTTTGCAAACCTTGGCATAACACGTCCACATATTAATTTTCATCTCCTCTAAGATGACAGCGATGAAAAAGAAAATATTTAATTCCTCGTTAACACATGAATAAGCAGATACTGTCATCTTCTACCAAACAATAACAGGATTATCTTGAGAACTGTCAGTTTATAGCAAAACACAGTGTTGTCCAAATTTTCATAAAAAAAAAAAAAACAGCAGTGGATAGAATTCAAGATCAGAGTAATAGGACGAAGGGAAATCTGCATTCATGGTAATAAATATTCATATTTGTCTGCTCAGGAGATGGAAATCTAATCAAGGGGCTATTGATGCACTCGCTACCCTGTCTCACTCTCTCGCTCTTTTTTTTTTTTTAAAGCAAGGCGTTTCATCTAAATTGGGTTTGATATGGAAATTTGTCTCTCTCCAAGTCCTTCAGGCCACGAGCATGCTGGGATAACAGTGGAAGTGTCCAGTATATTAGACGCTGCAGTTGGTTGCCACTTTTGTAAATGGAATAAAAGCCAAAGCAATAAGAGGAGATTGTTTTATGCCTCCTAAATTAGCTATTCTTTTCAGTATTATTATATACAGGATTGTCTTTATTATTTATATTTTTATCTCTCTCTTTAAAGGCTATGGGCACCTTTGGGGAATTTTTTATGACTGCATTTTACTCATTTTGGGCTAAAAATCATATTTGCAATTGGTCTTTATTAAAAACTTTCAGCCCTTTTTGAGACACAAGGGTTAAAAAATCAGTCTGTTCAGTCACTTCTCAGTCTTATCAGCTGACAGATCATTTGAAGTGTTATCTTGGATCTCCTGACCTCATAAACAATCATTATAGCTAAAATCCTCGAATTGATAAGAATATGGGTTAAAGGGAACCTGTCATCAACTTTATGCTGCCCATATTAACAGTAGTATAGAGACAGGTGAGTTGATTTCAGCGGTCTGTCACTTATAAGTTAAAAGTAAGTGGTTGCCGAGAACATCACAATCATTGCAGACTGGGCCTGGAAAAGAGTCCCGGCCACCTGAAAAGAGTCCTAGTTATTCATGAATTTCTGCTCTTCTTGCCCACCTGCTGATGACTGACAGTCTTCTACCTAGTTTTCTCCCTTTCTCTTTAGGAGAGAACTGCCAGTCATCAGCAGATGGATGAGAGTGTGGGAGATTATGAATAACCAGGACTCTTCTCAGGTAGATTTGACTCTTTTCAAGGCCTGTGCTACAATGATTATAATGCTGGTTCTCAGCAACCACTTACTTTTAGCTCATGAGTGGCACACCGCTGAAATCAGCATTTCTGTCACTATTTTATGCTGCCCTCAGTGAGATCAGCATAAAGTTGATTACAGGTTCCCTTTAAATGACATACAGTTGACAAACAGTTTAATGACAGTAGATATACACGACAAGGGAGAATAAAAGAACATGGAGACAAGGAGGAAGGAACAAAAAGGTGGAAGGAAATAAAGATCTACATGCCTGTGGCATGTATGCAGTTACACAGGGAGCGGACTCCCTCTGTCTCCCATTGGCACCCCACAAATGAGATTGTGGGGTGCCTCTGTTAGTACAGGCAGACTGGGGTCTAGTGAAGGCCAAGGCCTGCCTCCAGCATTTCTCAGGAGGCTGCACCTCTCTGGCGCAGACTGCAGGTGAATGTCAGTATAGCACTGACATTAAAATACAATGCACTACAGAAATAGTGTATTGTATTTAAGAAGCAATCAAAATATCACCTATTATATTCCCCTTATGGAACTATATAATGGTTAAGAAAAGAAAGATAGAAAGATAGAAAAAAATGGAAAGATAAAATCTCCATATTTGGTATCGCTTTGTCTCTATCGACCTGCACTACACAATTATCATGTAATGGATCCTGTATGAACACTGAAAAAAAAAAAAAATGCCTAATTGCTGCGTTTTTCTTATTTGCTACCTAAATATAGGGGAATAAAAAGCAATGAAAAAGTGTTATGTTCCCCAAAATGATTCCAATCAAATATACAATGTGTCTTGCAAAAATCAAGCCCTCACACAGCTCTGTAAAAAAACATTTTCTTCTTTTATAAAAAATAGGGTTTTTATTGCACAAAAGTAGTAAAACGTAAAAAAAACATATATAAATTTGGTATGACTATAATCGTACTGACCTAGAGAATAAAGTTGACATGTTATTTCTGAGGAAAAATGAACACTGCAAAAATTATAACGTAAAACTTCAGTGGAGGTATTGCTGCTTTTTCCTATCCCCCTCCCAGCAGGAGTTAATAAAAGTTTATCAGTAAGTTATATGTACCCTAAAATGGCACTATTAAAAACTACAGCTTGTCCTACAAAAATCAAACCCTCATATGGCTACATAGATAGAAAAATCTTGGAAGGCGACAATAAAAAAATAAAAAAATATGTGCTTGGTCAGTGAGGCCCAAAACAGGCTGGTCATTGAGGGGTTAAACCTTCTTGGCGCTTATTACAAGTGGTATTGGTACTTGGTGGCATTGGCACAGTAATGCAATTCGGCCCATCTTGCAGCAGAACTGTATTGAGAAAAATGGTATTCAACTTACTTTGACAACATACAACCTTTTGTAGGCCAGCAGGATGCAACATATCTCTCCATAGATGTGCATGGTGGTGCAGTATGCAGCACAAGAAACAATTGCAGAGATGCTTTTTCCTATTCACTGTTAAAGGGACGTGTCTTACTGGAAAAAAGGGGCTTGGTTGATCGTAAAAAAAATGTATAACTTAATGGGGTTGTCCAAGTTATATTAATTGATGATGACCTATCCATATATTCGAAAATTCGCAAATTCGTAATCTCCAGCCATTATTTTCTTGTTTATGAAATGTCGCATAAAAACTCTGCAGTAAATTAGCATAAAATTCAGCATAAATTAACATATAATTTCGATAAACTGGCATTCTAAGATACCTTTTAAATACCAGTTTATCCGATCTTTAACGCTAATCTATGCGAGTGTATTATGCGGACTTCCGCAAACAAGAAAATAATGCCATTATTCTATTGGCATGCAAAAATTTGCATATAGACAATCCCTATAAAGTCTAATATTCAGGATGGTCGAATATATTTGATTGTGATATTCTAAATATTCGCGAATTCTCGAAGTGCTGATATTCGCGATTAAAATTCGCAATTCGAAAATTCGTGATCAACACTAATCGTGGCATGGCCCATTTGCAGTTTAGTCCTATTCAGGTGAAAAGGCCTCGGCTGTGATATCAAGCACGGCCAGTTTACAATGTATGGTCCTCCACGTGGTATCCTGTGAAGAGGCAGCAGCCCTCCAAGAGAATTGGGGCCTCTTGGATGCCGGGAGTTGGGCAACCACCGATCAGATATTGATGACCTATCCTGAGGTTAAACCATCAATACTGAACTCCTGCAAAAAAACCAAAACCCCTATAGAGTCCATTCAGACGTCCGCAATTCTGCGGAACGGGTGCAGAACCATTCACTCTCTATGGGGCAGGAATGGATGCGGAGAGCACACTATGTGCTCTCTGCATCCACATTTTCGAAGCGCGGCCCCCGAACTTCTGGGCTTCGGCTCCACAAAAAAATAGAACATGTCTTATTCTTGTCCGCAATTGCGAAGGGAAGGGGCGCTTTCTTACCGACAATCGGCTGTAAAATCGTGTGGTGTAAACCCGCCTTTAGACAAAAATGGATTTATAGATTCCCCAAATTTGTTACGCCATCCCAGTTTGTCAGGCCCCGGTTTACAGAGGTGAGTCTTCTATGCTTGATGTGTGATGCCCAAGAAAACTGCTGAGACTGACCACTTTATTTGAGTGGAACTGTCACTAATCCTATTGTTTATAGGCAGGCATGGCATGACTTACATGGCCATGCTAGAGACAGTAGTATATTCTCTTTTTTGGCATCATTAGCATTGATGAATTCTCTTCTTGCCCACGCTGTATGTAGACCTTTTTACTCTATTTATTTATAAGGAATCATTATCATATATACACTTTGTGTCACTTGCATAGATGTATTTTACTATTAAACAATCATGTATTCTTCAATTATATGTAGTACAATTATGACCTGGGCCACTGGGATGGTGTTTTTTGTCCCCTACCCCCCTTTTTTAACATTTATCTATTTGTATTAAGTGACAATAAAGTTATATATTTTTCTAAATTTGGAAATTTATGGGCTCCAGTTTCTCCTTTGTTTTCTGCTTGATTTATGAGCTTTTCCTGTTACATGTATTGAGTGTCCTGTTACATGCCGCACTATTAGAGTGATTATTGTTTAGGCTAGGACACTTGAGGTCGTGTTTGTTCTTTTGTTTTTGACAGTATTCTGCGTATATACTAAAAAAAAGCTCCTAAATGAGAGTAACTCTTTGTTGTGGATATGCAGTATGATATTTAAAGGGGTTTTATACCATAAAAATGTGGCAGCATCTTAGAGTGGCTTAAAGGGGTTTTCTGGGATCACCTAGGTTGTTTAAGGCTGGATTCACATCACGTTTTTCCCATCTGTTTAACACATACAAAAAATGTATAAGTTAAACGGATGCCTCGGACTGATGCCACACAGTGGCATCCGTTCACCAAAGAGTGCCATTGTAAAAAAAAAAAGTAGACTTTTTATTAAGGTGAAATATATGTATATGTTTTTCTTACTGGGCTATGCAGGATACAAGAACCTGGTGTGCTGCGTTTTGTATAATTTTTTTTCTAACATATACGTCAAATTGAGGCATAAAACGTGATAGGAACCCACCCTAACAGATATACTCATTGTAGTTCCTTACCTTATGTACATCTTCCTTATGTTTTTTTTTTTTTTTTTACAAATTGGACTCTCCTGACCTGTTTTCACCGTGTACCCAAATCACTGCAGATTACATCATATATGTAGCACTTCCTGTTCCCGTATCCAACCAAACCCATGATGCACTTCTCCTTTTTCTGCCACAGCTCCAGCACCGCCCCTAACAACACCCACCTTGTTTATAGCTCCTCCCACCCAGCTAGTTACCTAGACTCTCCCCTATCACTGCCCCATTGCTTCTTTGACACGCCCATGGACATAACATCACAAGAAATATCAAAGAGCTGCATGGTCATGTGACCACAGCCCAGAACGAGATATAGGTGCAAAATTATAGCTGTCTTCATAAATGATTATTTTAAAGGATTTTGAGGCAAACCGGAAAATCCCTACAAAAATGTAGAATTGTTACTGACTCATTTATTTCCTGCCGCTGCTGTTACAACGCTGACCGGGTCTCTCCTTTCTGCTCCGATCTCAAAACCCTGAAGTAACTGCTAAGTGATTGGCTGACAGCATCTGCAGGTATTTCCTGCATGTTGCGATGGAAGCAGGAAGTAGAGATCAGTCATGATTCAGATATAATTGGAACAGCAGTAGAAGGGATCGGTGAAGTGAGCCCACTGCCGCCAATTAGTTTTGAGCTGAAAAACAAGGGGACAAGGGCAATGGTAAGACCTTCTACTGGTCACTCTAACATCTACCCAAGGGATGGTTCATTCAGAGAAGAAGAGGCAAATCTTGACATCATAATGTGTAATATGTAGCATGTTGCACTCAATTTTCAAAATGTGTAGTAAAATGCAATGAAAAAGTTTATGACTCCTCCACAATCCTAGGGGCTAAGGGTACTTTCACACTAGTGTTTTTCTTTTCCGGTATTGAGTTCCGCCCTAGGGGCTCAATACCGGAAAAAAATTGATGAGTTTAATTCTAATGCATTCTGAATGGAGAGCATTCGGTTCAGGATGGATCAGTCCCTCTTACGTTTTTTGGCCGGAAAAAATACTGCAGCATGCTGCAGTATTTTCTCCGTCCATAATTCTGGAACACTTGCCGGATCCGGCATTAATTTACATTAAAATGTATTAGTGACGGAACCGGTCTTCCAGTCTGTGCATGCGCAGACCTTTAAAAATGTGAAAAAGATAAATACCAGATCCATTTTTCCGGATGACAACCGGAGAGACGGATCCGGTATTGCAATGCATTTCTGAGACGGATCTGCATCCGGATCTGTCTACAAATGGTATTGTTTCCATACACGTTGCTGGACTCGGCAGGCAGTTCTGGCGACGGAGCTGCCTGCCGGAATCCAGCAACGTAAGTGTGAAAGTAGCCTAAGTAGATAATGTTTCTAGAAAGGTTTGTAATTATCATATTTGGTTTTCTATTGGATTTTATGGAAGTTGTTATTTCCTGGCTTTTAAAACAAAATTGAACTGGCTATTTCTGATTGACTGATTGACTGATAAAGTCTACAATAACCTGTCCAGTCCCGCACCAGTTATGTGATATTTACAATGCTTTGACTTTTGAGTAAGCATACACATAAAATATTCCAATGCATTTAGCATCTTGATACAAAAATATCCTTGTCAGTTGGAATCACACATTTTAATGAGATGTTTATTAGCAGAACATGTCATTGAAAATTAAAATGTGTCAATTTCTCTGCTGGTGTAATTGAAACAAAGTAATTTCTTGGAGATAAACTGATAATTAGTCATAAGCCAAATTTTGTAAATTTTGTGGCCACACATTAACAAATATTGGATACACATTTCTTGACAGAATATCTGTAATTATGTTTTTTTTTTACTTTTAAGCTGGTCATTTCATATCACACATCTTGGGATACATTAAACCAAGAGTAAAGGTTGGGATAACACATTTAATACAGCTTATGTATGTGGCAAATCTGAGTACATGGAATTTGTACAGCAGCAAATACAAACCCTAAAAAACTTTAGATTCAGCACTGAATATTTGTAAAAATTTGGCGAACTAGAAACAAACCAAATCTCAAAAGGTTGGCTCATTTCTAGTAAACACCCTTAGCTCTTTGGGCTGTTATTAATACCTGGATAGATCTGAACTCATCTATCTGTAACACATTAATAACAAATTATATTTTTATTACATGAATTAGAATATTTCCTGGTTTGTACCGTCTTCTCGTGTATTCGTCTTCTTTGCCTGTTTCCTAGCGCAAACCTAACAAGCTGACTGGGAATCCCCAGTGAGTACATTAGTGGAGAGTTTCCTTAGCACTTTTTCTATCACCATTTAGCAGGTACAGCAATTAAAAGTCTAATGAAACTACTGGTGATGACGCTTTACATTAATTTACTGCTATCAAAGGACATCCCTATATAACTGATTAATCATTGCCTTAAAGAAGATAAACACCTTCAGGGGCAATTATTTTTTATGATTACATGTAGCGATAAGCTAATTTTTCAAAAGTTCGATTTGGCTGGTTTGCCAAATTTTACAAAAAAAATTGCTTCATGACCAATTACTTTGTCACGAGTCGCATTTTTTTCTATGTAGTGGGTGCAATGAAAGTGTAAAAATTAACAATAGTGTAACAGTAGCATCTGAGTGTAAAAATTAACATTAAAAAAAATGAAATCAAACTTACCGCGTCCATTTGCTCATGACGGGCCGGCCGCCGCCGTCTTGCTTGAAAATCTTGCGCGGCCGACATGGTGACATCATACGTCACCACACATCGGATTTTGGTCGAGATCTTTAATCAAGATGGTGGCTGGCGGCCCATCATAAGCAAATGGAGGAGGTAAGAATGAATTTTTTTGTTTTTTTATACTATTTCAGGTTAAATCGATTCACTTACACGAAACACGAGGAAATTCGGCTTCGAGGCGAATCAAATTTATCCTGAAATTTGGATCGAATTCCACTTCGTAAGATTTGATTCGCTCATCTCTAATTACATGTTACTCATGTTGGGATAAAAATAATAATTTTCAATTGCTCTTTATTAAAAATGTGTTTTTGTCCTACAGGGTTAAGTTTCAGTGTATCTGCAGGCTGCTGCTCTGATGGCTGGATGAATAGCCCTTATCTCTGAATTCCTGACAGCTCATAAAAACTCATTTATAGCTTAATTCTCAGCAAACTGATAAGAATATAGCTTAGGCTACTTTCACACTGGTGTTTTGGATTCCGTTTGTGAGATCCGTTTCAGGGATCTCACACACAGTCCAAAACGGATCAGTTCAGCCCCAATGCATTCTGAATGGATAAGGATCCGTTCAGAATGCATCAGTTCGGCTCTGTTCAGTCTCCATTCTGTTCTGGAGGCGGACACCAAAACGCAGCTTGCAGCGTTTTGGTGTCCGTCTGACGATGTGGAGCCGAACGGATCCGTTTTGACTTACAATGTAAGTCAATGGGGACAGATCCGTTTTCAATGACACAATATGGTGCATTTGAAAACGGATCCGTTCCCCATTGACTTTCAATGTAATTCAAAATGGATCCGTTTTGACTTTGACAATTTTTTTTAAAGCTAATTCAAACGGATCCGTTCTGAACGGATACAAACGTTTGCATTATAGGTGCGGATCCATCTGTGCAAATACCAGACGGATCAGCACCTAACGCCAGTGTGAAAGTAGCCTTAAATGAGCGTGTATGAGCTGTGAGGAGTTCAGATATAAGGGCTATGCATCCAGCCATGAGAGCAGCTGTCCAGATAATTATATTATTTTCATGCTGCCCTCTGTTGCCCCACTGTGTGCTGATAAAGCTGCGTGAGATGACATTGTCCGGACTGCTGAGCTCAGGCTTAGGAGGCCCTCTCCTCTGTGTCTGGACAGTGTAATCCAGCACAGCATTTCCAGTGCATTAAAAGGGAAAATAAACAAATACTTCATCTATTAACAGTCCTTAATCTAGGTGACAGATTCCCTTTAAATGGTTTGTACAGGATTAGAATAAATGACTGCTGCTTTTCAATATCAGTCCAATGCCTGTCTGCAGGCTCTGTGTGTATTTCAGCTCAGTTTCAGTCCCAGTGGATCTGTGTTGCTGTAGAAAACCCAACCCATGAACAGATATGGCTCTTTTCCGAATCTTGTGAAACCTCTTTAAGGAGATTTACTCTCTAGAGAATCACTTAAAGGGGTTGTCCCATTAAAAGTATTCTACAAATTTACACACGGGCACAGTAGGTTTGTATCTATAGGAACCACTAAGGAAAGGGCACCTACTAAAGGACAAATTTGCTCGTGCACACATTGATTTGTTAATTGTGTTGTACATGTTAATTAGATACTGATATTGCTGTAGACATGAGAGGAGGACACCCAGGGAGTGACAAGGGGAAGGCTGCTGAAGGTGTTAGATGTTGGGAAATGTTCTGTGCAATATTGTTTTATTTTGTAAATTTCTGCTAATGTTAAAGCCATGCATGAGTTAACGGGGAGGAGGCAGTGGGGGTGTCATCGTTTGAGGATCCTTGGCTCTTTGTCAGAGTGGTAAATGGACATTAACCTGAGATTATGCAGAAAAAAAGATCATATAAAATTTATAACTTTATTAAATTCTCTTTAAAAATATACAAAAAGATGAAATATAAAAATAAAAAATCCACATAAGAACACCTAATAGCAAACAATGTAGAAGCGATCAGCAGAAAAATAAGTAACAGTCAAATTGAGGCAAATTGAACCTAAGTCAGGCTCTTTGCATAGGTATCAAAAAATAAAAAATGTTATGTTATGTTCCATAAGAGAAGACCTGCACCCTACAAAGCAAAGGATTTTTGTTCGGGGGTGAAAGATTGGGAAGTGGTTACAAACAGCATATCTTGCACTGGAAGACCTGACCCAATCCTGCATTACATAGGCAATTTTTTTTTTAATCTGAATGGAAACTGTGTAATGCTTAAAGGGGTTATCCCATCATTAATGCAAAAAATGAAAATTCAATATTATATAGCACATAGCAAGATCTTTCTAACAAACTTAGACTCAGCCCTGTACCTCACATGGATCCAGAGATCTCCCTATTCGTTGCTCCATTTGCTCTTCTTTTTCAGGAGGCATGTTCTTTCTACTGCAGCTGGTGGCAGTTGAAGGATGGAACTGAGCATGTGTGTCCATCTCAGAGAGCAGGACTGAGAAATTAGAAAGAGAGCAAACAGTAGGTTGCGCTATGCATATAGATTAGAAAGGAGCGAATCGAAGTTGACGAAGTGGAATTCAATCCGAATTTCAGGAAAAATTCGATTTGCACCGAATCAGAATTTCTTTATGCTTCGTGGTAACGAACCGCATTTTTTCCTAAAATGGCTGCTGCACGTGTTTGGACATGAAGCAAGGAACTCTGGGAACGAGGGATCACCCACAATGCCATGCATGCAGCCAATCAGCAGCCAGCCAGCCCTGTGATGTCAAAGCCCTATAAATAGTCTCAGCCACCTTGGATTCAGTCATTTTCCAGTGTACTTAGTAAGGAGAGATGTCAGCAGGCACTAGGGACAGTGGTAGAAAAGACTTTAAAACTTTTATTTTGCTGTACAGAAGTTCAGCCAAAGGCTAGGGAGGAATCATTCCACAGTATTGAAGCAGAAACTGGGTTCATTTTGGGAGGTTAAATCCTGGGTAATAGGAACAATCCTATTACACCTTGCTGCACTGACTGCGGATCCAAATTGCCATTATACAGATCTGTAGTTCCAGCAAACGGTTCTTGTTATTGGGGTGCAAGTGCTGTTTGATACAGCCATTAACAGGGTTTATTACAAGGAAGTATTTCTATAGTACATCTTATTTGCCCTTGTGCGGTTCAGTTATATGTTCTAAAGCATTTTTTGGCTTGTATTAAAAAAGACAAAAAGACATATTAGCCGTTTTGTGGTGAAGTGAGAAAATGACAGCCCTTTTTGGCGTGTATTAGTGGCAAAAAAATATATATTATTTGCCATTCAGCGGTGCAGTTATATGTTTTAAAGCCTTTTATGGGGTGTATAAGTGGGAAAAAATAAGGGCCCATTTGCCGTTCAGTGGTGCAGTTATATGTTCTAAAGCATTTTGTGGAGTGTACAGTATAAGTGGAAGAAAATAAGGGCCTATTTGCCATTCAGCAGTGCAGTTATATGTTCTAAAGCCCTTTTTGGCGTGTATCAGTGGCAATAAAATATATATTATTTGCCGTTCAGCAGTGTAGTTATATGTTCTAAAGCCCTCTTTGGCGTGCATAAGTGGAAGAAAATAAGGGCCTATTTGCCGTTCAGTGGTGCAGTTATTTGTTCTAAAGCCCTTTTTGGCGTGTATTAGTGGCAAAAAATATATATATTATTTGTCGTTCAACGGTGCAGTTATATGTTCTAAAGCAGGGATGCTCAACCTGTGGCCCTCCAGCTGTTGCAAAACTACAACTCCCAGCATGCCCAGACAGTCTACAGCTATCAGCCTACAGCAGGGCATGGTGGGAGGGCCGCAGGTTGAGCATCCCTGTTCTAAAGCCTTTTGTGGAGTGTATACAGTAAGTGGAAAAAAACAAGGGCCTATTTGCCGTTCCGCAGTGCAGTTATATGTTCTAAAGCCCCTTTTGGCATTTATTATTGGCAAAAAAATATATATTATTTGCCGTTCAGCTGTTCAGTTATATATTCTAAAGCCCTTTTTGGCATTTATTAGTGGCAAAAATATATATATTATTTGCTGTTCATCTGTGTAGTTATATGTTCTAAAGCACTTTTTTGCGTGTATTAGTGGCACAAAAAAAGTGTTCACCGTTATGTGGTGAAGTGAGAAAATTACAGCCTTTTTGTCGTGTATTAGTGGCAAAAAATATATATTTGCAGTTCAGCTGTGCTGTTATATGTTCTAAAGCACTTTTCGGCATGTATTAGTGGCAAAAAAATATATATTATTTGTCGTTTAGCGTTGCAGGTATATGTTCTAAAGCCCTTTTTAGCATGTATTAGTGGCACACAAAAAAAGTATTTGCCGTTGTGCGGTGAAGTGAGAAAATTACTGCCCTTTTTGGAGTGTATTAGTGGCAAAAAAATATATATTTACCGTCCAGTGGTAAAGTTATATGTTCTAAAACATTTTGTGGAGTGTATAAGTGGAAAAAAATAGGGGCCAAATTGGAGTGTATAAGTGGAAAAAATATATATATTATTTGCCGTTCAGCGGTGTAGTTATATGTTCTAAAGCCTTTTGTGGAGTGTATAAGTGGAAAAAAGTAAGGGCCTATTTGCCTTTCAGCAGTGCAATTATATGTTCTAAAGTCCTTTTTGGCATGTATTAGTGGCAAAAAAATATATATTATTTACTATTCAGCGGTGCAGTTATATGTTCTAAAGCACTTTTTTTCATGTATTAGTGGCACAAAATAAGGGTTTGCCGTTGTGTGGTGAAGTGAGAATGTTACAGCCTCTTTGTCATGTATTAGTGGCAAAAAATATATATTTGCAGTTCAGCGGTGCAGTTATATGTTCTAAAGCCTTTTGTGGAGTGTATAAGTGGAAAAAAGTAAGAGCCTGTTTGCCATTCAGCAGTGCAGTTATATGTTCTAAAATCCTTTTTGGCGTGTATTAGTGGCAAAAAAATATATATTATTTGCCGTTCAGCTATGCAGTTATATATTCTAAAGCGCTTTTTGGTGTGTATTAGTGGCAAAAATATATATATTATTTGCCATTCAGCGTTGCAGTTATATGTTTTAAAGCACTTTTTGGCATGTATTAGTGGCAAAAAATATATATTTGCAGTTCAGTGGTGCAGTTATATGTTAAAAAGCCCTTTTTGGCGTGTATTAGTGGCAAAAATATATATATTATTTGCCGTTCAGCGGTGCAGTTATATGTTCTAAAGACCTTTTTGACGTGTATTAGTGGCAAAAAAATACATATTATTTGTCGTTGAGCGGTGCAGTTATATGTTCTAAAGCCCTTTTTGGCGTGTATTAGTGGCAAAAATATATATATTATTTGCCATTCAGCGTTGCAGTTATATGTTTTAAAGCACTTTTTGGCGTGTATTAGTGGCACAAAAAAGGGTTTGCTGTTGTGTGGTGAAGTGAGAAAGTTACAGCCTTTTTGGCATGTATTAGTGGCAAAAAATATATATTTGCAGTTCAGCGGTGCAGTTATATGTTATAAAGCCCTTTTTGGCATGTATTAGTGGCAAAAATATATATATTATTTGCCGTTCAGCGGTGCAGTTATATGTTCTAAAGACCTTTTTGACGTGTATTAGTGGCAAAAAAATACATATTATTTGTCGTTGAGCGGTGCAGTTATATGTTCTAAAGCCCTTTTTGGCGTGTATTAGTGGCAAAAAATATATATTATTTGCTGTTCAGCTATGCAGTTATATATTCTAAAGCCCTTTTTGGCATGTATTAGTGGCAAAAAAATATATATTATTTGCCGTTCAGCTATGCAGTTATATATTCTAAAGCCCTTTTTGGTGTGTATTAGTGGCAAAAAAATATATATTATTTGCCATTCAGCGGTGCAGTTATATGTTCTAAAGCCATTTTTGGTGTGTATTAGTGGCACAAAAAAAAGTATTTGCCGTTGTGTGGTGAAGTGAGGAAATTACTGCCCTTTTTGGAGTGTATTAGTGCCCAAAAATATATAATTGCTGTTCAGCGGTGCAGTTATATGTTCTGAAGCCCTTTTTGTCATTTATTAGTGGAAAAATATATATATTTGCATTTCAGCGGTGCAGTTGTATGTTCTAAAGCCTTTTGTGACGTGTATAAGTGGAAAAAAATAAGTGCCTATTTGCCGTTAAGCAGTGCAGTTATATGTTTTAAAGCTCTTTTTGGTGTGTATTAGTGGGAAAAAAAGGGCTTATTAGCCGTTGTGTGGTGAAGTGAGAAAATTACAGACTTTTTTGGGGTGTTTTAATTTTCTTTTATTTATTTATTAGATCTAACAGTATGACAGACAGAGAAGTTCCAGGCCCTGCACAGGGGAGTGGCAGAGGCCTAAATGTTTCTGGCGCAGGCACAGGTCGCAGCAGAGTAAGGGGGCGTGGCAGCAGGAGTCGCAGCGAGAGGCGTCAGCTCCCATTGTCATCTAGCGGTTGTATCTTGACCAGCAACCCAGCGGTTATTAAATGGTTGACTCGGTCGTCCACTTTGTCCCAAGTGACATCAGACACCCCAGGCAAGAGTCGGTGGATTCGTCAGACACCACCCTTAGTTGGCACGGCCCAGGCACAGGACCTGTTCCCTCACCTGTCTTCAACCTGCCTCTGTCCTTTTCTGTTCCCTCAGCCAGAGAAGTATTATATGCTGTGGGCTCAGCTACACTATACAGCAAGGACAAGCTACTAGAGGACAGTTAGCAGCTACTGTCCAGTCAAGATGTGGAGGATATATACGCTGCTTCCTCAGCTAGGCGGGCAAGTAGTGATGAGGAGAGTGGCATTGGAGCTGGTGTTGCGAGCGATCAGGCTCCTTACCCAGAGACTATTGAGAACATCAGTGACATGCAGACTGTACTCGATGATGATGTAGCAGATCGCCTTTGGGAGCCGGGTGAATTAGGGGCTTCATCGTTATCGGGAGAAGAGGGTGGCAGCTTGCCTGTGAGGCAGCGGTGGAGCCAGCAAGTTGCTAGTGTGACCGGGAGTCAGCAGGGTGGCAGCAGTGGGAGGTTGGGAGCCAAGAGCCAAACGTGCCCAGGGTAGACCACCCACTTTTCAGGAGCCTACCTGCCCGGAAAGAAGTAGTGCAGGGGTTCACAGAAGCAGTGGCGGTAGTAGTCAGTCAGTGCGGAGTGTTGGGAGAAAAATCACACAGGGGAGGAACTGCTCCATGTGATTCATCAAGAATCCGACCGACAATGGCAAGAATATAGTGTCGGTGCTGTGTCAAGGAAGGCGGAGCCATGTGGGTGGTAGGAGCAGTTCCAGTTCCATCATTAGCAACTTGAGTCTAGAGTCGCTGATGAGCAGCTTTCTTCACCGGCCTAGTGAAGAAGCTTCTCACCAGCAGCAGCAGCTAGACCTGGAGCAGGATTTGTGGCCGCAACTGGCAGAGTTTTCCCTGGAAAAGCTGTCCTGCCCAGCCAGTAGTGTGGCATCAGAGCGGGTGTCCAGTGTGGTGGGGGCCATAGTTACCCCAAGAAGAACTCGCCTGTCCACCCAAAATGTGGAGTGACTGACCTTTATCAAGATGAATCAGGAGTAGATCAGCCAGGATTTCCACCCACAAATGCCTGATGCATCAGACTAGATCATCCATGGTGCCACACGTTTCTTCTGGCTACCTGCCTCAGCTACTATTCTGATGCTGCCAACCGCCTGATGCCACACATTTGATACCAAGTGCTTTTTCTTTAAGTCACCATCTTCAGCTGGTACTGGTATTGCCACCCACCTCCCCACTCTGTCACCGGGTAACTCTGTGGTCTCCGGATGCTGTTGCCACCTCCACACTATGTCACCTTGTCACTCTGTGGTCTTCTGATGTTGCTGCCACCTCCACACTATGTCACCTTGCCACTCTGTGGTCTCCTAATGCTGCCACCTCCACACTATGTCTTTGTGCCACTTTGTGGTCTCCTCATGCTGCTTCCACCTCCACACTGTCATTGTGCCACTCTGTGGCCTCCTCCAGATGCTGCTGCCACCACCTCTACACTTTGTCATTGTTCCACTCTGTGGCCTCCTGATGATGCTGCCACCTCCACACTATGTCTTTGTGCCACTTTGTGGTCTCCTCATGCTGCTTCCACCTCCACACTGTCATTGTGCCATCCTGTGGCCTCCTCCTGATGCTGCTGCCTCCACCTCCACACTCTGTCATTGTGCCACTCTGTGGCCTCCTGATGCTGCTGCCACCTCCACACTGTCATTGTGCCACTCTGTGGCCTCCTACTGATGCTGCTGCCACCTCTAGACTCTGTCATTGGGCCACTCTGTGATCTCCTCATGCTGCATCCACCTCCCCACTACGTCATAGGGCCACTCTGTAATCTTCTCATGCTGTTCCCACCCTGCCCACTTCATGAATGGGCCACTATTTTGCCTTTTGGCCTGGCTGACATCATCATTTATTTGACCCTTCTTCTGATCTGTCAGAAGGAAAGAAAAATGAGACGCACAACGGATCCTGTCTATGTAACTGCTGTAAGGCCTGCATGCCCTGGTCCCAATTTTGCATTATAATTGCCTTATGATTTGGTAGCCAAAAGCAAGAGTGGGTATAACACACAGAAGACATGCAAATATTCCATTCACGTGTCATCTCTGTTTTGGATCTACTCCTCTTTTTTGGGGGGGGCTTTAGCAATACCGATGGATTACTGACCAAATGCTGACCGAAAGAAGGCAGATGCTCCACAGACAGGATCCGTTTTTTGGGGGGTTATTGTTCTAACGGATCAGAGGAAGGGCAGAACAGGTTCTGTAGACATCTATGTGGAATCAGCTGCCGACAGTGTAAAAGCAGTGCGCTTCTTCTTGCGTTATTTGGTCTGTTTTGGCCCCTTAACTGCCCAAATAAGTGAAGTGTGCAGTTATTCTAAGAGCGACGCCTGTCATCTGCATATCATACTGACTCACAGTATTGTTTCACTACCACAGCAGACTCCCTATGCGTATTACTGCAAGGAACAGTGTTCTACACAACTATGAAGGCTCTCTGCAGCCAGGAAATAGCTGTTTTTTAACGCGATTCGCCACAAATAAATTCGGATCGAACCAAATGTTTTCAAAAAATTTGGCTAACCGGCCATTTCAATTTTTTTTTTAAATTCACTAATCTCTAATATAGATTGCAGTGAATAACTGACTGACTTTACAAAAAAATGTAATACTACAGAAATACCAAAGTATTCAGATACAGTTTCTGGTTTGAAAAATGTAGAATATGTTTTGTGGGACAACCCCTTTAATTTCCCCTTCTGTGATACTTCTTGGGGATTAAACACTTCCTGCTAGATTTTTCAACAGATAACTACTAACCAGTAGGTGTCCCATCAGGGAGACATTTTGTGATCTTCTTATTGGGAAACAATTCCCTTAACCTGGCCATACATTTGAGACAATGATTGGCTGCATTGTGGCCAACCAGCGACTA
The DNA here is from genome assembly GCA_033119425.1 of Bufotes viridis. Taxonomy (NCBI): domain Eukaryota; kingdom Metazoa; phylum Chordata; class Amphibia; order Anura; family Bufonidae; genus Bufotes; species Bufotes viridis. The sequence continues at coordinate 385,813,871 of CM065593.1, read as the reverse complement.
AAATGGCTGATCAAGGAGTCAAAAAAACTAAAAAAAACTGACTCCCTGATCCAACATTTTTCACCATGGCTGATTACATTTTCAGAAGACAATAGTCTACCATCTGCCATCGTGAACGATCGTTCATGCTAGTTTCTGAAGAGACAGTCAGATGAAATTGGCCATTCCAGACATCTTTTATCTTATGTGTATAGCCAGCATTAAAAGTGTGGTCAACCTGATGAGCAGAGTCTTCAGTCTGTGAATACAGGCCGCTAACATGTACATTTTGGTACTGAACGCAGTAGTTGAGCTTAGTTTCACTCCTATAAGAAAAATCACAGAAAATAATGTATCCGGAACAAATCTTTTTTTTTTTTTTGTAACATTTACTACATAATGAAGGAATTGATGTATTTCTCTTTTTAGTTTTCTATGTGGATCCTGCAGTTTTGTTCTTCAGAGCACTCAGTGTGACGGAATTGTAAATTCAATTGTTTTGTCACTTGTTCAGTTTGGGATTTCATCCAGGAAGCCCCATTTGTCCACTGGGATCCATCTGCATTAACATTTTAATGAGGCTTGTAATTTAAGGCATGGGACCAAAATATCTGGTGGCCTGGACATTTTTAGGCAGCAATCCACAAGCAATTGATTAGTTTGGCTGTGGGAGAAGAGATCCTGGCATTACCTTCTTCTCCCAGCAAATGGCACAAATTTCCAGATTCCAATTACATAAGTAGAAGGAGTCTAAAGAGCACAAGCACATCTTTTTCTTAGCAAATAACAACACAAGAGCTTATGTGTCACTTCGAGGCTACGATAATTGTAATATATTATAGGGGTTTTCCGGTGTGTTATCAGCTTCCTGTAGAATAATATTTTATGATGGCAGCTGTAATTTTGTGATGTATTTCTTTCACCTTTATTGCTGCTATTTTCCATTCTGGGCTGTGGTCACATGACCATGTCCATGCAGCTCTTTCTTATTTCCTGTAATGTTATGTCCATGGGTGGAGCAGTGATAGGAGAGTGTCTATGTAATAAGCTGGGTGGGAAAGGCTATAAACTAGCTGGGCATTGTTAGGGGCAGTGATAGGGGAGTGTCTATGTAACTAGCTGGGTGGGACGAGCTGTAAACTAGCTGGGTGTTGTTAGGGGCAGTGATAGTCGAGTGCCTATGAAACTAGCCAGTGGGAGGAGCTATAAACTAGCTGGGTGTTGTTAGGGGCAGTGATAGGGGAGTGTCTATGTAACTAGCCGGGTGGGAGGAGCTATAAACTAGCGGGGTGTTGTTAGGGGCAGTGATAGGGCAGTGTCTATATAACTAGTTGGGTGGGAGGAGCTATAAACTAGCTGGGCGTTGTTAGTGGCAGTGCTGGAGCAGAGGAGGGAGAAGTGCATTATGGGTTTGGTTGGACACAGCAACAGGAAGTGCTACATATAGTATGGAAATAAAACAAAGGGATTGGTGTACATGGTGAAAATGGGTCAGGAGAGTCCAGCTTGAAAAAAAAAAAAGATGGGGAAGATGTACGAGGTAAGCGGCTACATAGGTATATGTGTTAATTATCATAGTAATCCTGGAGAATCCCTTTAAGTAATGTGCAATAATGTATCAATATCGCCATCTATCTGATATTATCTATCTATGTATCACCTATCATCTATCACTGCTTGAGAAAAGTCCTAGTGAACGGACTGAAACGTTGCGGTCTGGTGATTAAAGAACACTACTTTTAATTTACTGTGTGGGAGTGCCATCAAATTTCTTTGAATCTATCTATCTATCTATCTATCTATCTATCTATCTATCTATTTATCTATTATCTATCTATCTCCTATCGATCTATCTATCTATCTATCTATCTATTTATCTATTATCTATCTATCTCCCTATCTATCTATCTATCTATCTATCTATCTATCATCTATCTATTATCTATCTATTATCTATCTATCTATTATAAATCTATGTATTTGTAAAACTAATATTTCTGGCTACTTAGCTTTGTAATTATAAACTTCTACAACAGTAATTTAGAACACAATCATGAAAGAATAATCTATATACAAGAGCATTTCTATTTTGTGATGTAAGAGTAAATTGGACCAGATCAAAAGACTTCCAAAATGTAGATTTGCAGAATTACTTGTCTGAGAATAATTTTCCAACTCTTAGTGTATCTTATTAAGTATTCATTCCTTTTTCCGCTTAAAACTTTGAGTATGATTACAACACATCAAATACAGAGCTGTTTGGGTCTATCTTTTTATTAATTTGATGATCAAGGTAATAATTAAATAATTGAAGGATGTCTCTTGACATAATCATTCTGGTATCTGTGCTATACGTGTAAACTGCTGGTTTAGAAAGTGTCTTGAATTAATTAAATGTAAAATATTTTCAGAGATTAATTGGATTTTCAGAAATACTGCAGTCTTAGAGCATAGGTACATTTCTAGAGTACACAATGCAAAGACTCTTAATTTGTCTGTATTGGCAGTCAAAGTTTTCTCTTCACACAACTAGTAAGAATGCGTAACATCTGTTTCATGAATACCCACCTTGGAGCATCATTTTTTTTTATTCTGACTATTAAGCTTACAAATGCAGGAAGGTAACTACAGTTCTCATGATTCCTCTTCCTTATCACAGAAATTTCAGGCTTTATCTTTTTGTGTGCCTTGTTATTGCAGAGTGTAAGGCAATGCTATTACTTCTCTGTTACTAGGAAGAAAGGGATTGAAGTGAGCTCTTAACCAGCTCTGCATTTAATGGTACCAGATGTAAGGCAGCTATCTTATAAGTTAATGTTCGACCCTTTAAATAGGCCTTGAGACATGACTTTGTTAATAAATGAGCCAGCACCTCATCTGCAGACAGCTGTTTCAGGGTGATTGCCCCTTTATCAATGCAGAGCACTGGCTTAACTGGTGTAACAATGGCAGTTGGCAGCCGCCAGCGTGCAGTGCATCCGACTACGTACCTCAGTCGAGCTGCACGCGGGGCTCCTCCTCTTTGCTGCAGGCTCCGGACCCGCTTTCCTGCGCTGTCGCAGGCTACAGAAGTTTCTGTTATATCTTGTAGGAGCCGCAGGCGTCCTGGTACCTTAAGGGTTAATGCACGCCCCTGATTCCGCCCTCTCTCCAATCCTGGCCAGGCACCACCTTTATAAGGGTGCTTACCCCTTCCTGCAATGCCTGAGCAATATTGTACTTCCTACAGCTAAGGCTCCTGTTGTTCCTGCATTCGATATCCTGCTTATGACCTCTGCCTGTATCCTGACCTCGTCTCTGCTTGATCCTCTTGTACCTCGCTGCTCTCAAGTTAAAGACCCGGACTGTCGACCACGCCTCTGTCTGCTGTGCAGATCGTTACACCAGCTCCACCTGGACTAACTCAGCTCTGCTGTTCTCACAGCACTAGCTCTGCTATACCGCTTGTTCAGCTCAGCATTATCCTGCGGCTGTCTGCTATATTGCCTGTTCCCCGGTGCTAGCATCGGGGCTTTCTGGCCTGCCCGGCCAGCTGCCACTTAACCGGGACCACTCTTGCGGTAGCGACCTGGTGTCTCCCCTGCAGCTGAGTCCAGCTTCCGCATCCTGGAGCGGGATAAAGGGTGAAAACCAAGGGGACACTTAGACTCCGCTCCCAAGTTTGGCCCAAAGCCAAACCGGTAAGTGGCACACCGTTACAACTGGGTGAGAGGTCTAAGTCAGGATTTGGGTGGTACTACCTCTCCTTGGGGAGAGTGCCTTAGTCGACTTATGGAGACTTAAAGACCATACATGCTCCTCTGGAATTCTGTGAAGAAAGGGATGCAAATGAGCTCTTACCAAGCCCTGCCTCTAATGCCACCAGATGTAAGGCAGCTATCCTATAAGTCAATGTTCAGCTCTTTAAATAGGCCTTGAGACATGACTCAGATATTAAGGCCCATTCCACTCAAGCGAGTTCAACGCAACATGTATCAGGAACAGCTACTGTCCTGACCTCCCAGCACTGATGGGGTCACATAGCATCATATTGATTTATGATGCTATGTAACCCTTACAGTTCTGGAATGTATTGGATAGCACTGACAGCATTATTTCAGTGTTATACAATACATTCCAGACCTCTAAGGGTTACATAGCATCATAAATCAATATAATGCTATGCGACCCGGTCAGTGCTGAGAGGTCAGGATGGAAGCTGTTGCATACTCACACTTTGAGCCCGAAGCATGGAACTACCTCATCTGAAAGGGGCCTAAATAAGCCAGCACCTCACCTGTCCTTTAGGATAGCTGCCTTACATCTGGTGGAAATAAAGGCAGAGCTATAAGTCTCCTCTTGCTCATTAAGGCGCTCTCCCCAAGGAGAGATAGTAACCCCCCAAATTCTCTGTTACTGAGACACGGTCTGAGGTTCATCATGTGAAATACATCTCCTCTAGAGACATTGAGGCAGGATGAGACTCATATAAAAGCAGACAAGATGCATATTTTATTCCAAAAACTCATGAGAGTCAACTTGGGAGAACTTCTGCAGAGAGCGAGATATATATATATATATATATATATATATATATTGAGAGAGAGAGAGAGAGAGGTTAAGTTCATTGTTTGTCTTATTGGTATATTTGCTAAATTTTCTACAGTAAAACGCGTCTGCACTATATCAATACCTTGACTGACTGTCTAATTGTCAAGAATTCTATCAGAAATTCTAATTAAGTGTCTGCAGAAAATACCAGCATTTCTTTTGCAATTATACTTACCTATTATGCTGCCAATGTAAGACATTAATTGTGTGATTAGTTTTATGCTTTCTTGTGATTACCAAGTAAACTTTTCATGAATACTGTTGGATTTTATGGGACATATTTCTTAATTTCCCTTAGCAGGGGGTTCCCACACATTGGAAGTAAATATTATAAACGTGATAAATTGCTGTTGTGTAAGGTGGTGGTGTAAAGGCTTATTTTATGTTTTCAGTCATGACATTTTAGATGACTATATATATATATATATATATATATATATATATCTCAATCATATGATATGTAAATGTAAAAACACATAAGGACAAAAATTAACATATTCTACTTTCGGAGGCTCTCGGTTGTCAGGCTTCCTTTTAAAATGTCGTGCACATACTGTGTTGTTCTCATTATAAACTGTTAATTCCATTCTGGGAGCCGCCCGCAGCTCTCCAACAAGTAACTGGCAGCTGACCAAGTGCTTTGAAGAGATTGGTGTAGCGACTTAACTATTTCTGTCGCAGAAAATTTTAAATTACTTCACAAGTCTATGACTAGTACAAGCCTATTATATTTGGGTTCATAGACTGCAATATGCCAATAGTAGATTTTGTAGACTGCAATATGCCAATGATGGATTTTATAGCCTTCAATATGCCAATGGAAGATAGGTGGGGACGCGAATCCCAGAAGGAAGTGAGACTCAGATTTCTACACATTTTCATAAGCATTAATGTTATTTACTTTTAAGAATTCATCTAAACCCTTTTTAAAACTGTCCACTGTTCCTGCTGTGACCACGTCCTGAGGAAGTCTATTCCACAGATTCACAGTTCTTACAGTAAAGAAGCTTTGACGCTCCTGGAGACTGAACTTTTTCTTCTTTCTGTCTTTTGAGGGCATTTTATGTGGAACAGTTTTTTACCTCATTTTTTGTATGGTACATTTATATATTTGTATAGGTTAATCATGTCCCCCCTTAGACGTCTCTTCTTAAGACTAAATAAATTAAATTCTTTTAATCTTTTTTTCATAACTAAGACCCTCCATGCCCCTAAGTTTAGTTGCTCTCCTCTGTACTTTTTCTAGCTGCAGTGCATCCTTTCTATGGACTGGTTCCCAGAACTGAACTGCATATTCCAGATGAGGCCGCACCAACGCTTTGTAAAGTGGTATTATTACATTCCTGCCCCGCGAATGCATGCCTCGTTTAATGCATGACAATATCCTGGTAGCCTTAGAAGCAGCTGATTGACATTATATGCTGTTATTCAATCTATGATCTGCAAGGACACCCAAATCCTTCTTTATAAGTGACTCCCCCATTGTTACATCCCCTAGAACATATGATGCATGGGAATTATTACTAGGGATGAACTAATCAACTTCAGATGAAACATCCGAAGTCGGTTCACATATAACTTAGTTTCAATACTGTACAGAGTGAGCACTCCGTACAGTATTAGAATGTATTGGCTCCAATGAGCTGAAGTTATTACTTGAAGTTATTAATGACTTTAGAAATTGATTTATACTGTAAAAAAAAACATTCCCCGAACTCAGGTTCAGTTCCAAGTGGTACCTTGGAACCAAACCCGAATTCGGAAAAAGTTTTTTACAGTACAAATCAATTTATGAAGTTATTAAGCGAATTATGAAGTTATTCCTGAACAGTGGTTCTTTTCTTCTTCCAAAAATACATACTCGTCCGGAGCACAAGTGCTACCTCCCGGCGGACCAACGGTGAAGTCTGCAGGCCAGCTTGCATTGTTACCTATATTTTCTTTTATTTTTGCTGTGAAACTTCACAACAACAGAAGGTGAGCACATCTCTTGAGAGCATACTAGAATTTTATCTGTCAAAACTGTACTACCCTATGCAGCTCTCTGCTTCCTTCTCTTTTATAAACTCAGAATAAGAAATCTAAAGATGTGCCAACTTTATAACACTGGCTTGCTCACTAAATTTAGTGATTTGTTAGGGATATACCATATTTTTCAGACTATAAAAAGCTTGGGGGAAAACAGCAGTGCGTCTTATAGTGGGAATGCTAATGACAGCTTCCATTATGGAAGTGGTCTTCAGCATGCAGGAAGCGCGGATAATGGTGAGGGAATCGCTATATTGGCTGTACTGCTTCCTGGTCTTCTTCCAGGCATCTCACTGTACGTGTCCTGACTGTGTACAGCATCAGAACGTAGTGCACTTAAACTTGCACTATGACCTGAGGCTCTGCAAGGTTGGCTCACATTGAAGCACAGGCCTGCAGAAGACCAGAGAGTGGTGAATATCAATACGGTCCAGAGCAGGAGAGGTAACTTCATTTATTTATTTATTTTTATCTAAACTGAGGCGTCTGAACTGAGGTCTGAGGAGGAATAGGATCTGATACAGAGGTCTGATGGGGTCAGGTCTAATGGATCTGAGGTCTGAGGATGAATGGGGGTATGATGAGGTGTGATCTGAGGTATAAGGAGGAATATGGGTGGAGCTTAGAAGTCTTATGGATGTCTGATCTGAGGTCTGATGGAGCTTGGGGATCTGATCTGAAGCCTGATGACAAAATATTTTTTTTTCTTATTTTCCTTCTCTATATCCTAGGTGTGTCTTATAGTCTGAAAAATATGTTTTGTCTAATTTTACACCACCTATTGGTTGGCTTACTTTGCAATGGCAGGGACCACTGGCATGTCAGTACTGGAACTGTGAAGGATCAGACAAATCTTATAAAATGCTGGACAACCCCTTTAAATAAATGCTAGTGAGATAGATTTTGGCATTATTTGTGAAGATTTCAGATAGCACGTTGACCCTCTTTTGTCCTTCCAATTCAATGCTTAAAGCCTCGAAGCTTAGAATTGATTGTAAGTGGCTTCTTTCTGTATATACATCTGAAGTCTCCTTTGTGTCAAAGTTTTTCAGTTTTAATTCTGGAATGAACAAAACATATTGCCCTAAAAAGGGCCTCTTTTATTCTTCCTTAGGTTTTTATATGAAAAGTGTGCATCAAGCTTTAGCCTCCTCAACCACTTGCTAATCTACTCCTCTCAATAGGTTTTTTTTTTCAGCTGAAACGTCTTTGATAGATCAAAAGACATGTAAATGAGAACATCTGCACAAACTTGTGCAAATAATACACAAGCCCCGTCCCTCGTGTTCATTGTTCCCTGAACTGAGAAGATTTGAGGCCGTTTACATCTGAGTTCTATTATTTTCTGGAAATATGTCATCAGATGTATTGTGTCCTCCTATGTTGATCGAGTGTGTCTGCTTGGAAGAACATACATCCCGTAAAGTCATCCGTCATCTTAATCCAAACACAAGTGACACAGAATTTACTACAGTATCTCTAGAGAGGAAGAGCAAGGCTCATCTATGAAAGCTGCAGTGCAGGAACATGTGCTGTATCTGCAATCAGTCATTTCCAATGTTCAATTTACAAAATTAAGGCTGATTTGATTGATTAGTTGGGACTAAAGCTCATTTTTTTCAGACATGTCACAGAAGATAAAATATTAGAAAGCTAACTGGAATTAGAGTGTAACTGTGGAGTTGACCTTAGTGGAGTCAGGATTTTTTTTTATTTTTACATTATCAAACTTTATTACCCAAATCGTGGAAGTGAATGTCCAAATTAAATTTTTTTTTGGAATTTAAATATGTTCAAAATGTTCTCATTATATCTTTATTGTAGTCAGGAATAATTTTTTGGCTGATATAGAATGTCAAATCTCCTGCATACAGTAGATAGGAAATTAAATGTTTAAATATTTATTTATTAAATAATTGTTTTATATAATACAATTCTGACTACCTGCAGCCACCACTATGGGGAGCTTAACAGCTTACTGAATTTTGACGGTCTTTTTGGGATAAGGTATTTGCAACCCGCCATACTATTTGTCAGAAATCTGTGAGTAATTGTCCTCGAGTAGCACTCCTCTGTATTCTGCCGGGCTCTATCTCTACTAAAAAGAAAAGCATTCTGAGCTTCTGCGTTGCAGCAGCCAGGTCAGCAGTACCAAGGCATTGGCGGGCGACACACTTTCCATCTATGCTGGAATGGTACCAAGATATGATTTATATACTGTATGTCACATGGAAGGACTTACTGCAACTCTTCAAGATTTATTAAGGCGTGGCACAACTGGCTCAAGTTTCTATAGTCTCCTCACTTTCAAACTCTGCTCTCCTGATTTAAATCTCTGAGTGCATACCCCCAAACTCCCTTTTTTCAGTCCACCTCTTTACCTCTTTATCTCTTTTTTCTCGTTTCTTGTCCTCTTATCAGGCAATACAAGATTACAAGTGTGTTCCTCTCAAATGTATTACCTATAGTCTGCACACTTGTATGCTTATGCAATAACTCTCATTTAGTGGGGTCCTATGTGTATTAATCTTCCCTTAATCTGAGTCTTTTAGGTGATTTGGAACAATGTAGCAGAAAAACAAGTTCTCACTGCTATGGAGATATATCATGGAATGAGTCAACACAAAATGTTGGATCTAAAAATGACATGCTATTAAAAAGTGGACATTTACGTTAAGGCTCTGTTCACACCATTGTCATGATGACTTATGCTGTTAACAGAACCATGAGAACTACAATGACAGATCTGTTACAAAAATCCTAACGAAGCCCTCTTTAGGCTCAGTACATATCTTATTTTTTTGCACGCCATGGGCGTATATGCCAACCTACAGTATATGGCAAAAATTTGGCAAAAACATATGCATTCTAATCTTGAGCAGATGCTTGTCTTTTTCTGGCATATATGTTGCATGCTGTTTGGTACATTTGTATCTGTTCTTTTTTTAAATGTTTTGTCACATGATCATGTTTCTTTTCTGCATGTGGTCAGAAAAATGTAAACCAGTACATTTGAGGTATGCAAGCTTAGTCTTTACATTTGCATATGTCGCCCATCGACTTCAATTGAAAAAATGTATGCATTGGGCAGATATCTTTGCAAAGTGCTGAAATGTATAGTAGATAAAAAAAAATTATAAAGTCGTAAGCACAGCATAGTGCATGCACAAAGTACACTGTCTTTGCATGTGTCATGTCCATAGCAATGGAGATACATGCCGCAGCCCAGGAATTGCCGCTTTTTTCATGTAAAACTATGCACGTCAGACCTACAGATAAAATGAATTGTGCACTGCCCTTTATAGAGATGTGCATGGAGTCGCCACATCTATTGCTGTGCAGACTATAAGAAATGAATAATTATGATCCATTATTGAACAGCACTGCTATTATCTACTGGCGATTGGTTGTGTAACTATAGGTTATATTTTACTGAATATATTACGGCAAATAGAAGTGTTAGAGTTGGATTTGTATTTATCTGTGTGCGCTCATAGTGATATACAGTAGCGATGGTCATCAGACATGTTAAATCTTATCATCAGGCCCTTCAGGGAGTACACACGTCAGCTCTTTCTAATTAGTGCCTATTGTTATTCATCGCCCTTGTTATTTCAATGTGACCCATGTCTTTGCTAATATAAAATGCTCTTTTACTTTGTCCTGGCACAACAAGTAAACAACAATAAAATATTCCTTAGCAATGGTATATTGCTCCTTAAAGGGCCTGCCCAGGGATACTTAATGGGGTTGTCCAGGTTCAAAGCTGAACCTGGACATACCTCCATTTTCACCCAGGCAGCCCCCCTGACAGGAGCATCGGAGCAGTTCATGGTCCAATGCTCTTCTTTGCCCTGCACTAAATTGCGCAGAGCAAAGGCATTTTCAGGAGTGACGAACCGGGCTCTCCATGGGGCTGCCAGGAAGCCCGGTGACAACACAGGCACTGATGGGCGGGCGTTTGCGCTGCCCTAGCCAGTAAAACACACCCAACAGAGCCGGTGACATCACCGAACACACTGCTGGGTGGAAGCTTCCTCCCGGCAGTGTGTTATTATAAACAAAAGATCCCTTGATCTAGCGCAGGGCAAAGGAGAGCATCGGAACATGAACTGCTCCGATGCTCAAGTCAGAGGGGCTGCCAGGGTGGAAATTAAGGTATGTCTAGGTTCAGCTCTGAACCCGGACAACCCCTTTAACTTGTAACTGATGCCTGCAGCCTGTCTCTGCTATTCAGTAATCATATTTATCTGCTCCCCGCCGCCCGGTCCTGCATACTGGCTCCCTTATGTCCATCTTCCTGACCCTGTTTACTTACTCCCAGGCATGGGCATGATACCTGTTCTGCTGCATCCAGCCACTGGTTTAAGATCCCTTTCAGACAAGCAAGTTCCACGCATCGGACTCTCGTGAGTATGCATAGCATTTTTTTGATTTATGATGCTATGTAACCCTTAGAGGTCTGGAATATATTGGATATCACTGACATAATGCTGTTATTTCAGACCTGTAAGGGTTACATAGCATAAAAAAATCAATATAATGCCATGTGACCCCTGGGAGGTCAGGATGGGAGCTGCCACATACTCATGTGGAGAGTCCATGCGTGGAGCTCGCTCTTCTGAAAAGGGTCTAAAAGGTTTACATATTTTTGCCACTCACAGACATGTGATGCTGAATCATTCTCCTTAATATATAAATGACCAAGTCAAATATTTTGACTTGGTTATCTCTCACTATTTTTAAGACTTGTTTGAAAATGTGTTTATATGTAGAAAAATCGAAATGGTTCACAAACTTTTTGTATACAAATGACATAACTGGACTCCACAGTCTTTACACTATACACCATTTACTGTAGTTTTTTTTTTTTTAGGAGAAAAATCTTTCATTCTGTTTTCCATTGTTTAGCCAGAGCAGTGACCAACTACACAATGTGTTTCTTGCTCTAGAGGACCTAAAACTTACAGTCCGTGTACAGTCTATTTATTCATATGAGAACCATGCAACGCTTTATTTCTCCTGTAGTGTTAGGTTTCACTCAGTTTCTAATCATTTATTTTCAGGGGCTGTCCTAACAAAAAAGAGTGATTTTCCAAAGCAAGCCACTTTTTGGGTGTAGTGGGGGTCAGCGGTCATACTCAGGCACTTTGGAATTATAGGAAAGCACAAATGATATAAAAGCCAATGATAGACGGGGACCATTTATTGCATTGGTACATATAAGTTGCACCTCTTCCATTGCAAAATGTTGAAGCAGTAGCAAGAATAATAAACATAATTTTTAACTTCAAAGGCAAAAGTTGTCTTATACTGCTGGTGTTCTCAAAGTATCTCAAAATGTTACAACGTGTTACAATAAATGGTCAGTTATCAATATAAATTAGGCAAAGTAACAAGATTTGTGTGCGCAGACTCTCAAAGGGGTTGTTTAAGATTTTGATATTGACGGCCTCAGGATAGGTCATCAATATTTGATCGGTGGGGGTCTGACTTCCAGCACGCCTGCCGGTCCGCTGTTTTGAAGAGGCTGCAGTGCTCTGCGCCCTCCTCACCGCACTTCCTCCAAATTACAACAAGTAAAGGCAATGTAAACAAGTTTTTTAATAAAAGAAAATATTTCAACGCTCAGCCCATACCTGTCACTGTCTTTGCTGTGGTCAGCGAAGGTTTTTTATATTTTATTTTAGTAGGAATGATCAAGTTTCCCAAATATCGCTTCAGGTCCAATTTAGTTAAATCAGCTGTCATATTCGATTTGGTCCACATGAAAAGTACCCCAATTCCCCTGAAAAGTCATGTATGACACTCTGGAATCTCCTAGGACTGTGTCTGGCCCCCTTGAAGATCTTTAACACCAAGGCATCATTAGTAATGACAAAGTGGCATATATGGCTATGAGTAAGTGATTGGAAGCTGGTGGTACCATACAGCCTCTTTAAAAACACATTGCACTGTCTTATTTTTTTTAAATTAAAAAAGTCCCAAAATTATCCCTTTTAGGTGGCAGAAGCCTTCTTCTGTTTCTCCTGACCTGTTGAATGGCTGCCATTTAGAGCAAATTCATGAGGGAAGAATTACAAAAATTTAGTTTTTGATGTACTCTTTTGGGAGATTTATAACAAATTCAGTGTAAAATCACTTAGCTCATCTCTGCATGTTAAGTATGTATTCTATGTGCCATGTAACATATTGTTTATATCTGTTTACTTCCAAAAAAAAGAGAAAAAAGCATGCATCGCACATCCCCGTGCCATGCATTGATCTATGATTGCATCCAGCACAATTCATATCGCTTCTCATAATGATATACCAAGCCCTAATCTACATAACACACGAGGCATTAGTATATGTTTTGATCAAAATGCATAGGCCCACTCACCATGTCAAGGTTGCTTCTACGAATGGGTACCTACACTAAATTGATGCAACACAACATGGTGACCACCACTGCGGCAATTCCACACCAGCAGGCGGAGCGACCCAGCCGTCCAACAGCACCCCTGCTGTCAGACTAAGCCACCCTGGCACTCGGCAGCACCAACCCAGAGGCACAGCCGCCATGCCGCACTGCAGTGTAGTTCTCTATATCTGTTCAAAAAAACCTGTTCTATAGAGAACCGAGGTCTATCATATATAGTCTTATTAGTCCAGAAGCACCCATGCCCTTTTTGTGGCAGTTTGTGATAGGAGTGAATAAAAAAGAGAGAACTATGAGCAATGGTGGTACAAGGTGACTTCTGTTGAACAATAATATGAAATAAACCAAAACTAATACCAAAAAGCAACTAAGAAACCATTATATATAGATACAAAATTAGGAATCCACATGGAAATTTATGTAGTGATTTGGATTTAAATTTTACAACGTGTCAATTTATTCTGCGGGTTTCCACAATGCAATGCATACAGTGAAATCCAAAGCAACATCCTCATGAAACATATACTGAACCTGAGATTTTGGGTCCTGATAGAATTTTCCTGCTGCGGTTTATGTCCAAGGGGACATGCCCTTAAAGTGCAGCTGCTCTCTGAATGGTAAATCAGCAGAGCTTTGAGGCTCCTTGCATGCATGGCCATCGAGCTAGTCACTATGGCTCTTAAGCAGGTGAAGCCCCCAAATTCCCAAGCACGTATGTTATAACAGTAAGGCTACTTTCACACTAGCGTTTTGGCTTTCCATTTGTGAGATCCGTCATGGGCTCTCACAAGCGATCCGAAACGGATCAGTTTTGCCCTAATGCATTCTGAATGGAAAAGGATCCGCTCAGAATTCATCAGTTTGCCTCAGATCAGTCTCCATTCCGCTCTGGAGGCAGACACCAAAACGCTGCCTGCAGCGTTTTGCTATCCGCTTAACGAAACTGGCACAATAGAAAACTGATCCGTCTCCCATTGCCTTTCAATGGAGTTCATGACGGATCCGTCTTGGCGCTGTTAAAGATAACACAAACGGATCATGACAGATGCAAGTGGTTGTATTATTGTAACGGATCAGTTTTTGCAGATCCATGACGGATCTGCCCAAAACGCGAGTGTAAAAGTAGCCAAAATTAGGTTGGGATCAGCTGCTGGGACCTCCACTGAAAATTCAGATCTCATTTCCAGCACTTGTTGGGGATAGGATCACACATGCACAGTCCAGTGACATTAAATAGAAACCCCATGAGTGCACTTACTCAGAAGATCCCACAATACCCATTAACTGAAGAATTGAACTACCTTGCTTTCAGGATCATCAGGGGTCCATCATTTTGTAATTGACGTGTCATAAAAGTTGGGAAACTGCCCAAAATGAAATATAATACTGTAGCAAAAGGAAATAAATCTAGCATTTGTGGTGCGTCTGACCTCTAACGATGACAAGGTTGAAATCAGTCTCCTTCAGACATTATGCAGTCACCGTCTAAACATGTTTCTGGCATGGTGGCCAGACTCTTAACCGTAATTGTAGCAAATAGTCATGTACAACCTCACCGGAGAGAGCCGGGCTGAAATGGCCCCTCACAGCTTGTAATGGAAATCTGACATTTACTCAGCGTATGTGCTGTTTGAAGCTCCTGCCCATTATTGAGAACATCAGCCTGTCTCTCACGCTGCCTGCTTTGCCTTTCAAAGGTGTTTCAAGAGCACAGAATCGTTCCAGTGGATTGAAAAGTGAAGCTTAGGCAGAAAAGGAGCCACCGAATGAGTGAAAGACATCTTATTTCTAATATTTTACCCCATCATCTGTACAGGAAGTGAAAATGGAACGGAATTGCACATATTAGGGCTTTAATCTCACAAATGGAAGGGGTGCGCAAGGTTTTTATGACTTTGCGTAATAGTAAAGAAGGCAATGTTACATGTATGATAAATGTAGAGTGCAACAATCCAATACTGTGTAGATAAGGGACAATGCACCCAAGACTTCAATGGACTGCATTACATCTTGTACTATAGCAGGTGACGTGAAAATTCTAATGTCTCTTCTTCGTGGCTAATTGTTCTTTTGTTCCAGTGCAGTTGGGAAAAAAAATGAATCAACTTTGCCAATAGTTTTAAATTGAAAACTGTCTACAGCTTTATAAAGACCTCTGTGTCTCCATGGTAACAGACTACAAACAAGATCTGTGTAGTCTGATACTACAGTCGTACTCCCTTCTGTTTCCTACTTCTTACTAATATATATTTTGTAGGTCTGTGAGAAGAAGACGCTGCTGGATAAGCCTTTCCCTAGGTACACACCTAAGCGTTTACAGCGCGTTCAAACGCGCTGTAAAACGCACATGTGGAAAGCCATGCTTCCCTATGGGCATGGTTCACATTTGGGCGTTTTACAGCGCGCTTGAACACGCTGAAAAACGCCCAACGCTGTCGCTTCAGCATGAGCTTCTTTTGGGCGTTTTAACGTGCCTATGGACCATGCTGAAATAGGGGAGAATCACTGAATTAAAAAACAAACAAAAAAAAACCCTTGGCTAAACCACACCCTTTATGGTTTGATAGCTTAAAATGGACAGAGTTAGAAGAAAATGGATCCTTGTCTTCTCTTTAAGATTTCTACAAGACTGTAGGAATATGCAGTCTATCAGACCGATGAACAATGTGGGCAAGTTTATCCCTTGTTTATATTCATTTTTAGTTTTAAGACACCTTTACACACCCCAACAGAACAGAAAGTTATCGAGAAGGAACCATTCCTTCACGATAACTGCCTGCTCATTAGTAGAGGTAAAGAGCTGCAATTACATGTAGCGATCACCTCCACTGTATGGGGATCAGCGATGTCTACTGCACTCATCCTCATACAGATTCATTTTTTTTCGGTAGTAAATCCCTGTTTACATATTATGATATGCAGCCTAGAATCGATGATTTAATCATCATTTCACCCAATGAACAAGTGTTTTGATCGTTCATCGGGTGATCTGCTGCACCTTTACACAGGCCAAACATGATTGAGCGTTGGTTCCCGATAATCTGTCCGACATTTGCACTGTGTAAATCTGCCATTAGTGTTCCTAAAGTGTTCCTAAAAGCCCTGTTACTCAATGAAGGATCAAACGCTCGTTCATAGGGTAAATGGAATCTTTCAGCAGGTTTAAAAATCATCGTTAGTTGACTGCAGATCGTACAATATAAGGCAACTTTCACATCTGCATTTTCTTTTCCGATTTTGAGATCTGGCATGGGATCTCAAAACCACAGCAAAACACATCTGTTTGAATAATACAATCAGCTGTATCCATTAATAACTGATCCGGTTGTATTATATTGAAAATGAACATACTGGATCCGGCACTAAAACCATTATATGTCAAAGGACGCCGGATCTGGCACTATTGACTTACATGGTTTTTGGTGCCGGATCGGGCATGTTCAGTTTCCCATGCAGTACACAAAAACGCTGCTTCCAGAGGTTGTGTCCGGCATGGGAATGCAACAAACTAGCACTCTGTTACATGTTTTTCAAACTGAAGTGCTTTCCTCTGGTTTTGAGATCTTCTGCTGGATCTGAAAACCGGAAAGGAAAACGCAGATGTGAATGTAGCGTAATCATGATCTGCTGCCGGCAAACAATGATTCAGCATGGCGACGAGCGATGATTGCTTGTCCCGATACTGAGGAGGAGATTGTAACATGTAATAACAGCGGTCTCCTCCGCTAGTGAACAGGCGATTGCCAGAAAGGAACGCTTCCCTCCCCACAATGACCTGCTCCATTCACAGTTGTAATAGGAACCTAAGGGTAACGGCGATATCTTTGGCCAGTCTTTTATGTCATGAAAAACAAAGAATCCCTTGCGCCTGGTTATTTATCTAGTGTAAGCAAATATTTTGATGAACAGCGAATGTTTTCATTGCCTCCATGACCAGATCTGATAAGTATGAGCCCTGTCACTTCACAATGGGCGGTGTGACTAAATGGTTTGACATAAGAAACTAATCAAGATTAAGGAGCTGACAGCATTGCCACAACAAACTCTAGATACTAAACTGCCAAATAAATTCCAAGATTGATAGCAACACTGTCTTCCAGCAAGCAAATTAGCATAGAGCACGTGTCCCTTTGTCTTCCCAGTGTAACTCCCTGTCTATTAATCCTCACCAGAAAGCATGCCCTAGACCTGGGAAGATACCAGTCATGCTAGTGCTGGGTGGCATTCCTTCTTCTACAAAGGAAATATTCAAGTCACATATGACTTGTTCTTTCATTGTTCAACCTGCTGAGGAATATACCAGTGTATAAGCTCATTTCGAGGGAGTCTGTCACCGGGAAATTCACTGGTAAGCCAGGCACCATGCCTTGTAGAACTAGTTCAGCTGAATGTAATGATACCTTTGACCTGCTTCATTGTGGAAAAAAAAAGTACTTTGAATCCATATGCAAATGAGCAGTTAAGTGCACTAAGGTTGGGTTTAAGTCACTCTGTGCACCATTGCTCCTCCCCTTCCTCTGACAGCCCCATTCCCTTTTCAGTGTTTATTGACAGGGCCAGGTTTCTGCATAGTCTGGCCCTGTCAGTCCTAAAGAAGAGGGGGGGGGGAGGTGGCTATGGGTGCCCAGAGCAGTCTTACCTGTGCACTTACCTGTTCATTTGCATACGGGGTAAAAGGACCTTTTTCTCCAGAATGAAGCAACAGATGACTGAGGGGTATCATAACTTTCAGCTGAGCTAGCCCCACAAGGCATTGTGTCTGGTTTAACAGTGAATCTCCTGGTGACAGACTCCTTTTAATTAAATAGAGTAGATTTGGAATAGGGCCCCGCCGATCTCATATTGCTGACTTATCCTGAGGATAGGTCATTAATATTTAAATCCTGGAGAACCCCTTTAAGATGAATAAGTGCTCCATGTAGATGGCCTAGATATGCAGAGGAACGTTGGTTATGCCTAGTACACTTGTGGTCCATAACACTCTCTCATCAGCCTTTTGACCATCAGTGATGGAAATGAAGAATTACAATTTGCTCTTTGAAATCAATGGGTTGTTTGTGTAACCAATAGTTGTGTTCAGTCCCCCAGTGTGAGAGAAACTGTAGTGGGTATCTTAGTTTTATTCTGTGATAAAATTGTGTAATTGGCATCTAAACCTATGTTAATTCTATTCAACATAAACTTGAGACACAGTGGATATAAAAAACTATGGGGGTTATTTAGTGAAATACATCTACAGTATATTAGGCGTATTTCTGGCACAGATTTCAGCACAAAGGTTCTTTGCTCCGCAATCTGAAACTTTTCCCCACTCACGCCAGGTCTAAAAAAGTGGACATGGCTTGCAATGGGAACAGGCTAGGAGGCCCGTCTTATTCATCATTTTCTATGCCTGTTTTAGGCGTAGAATATGGTTTAAATCTACACCAGCAAGGGAGCCAGCATAGATGTAGAAGCGGCTGTGAATCTGCCGAAGTTATGTAGAGCTCTGGGTCCAGCGCCAGTACAGGGCCTTATTAAGACCAGCATTTAAAATGCTGATTTTAATAAAGGACCCCTATATCTTTCATAAGTATGTGATCCAATATAAAAAGTGGATCATGTACCCCATACTATATGGGGTACACTTATGTGACTGGCACAATGTTATAGGCAATTCCACATAGATGTTATTACTGTTTTGGTGTATATTTCTGTATGAGCCCTGCAGTGGGGAACTTTTAGACAACCGCACCACGTTAGGTACCATGACTCAGGTGTGGAGAAAGTCTAATGTGTGTACAATTCAAGGACATCATTACTATCACCAGGTCTGGACACTGAAGAGAACATAGGACAGTCAGGACAGCTAACCCTAGACCTAAGCAACAGGCAAGACTATGATTTATGACGACCCCACATATGCCAGAAAATGGCTTAAAAAAAAGTTGCATGGCCCCGGTTTCCAACTTTTTGAACAACAATGTGCCTAAGTGTAAGTGCACATGGCATTTTCACACCACCCTTACCATTAGGAAATGACAGGGGTGGGTTGAGAGTGTGGTGGAGGAGAGGCCATACTGTAAGTCTTGGCAGTTTTCTGGTAAAAATGACTATTAAAATCTACTCCAGCCAGAGGCTAGGATAGGTTTCAGTCAAGGCGCACAGACTGCTTGAAAAATACATCTTATTTATGACAAGTCCTGCACCTTGTCATAACTCAAAGGGGTTGTCCCATGAAAAATAGTCTACATTTTTCAAACAAGCACCTGGACCTGAATACATTTTGTAATTGCATGTAAATTTAGCCTGGCCACTGAGTTATTCTATAAAAAAAAATTCTAATTTCTCTGTCCTGCAGAGATGAAAGCACATACATCTCTGGATCTATGTGATGTACAGGGCTGGTTCTAGCTTTGTTAGAAAGAGATTGTCATATACTATATGATATTGGATTTTCATTATTTACATTAATCATGGAATGACCCCTTTAAGCACATCCTTCTTGTGTAAAATGACAATCTTTGGTAAATGAACCCCAATATGTCAAGTACCACAGTATTGTGCAAATTTTGAGAAATACCAATAATCTATTTTATACAATATTGCTGTAGTAAGAGAAGAGAACAACAGCAAAAATGCACAGCCTCAAAAAAGTCACAAATAGAGACATCATTTAGAGACTTGTTTATTGGGGAGGTTTAAAACTCATTTCTATGCCAGGGAAAAATAATTGGCTAGACCGAACAGATTCTGCTTCTGCGATACTTAAAATAAATTGATAGGGTGCACAAGCATCTCGCAGCCTAAAGAGGAATTAAGTACACACAAAACACATTTATTTTTTTGTAATTATAATAGTGTGCACTTTTCAGTATAATATCACAGCTATAATTATAAATCTTAGCTAATATATAAAACACATAATAGGAAATAGAAAAAATAGAAAATCTGAACTTGTAATGTGGCAGTAAGGGAGAGTTCACATCTCCATTTCATTTTCTGTTCTTCTGATCCATCAGAAGAACAAAAAAAAACGGATCCTGTAAAAAACGGATCCTATGCATCCATTATGCACATTTGGTATCCGTTTGAGCCATTTCCATCTGAGATCCGTTTTTTTAGATGAACAAAAAAAAAAGGATTGCATGCAGGACTTTTCTTTCCGTCTAAAAAACGGATCTCAGACGGAAATGCCAAATGTGTAACTGGATCCATTTTTTTTACAGGATCCTGTGCATAACGGATTCAAACAGATGCATAACTGATGCACAGGATCCATTTTTTACAGGAACCAGTTTTTTTTTTTTTTTGGTCCTTCTGACGGATCAAAAGAATGGAAATTGAAATGGAGATGTGAACTCTTCCTAAGTAACATAATAATATGTGCAGGAATAGAAGGTTATAGAATAAAAAGTGTATATTATAATTCATTCACCTGCTTCACTTTATAATATGCTTGACCATTATTACCCCAGGCGAGGAATGTGGTAAATCAATAGTATCCATAGTCTAACAAGCTTATTTGAAACTGTATTTTAGGCCTTGTTCACCTCTCTGTTAGCCTGCTGTATTTCGTCGGATACGGCATTGCTGAATTCTCTAGTTCACTGTCAGACTCCAGCGGTGATCTGGCAGTTTTCCAGCATAAATGCGGGTATCAGCCAGACAAAAACCATTGCATGCAAAGTTTTTTTGTCCGGCTGACAGACGGCATTTGTGCTGGATCAGGCAGTCGGATCTGTTTGACGGATATGTGAATGAGGCCCTATTCTCATGCTTTGATATTTCCCTTCACATTTGCATATTGTCAGGGATATCAGGCAATTACCCTGGTAATGATTAAAAAAAATTGTAAAGAGTAGAGATGATCAAATTGATTGGATCAGATTTTTCCCAAATTTTGTAAAAAATTTGATTTGGATCTAAGTCCAAATTTCTGGTGATTGGATTCAGGCAAGAGAGTCCGAGGAGACCTCAGAGCGTAATACACAAATAATTAGGCCAGTTGGAGATTTTGACTTGGATAGAACCGGACCCAAATTGAATTACTTAAAGCGAACCTGTCAGCATATTTTCACTAATTAAACCATTTACAGTACCTTATAGTTCATGCTGAGTAAGTCTCCAAACGTCTTTTTCATGGATTTCTGGGCCTTATATGTATGAAAAATTCACTTTATAAAATCCTGGTCTCCTGCGTCACAAGTCAATTGAGAAGTCAAGGAGGCAGACCCTCCTTGACTCCCCGATGTGCCTCCCCCGTCCAAACCCCGCCTCTCATCCCCATAATTGACAGCACTCCTCCTGCCCGGGACCGTGCTGGTCTCGGCGGCGCATGCGCCGTCTACCTTCCTAGCAGAGCGATCCCGAGCCTTCACTCAGCGCGAGGCTCGGGATCGCGCTGCTAGGAAGGTAGACGGCGCATGCGCCGCCGAGACCAGCGCGACCAGAAATCCATGAAAAAGACGTTTGGAGACTCACTCAGCATGAACTATAAGGTACTGTAAATGGTTTAATTAGTGAAAATATGCTGACAGGTTCGCTTTAACCGATTTGGCCGAATCAAATGTGAATCGAAGTTTGAGCAATTTGCATATCTCTAGTAAAGAGTCTTAGGCCTAGGGGAAAAATTTCATCCTGGGAAGCACACTTTTGCATAAATAATATATCGCTGCAGCTATTGACCTTAGAAGGGTATAATTTGATTTTTCATTATCAACCCTACTAGGCAACCTGCCTGGTCTAACAGGGTTGATCATGCTGACAGATGCTGTTTAAAGAGTGTCTGTCACCAGGAAATTCACTACTTGTGGGGCTAACTCATTATTGATCATTACTGAATGTAATGAGCATTCACTTAGTGATCTCTTGCTTAATTCTGGAGAGAAAGTACATTTATTCGATATGCAAATGAGCAGAGGGTGGGCCCAAGACATTTCTTCTGCCAGGTCCTACCACTCCTTTTTGAAAAGGACATCTCACATGGTTATCTCACCTGGCTCTGTTAATCAAGAAGGAGGGTGGGAGCTACAGAGCAGGATGGGCAAGGGTGCACAGAGTGGCTTAGGCCTGCCCTTGGTGCACTTAACTGCTCATTTCCATATGGATTAAAATCACTTTTTAACAGCGGCCTTCTCTCTGTTTCTCTCAAGCCCATTGACATCATGACTAGTATCACTGGCCTGGGTGTGGCTAAGCTCCATTCACTTGAATGGTGTTTAGCCCCATCCAGGCTAGTGATACTAGCCGTGACGTCACTGGGCCTGCGGTAAACAGCGAGAAGGCCGCTGCACTCCTGGGGCGCCACTGCCTTCTCAAACAGCTGATCAGCGGGGGTCCCAGGTGTCAGACCCCAGCCGATCAGATGCTGATGATCTTCTATCCAGAGGATAGATCATCAGTTAAAAAGAACTACAGAACCCCTTTAATCATTACCTGGTAGTTGACTCAAGCAGCATTCAAGAGACTACATAGATGATTGCAATTATGGTGCAGAAATTGTAATATGAGTTAAGTTTTCACCAAATACTAGAAAAGCTCTGCATATTTATATATGGACAGGTCAATAAATCCGCACTATAGTTTGCCACAAACGCAGCGACAAATGTGTGCTTCAATTCTTTTTGTTCACCAGACACAACAGCGGCTGCGTATCTTTACAAGGACATGGATTTCTGTGAATGTAGAAAGCCAGTAAAGCAGATAGGAATATTAGATGTGGCACTTAATTAGAAATGATGGGGCAGGGTTATTTGCCCGTATCAGAAAGTAAATTTATTTTTGCTAATGTGCAGTAATTGCATTGAAATAGGAGCGCAATTCATTTAAGCATTTAATAACGAGAGCTTGTGGTTTATAAGCTTTATCTAACAATGGCAGTTTTAACCTATCTTGTATCGACATTAATCATGGGAGAGTTTTTTTTAAAAAAAGATTGTTTAGTTCTCTGTGCATCAATTCATGACAAGGAATTTTTTATATATATTTTTTTATTTTTATGACCCCTTGACTAATGACAAAATCTATGGAGTGGGATTCCATGGGTGGGTGGAACCATAGATAGGTATAAACAATCAAAAACAGCAGCACAGCAGCAGAACGGGTAACGTAACACCAATAGGGTGCATCTACATCGAGCACCTGTCTATGTTTCTCCCCGTTTTTAACAAATTTATAACTAATTTTATTTTGTCAACATATTTATGCCGTATCGATACAAAGCTACAAAATCAGAGGCTATTCATATGTCAATCCTGCCACATGTGCACTTACATTTTTGCTCCCAGCGAATCTAGCACATTCATCGCTCCCGGCTGTGATCATCCTCAGCTGTAACCGTCTTTAGCTCCCCCTACAGGACATAAATGTCAAATCAATGACTTTAAGGAACATTGTAAATGCAAACTTTATCCTAACAAATAAAGCGGACTGAAGCTTATTATTATATATTTTTTCCCCTTTTTTTAATATTTCCCCGTTTTTAAAAAAAAATTCCCATTTTTTTCTATATTCTCCGATCCATATATATGTATATTTTTTGATTTTTATATTGATTGACTTTTACATTTCCTCAATTCTTTATTTTTATTTTTTTAAGATATATCTCCATAATATATGGTGTGATTATTATATACAGTTATATACTACTTCAAATTCACAACCCACACCTTCATCACTAACCCCCCATTAATTCAACTATTCAACCCAGATACCGAGTGCCTCCCACACCCATATCTTGTATTCCTATCTATTTTCCGCGACACAAGGGTGAGTCGCGTGGGAAGAGCACCACACCAGTGCTTCCTATAGGTGTACCTACTGACCCTCTATACCAAAAACAGCAATGAACCTTTCAGACACTATAGTGTAGTACCCCCGATCTGGGGGTAATTAAATCGTATATTGTTTATTGTTAGGCATTTTTCCTGGCCGTCACTGCCAGCAAGAAAGGTTGGCAGGAACAGGGTTAACTATCTTGTCCCTCCACTTTTGTTAAGAGTGGGCTGATCCTGCTTCTTGCCCGGAGGGGGAGCCTCTGTCTAGAGACAGAGGGGACGCAACCTCCTGTTACAGATTCTTCAGAGAGTAATTCTTCATTTGTCCTCAAGTAAAGCCTTGAGAGTCCAGACTGCAGAATGAACTCCTACATCTGCGGCTACAGACACTGCAGTGAACTGAGGGATTACAGCCAAGCCACCCATCACTAAATAACCACTAGGTCAGTATCACCTAAGCGCTAAATTACCACCAACTGCTGCCATATCCCTGCAGGTGCCAGAGAAGAATTGCACTTAAAGCCTGCTGTTACTTTGTGTATTTCAGGTTCTACATTGCACTTAGTAAAAAGGACTTCGTTACGTTTAACTCTGTCCTCGTTCTTCAGTACACATTTCATAAGGGCCACTACCAATCCTATCCTCTACACCGGCTCCTCAGGGGGATGCGGCAAGTGTGACATCACTAAATTAAGTACTACACTGCCTGATATTGCGGTACTGTGAGCACCAATGGATGATAACACATCTATCGGCACTCGTTTACACTGGTCTGAATATTAATGTATGGAACAATTGCTATACCAGTTGTTCCTCCCTCATTCTATTGATCAACGGCATTACATCCCTGATTAACAAAGGGAGATGTTCTGCTGATAAATAAAAATCTTTCATCCTGATAAAATATGCCCATCAGCAGACAAACATAATTTTCTATATTATTTTCTGTACATGATTTTGAGGGAAGACATGTTACCTGAGCAGAAGTTTAGAAATTTCATATACAACAGCCACATGAACATGTCAAAGCAATCATTTTGGTATGACTCCTTGACTTTTATGGGAGAATGTTGTGGGCATGCTCTGTGACCTGTACAGAGGTGATTGTGCAGTGAGGAAAGGAGCTGTGACCATTGCCTTTTGTGAATGGTGGTTACTGTGTTACCCTACTTTGCTTTATAACATAAATGTTACCTTTCATTGAAATCCTGTCTGTGAAAAGTGATCTGTACCGAACAGGAAGTGTCAGCCTATTACAAGGTCCGATGCTCAGAGTGAAGACTGCAAGATTTCAGGATTATTATTTATCATAATGACCTGGAAAATTAGAAAAACCTTGACAAAAATGTAAAGAAATATTTTTTAAAATAGATCATGCCCTTTAAATACCCAAAGGTCCCCATTGAATAAAAGAGAAGAGAGTATAGGGAAGTGGGTTATGAATGCCAACATATTTTACCACTAGACTATTTTTTTTTTAATTAGCTGTTAGGGGATGGGAGGAACTTGTCTGTTACTGTACTGTGTGTAGGACTTTGGTTTTCACCGGAGGGATGTGCCATCACTTACAGGAGTATTTAGCAGTGACTTATTGGGAATGGTGCTTGTATTTTATGGACTTCTGTGGTTGTCAATAAGGAGAGGCTTATATAGATGGCTGTCATTGATATTTTTGAAGACCAAAGTGAAACCTGCAGATGATGGCAAACTGAGACTGCCTTCCCACATCACAGAATTTAGGTCTTATTTTAAAGGTTTACCCATTTCAGATATTGGTGGCATATCACTAGATGGGCAGCACGGTGTCTCAGTGGTTAGCACTGGTGCCTTGCAGCGCTAGGTTTGAATCTGACCAAGGACAACATCTGCATGGAGTTTGTATGTTCTCCTCGTGTTTGGGGACACCAAGTTATGATAATGCCTGTAAAGCGCTGCAGAATATGTCAGCGCTATATAAGTGAGTAGGTGTGGGCCCCACCTCTGGGACCTGCTCTTATCTCAAAAACAGTGCCCCTAAACTAAAGGAGGGTGCGATGTGCGCGCCCTTCACTGCTATGGGAGCTCCAATATAGCTTAGCTCGCGCTCGGGTATTTTTGGAAATCCCATAACAGCAAATGGAGAGAGCACTGCGCATGCACGGCCACCTGTCCATTCACCGCTATGGGACTGCCTGAAATAGCCGAACAAGCACTACTTTCAGAACTCTCCTTCACTTTGGGAGGTCCATTTTGGAGATAGAAGTGGGTACCAAAGGTTGGATCTCCACCCATATGACATTGGTGGTGTAAATAAAGCCCCCTGAATACTATACCCCATCACGTGGAAAAAATATTCACATTTATTTATTTGAATGTGTTTTCATAACTTTTTAATCATTGTGATATTACACCGTGCAGTGTCCAAAAAAATCTCTTACTACCAGGGACTGTCAGAAGGCTAGGTGTTGCTGACAGGTTTGATTATGGCTTTCTTCTTAATCTAATTATGACTTGTGCGAATGTGTGAATACACTGGCAAGCCTGGCTTCCAACTTGTGAACACCTGATGTCTCTTAACGCATAAAGATCTGAATAGTCGGATTAGCATATTAATACGTATTATTTGCGTCGGGCTGTTCACGTGTAAATGAGACAAACTGTAAAAGTTATTAAGGTGATAATGAGCAAATCAGACCCTTGGCCCGTTCACATGAGGATACTTTTCTTCACACGCATCTCTAAACTGAGACCTACTGTATGTCAAGAATAATAGATCCATCAATAGCGGCATGTTGACAGTTTCCATATAGAACCACAAGATTTGTTTCAATGCTGTCCATAAACCAAATATCAAAAATAATCATAAATGATAATAGAGATAACTATGAGATACTAGAATACAACTACAACCAAAATTGGAGCTTCACAGAGTATAAAAGAAAGGTAGATTTACGGTCTTCTTAGTGTCTGTACTGTTGACTTTCACTGCTGTTTGCAGAGCCATAACATGAAGCTACTGGCTCCAATGCAAATTTTGTAAGATTGTCCCAGCCTACTGGGTGCCATTCACAGTCTGTGAGCCTCCCTAGGCACTGCATGTGCCTGCAATTTGTGCATCCCTAAGTCCCTTCTTAAAGTAATTTTTTCTTCCAGAAAAAAATACAGGAAATTCCGGCAGAAATGCTATATATTGTATGAAATCTTCAGTGTTTTTTCTTACAGAAAGTAGCAAGAGGTTTGAATAGATGCTCAGCAATGTGAACTAAGGTACATGTTCCCCAGTGACATCTCAGAGTGTGTAGCAACCTGGTTGAAGGCACAATTAGCCCTCTAGGCTCTCCGTAAATTCCTCACAGTAGAGAATTTAGCAGATGCAATTATATCTTTTTCCCAACTCTTAAAAACAATGAATTAAACACAAAGATAAAAAGAAAATGTGTCAGCCGGAGCTACGGATGAAATGTTCCTTGGTGTTACTGGCTCACTTCTCATAAGTGGTTGGAGGTAATCTAATCTTGTACTATTTTGACTTTAGACTTAGGGCTCATTCACACGAACGTATGGGTTCAGTTTCCCTATTGCAGATCCGTAATAAACTGACACTGTTCCGTGTGCATTCCGCATTATGGATGAAAACCCATTCCCTTCAATGCGTCCACAAATCAGGAGAAGTGGAGCAGTGAGGAATGGAAGCACGGAACGGAGTGCTTCTTTGGGGTTCCGTTCCATACTTCCGTACCGCAAAAAGATAGAACATGTCCTATCTTTTCGCAGAACTGAGGGATGAGGACCGTTTCAAGTTCAATGGGTCTGGATCGGTCCTGAAGGCATTACGAACGTTCTCTGTCCATTGGGGACTGCAGCCCCAATGCACTGAACTGAACACATACGTTCGTGTGAATGAGCCCTAAAGCTAAGAGTCAGCTTGTGGACATGTATAGGAGAATCTTACATCACAATTTAGGCATAATAAGGCTAAAGACAAAAGTTATCTTCATGAAACAACTTCTTTAATTGGTAACAGGTTAACAGTCATTGGAAAATTAAAATTGGAAAAACCCTCCTAAAAATGTCACTTCTGAAATACATATAGTGTATTAAATAACGTTAAATATTTTATTTTAGGGGGAAAGATTATTTTTGAGATTTTTTTTTTTGGTGTTCACTTCGTGGTATAAATAACATGATAACTTTATTCTGTGGGTCAGTGCGATTAAGATGATGCAAACTTAATTTTTTTTTTATATATTTTTTTCTCCTCAAGGATGTTAGCTCCACCACTAGTGTTATGCACAAATATTCAAATCGTGAATTTTAATTGCGAATATCGCCACTTCGAGAATTCGCGAAGATTTAGAATATAGTGCTATATATTCGTATTCACAAATATTCTAGATTTTTCTTTCCTCTGAACCCACCCTCCTTCTTGCTTGTGCGCCAATGAGAAGGCTGCAATGTCTTTGTCTTAGCTTAGCAACATCCCTAGCAGCCAATAGGAAAGTTGCCGACCCCTTACTATATAAGAACCTCCCCAGCAGCCATTTTCTGCAGTTTTTTGTCGTTCTGAGAGAGACAGCAGCATCGATGCTGTGCTCTGTGCTTTACTGTGTCATTGCATTACATAGATAGTTAGCTCATATTATATAATACAAAAAGTTAGTGGGAGATAGTCAGTGTAGGTTAGTGATATAGTGTAGCTGATAGGTTCCAGTGCAGGGTGTTAGGTAGTGTTATAGGTTCTGCTGTCCATACATACATGCTACAGACATAGTGCTGTGATGTCACAAGTTCACAACAATACTCAGTGCACCAATCACTAATATGTAGTCAGACCTACTAAAATGTGAAGTTGCACGTATTGAGCCAAAATATGCGCATCATTAATTGCTGATTTGCGCAATCGCGAATATATCGGATCACTCTATCTGCATATAAAGCTATTGTAATGTTCTGCCATGCCAACCATTTTCTCCAGTCTCAGGAAACTTCTAGCAGCTTAAAAAATATAGCAATAGTGACCCACGCCTGTATTGCATGCGCAATATGTGCATATTACATTGCTGATTTTCGCAATCAAGAAAATGATCGCGAATTCTTAAATTTATGACGAATATTAACCCAAATATTCGTGAAATATAGCGAATACGAATATTGCCCCTGCCGCTCATCACTATCCACCACAACCATTCCTACCTCTTAAGTCTCCTTCGATGTAGATCTTCTTTGTCATCAACTTCTCCATTTGGTCCGTGCAACTTTTCTCAGCTGCCTCATCTCTACAGAGTGTGACACACAGACATCTTAGCTACCTCACTTTTCTATCATCATCCCCCAACCTGGAGACCCACAGTGTTATCCTGCTGTTTGCTGTGCTCCCCAGTACCCCCAAATACTATCCTGAAGAAAAATTTGTCTTTCCCTAGTAATAGTGCTCCTCCCAGTCCAATCAATAGTATTTCCCTTCTAGAATGGACTCATTAGTAATACTGTCCCAACCATGATAACGCTCCCCAAGAGTGCCCCCATTAATAGAAGAGCCATCCAGTATTAATAATACTCTCATAGAGCCCCCAGTAGAAATAAGGCCCCCTATTGTTCCCCCAGTGGTAATAAAGCTCTCTACAGACCCCTTAGTAGTAATAAGGCCCCCCATAGTGCTCTTAGTAGAAATAAGGCGGATCTATAATTCCCTCCTATAGAGCCCTCATTAGTAATAAGAAAGCCTAATGCCCCCTGGATCTGCAGTGCCCCCTGTAGTTATATTCCTCCCTCCACCATACAGTCCCATGTAAATAACATCACACCATCTTTCCAGCCCCCTCCAATATACAGTCCCATATAAATAATATCCCTCTCTATCTACAGCTCCCTGCAAAATACAGTCCCATGTAAATAATATCACCTTCTCCCCAGCCGGCTTCAACATACAGTCCCAAATAATATCACCCCCTCCCCAGCTTCCTCCAACATACAATCCCATGTAAACATCACCCCCTCAACATTCAGTCCCATGTAAATAACATCATTCCCCCCATCAGCCACCCTCAAAATACAGTCCCATATAAATTACATTGCCCCCTCAACATTTAGTGCCATATAAATAACATTACTCCCTCCCCAGCCCCCTCCAACATACAGTCCCATGTAAATAACAGCATTCCCTCCTACAGCCACTATCAAGATACAGTCCCATGTAAATAGTATGACCCCCTCCCCAGCCACCTCCAACACACAATTCCATGTAAATAACATCCCTCCCTTTAGCCCTAACACACAGTCCCAGTTAAATAATCACAACTCCCAGCATTGCTCTGCACTTACCTCTCCTCATGTAGCAGACATCACTACAGCTTCTTCCCCGATGACTTTTCCTCTTCACTGCCCTCCTCTCCTGCACTGGTCACATGATGGTGACATCATCGCAGGTCCTTCTCAACCACTGCCTGTTTTACTGGTCACATGACCTGTGAGGTCACCACAGGTCCTTCAGCTCTTCCACTGCATTAGTTTAAATTGTATTGCTGTCCTTGGCAATACAGTTGTATCTAGCTGGCAGACAGGACATTCGGGGCTTGGGACAAAACATCAGGGGCCCAGGCCCCTTCACAGTCTGATGCCTCATCCACATGTCAGTGTTTGGTCAGTGATTTCTATCACTGATTTTGAGCCAAAACCAGGTGTGGCTATAAACACAGAGCAGGTACTGATCTTTCCCTTATGCCTTGTATCTCTGTGTAGGCTCCGATCTTGGTTTTGGCGCTCAATTACGGATGGAAACCACTGACTGAACAGTGACTGTGGGACCAAGGCATGGCACTGGCAGCACTGATTGGATAGTGTTACATAGCTGGTAATACCCAGTTGTACCCCTATACGACTGCTGACAATTCATTCATGAACTTCTAGGAGGAATAATAAAGGTTTGGCACAACATAGGGTTATAAAATAGATGCTAGAGAATAGTTATTACATGGGGAATGAAAGCTGCCACGAAAACAGACATGTCAGAAGAGGTGACAGTTCTTCTTTAAACTGCTTAAAACAATCAGAATAAATGTCAGGTACAAGAATCAGTAGGGCCACCAAACAGTTTACGTCTGTCCCCTTTCCCTGCTGTTGTAGATGAGTGATAATCAGCTGAGCCAAGATAACTATTGATTTTAGGCCACATGGAGACCTTGGGTTGTAAGACGTGCAATAGGGTTTCATTATTTGCACAGAATAATAGAAGTTTTACTTTGTTTTTAGTTAGTTAATATGTCCTTTGGAAGAAATGATTAAAAGAAAACCTTGGCTTGTTGGGGTAACTAACAATAGGAACACAATGTAACCTGAAATCTTCCAGGCTTTTACATGTATTCCTACTTCTTATATAATAAATGCTAGAAAACAAACTAAGGCTACTTTCACGCTGGCGTTTTTGTGGATCCATCATGGATCTGCATAAAACGCTTCCGTTACAATAACACAACCGCATGAATCCGTCATGAACGGATCCGGTTGTATTATGTCTTCTATAGCCATGACGGATCCATCTTGAATACAATTGAAAGTCAATGGGGGACGGAACGGTTATCTGTTGTGCCAGATTGTGTCAGAGAAAGCGGATCCGTCCTGGCACACAATGTAAGTCAATGGGGACGGGACGTTTGGCTCCGCTTCGTCAGGCGGACTGCAGTCAGCGTTTTGGTGTCCGCCTCCAGAGAGGAACGGTGACTGAACGAAGGCAAACTGATGTATTCTGAGCGGATCCTTTTCTGTTCAGAATGGATCCATTTTGGACCGATTTTAAAAGCCCTGAACGGATCTCACAAACGGAAAGCCAAAACGCTAGTGTGAAAGTACCCTAAATGGCATAGATTTTACTTTCTTAATTACACATAGAATTATCATTTTTACATTTACAGTATTTAGGTCTAGCTTAAAGGAGACTTACCAAAAGTACCAGATAGACATAGTAAAGGGGTTCCCCGGTAATAACAATTCTGGAGCATCTATTACTTATGGCTCTATGTTGTGCCATTCCTTTTTTATTTCTACTAGAAGTTATGAATGAATTGTTAGCAGTCTGCAGTAAGGGTACAGAGGGGTGGTAACTACTTGGGGGTGTGTATCTGCGCTATCCAATCAGTGCTGCCATTGCATGCCGCGGTCACCGCTGATCACAGACACCACGTGGAATGACATCATCACACAGGCTAGCGTAGTGACGTCATACGTCACCACACTCGAGATTTCACGTGGTATCAAAATACAGTATGAGATTCTAGATGCGCTACTCAAATGGATTTTCTATATTTGGTTATATTATCAGTTTACCAAAAAACTGTAAAACTTAGAAAGCTATTTGGCAATATGTAAAGTCTGCATCTACCACCTGAACTCATAGATTGCATTTCTAGTTGAAATAACATACACCTGTGTGGTATAATCAAATTACTGGTGAAAATGACTGACAATATATAGGTGATACAGCGTGAAGGACAAGGAAGGACTGTTTGATGATAAATGAACTGTAGCTAATGATGTGGTTTCATGCGTTAATTAAAATAAGACTTCATTTAAAAATTGGTTGTGAAATAAGCGAGAAAGAAATCAAACCCAGAGAGAAGACGTCGGAAACGGGAAATTGCAGGAAAATTGTCATGTTCCATTACTTAGAAAAGATAAACAAGCTTGGCTATCATTTTGGCATCTATCAGCTAGAAATATCAGTCAGCCTTCATGGGTCTCAGATGGAATCCCGGTGGCTCTGCCACTGAATCTGCAGTCACGTCATCACCTCTGTAACGCCCTAGTGAGAAGTTCTAGCCTCATTTCTTAGTGCATGTTTTTAGAAGTTCACACTGAACTGGAACTATGGGTGGTGGACAGGGGCGGACTAGGAACTTAACGTACCCTGAAAAAAATACTAAAAGTGGCCCAGTTTTGTAGTTGGATCCAAACTGATGGAAGGCAGGGCCAGCAATACCATATTGTGGCACATTATACCACCCCAACAGAGCCAAATACCAATGTCTATCACAAAATACTGCCAGCAGCAGAAAATACATACCCAATAACTTCCACTGGCCGGCCGTGAGGAGGGCCCAGGCAGCCTCCTGGGAATTGGCCCACCGGGAAATTTCCCTGTAAGGTCTATGGCCAATCCGCCCCTGGTGGTGGATGTGTCAGATTGTAAATGTAGAAGTACATTATGCTGGAAAAAAACTGGAACCAGTTAATAGCTTTTGACCAAATAATCCTAGCTAAACCAAAAAATTCATACATGTAAAGATAGAACAATAGACAGACAGACAGATTGATAGATAGATTCATATGAAGTCACATAGATTTCAGAAAGAGTTTAAATCAATGGTACCCATGAGGTGGTTGCAAAATAAACTGGCTTCAAACCAAACAGACATCTGTAAAGGTGATGTCCGTTTCCACTTCCCCTAGTGGACTGGATAACACCTGCAACTTTTTTTGTGACTTTTTAAAAGTTGCAATTGATAAATCTGGCAAAAACTTTATTCTGCTCTTAAATCATCTGCCAATCACTTAGTGAATACAAAATGGCAGACATAACACAAACCACATATACATGTCGCAGTCACTTCTTAAAATGTTCTCAATGAATTCTCCACTGATAAAGGCTCATTTACACAAATGTATTTCTTTCCATGTCTGTTCCATTTTTTATTTTTTTTTGCGGCCCATATAAGGAATCATTTACTTCAAAGACACTGCAAAAACAAATTTGTGATACATAGCTTTTTTTACATTAGCCCCTAGGTTTACACTGTCTATTAGCATTCGTAAATCTGCCCCAGTGTGTATTGAAAGGATACATAGTCAAGTATTTTACAAAATATTATACTATTATATCATTTTATAATATTTGTGTTTTCAGTATTTTTGTATTTCTGTTCTTTTAGGGTAAGGCTACATAGATTTGTCATGTGCCCAAGTATTGCAGTGTAGCGGGACGGCCAAAGCAATGAATGGGGTAACAAAGTGATCAGCATGTTTGCTGCGACAGGGATCCCTAAATCGAGAAAAATCCAGCAGTGTAGCTGTACCCTTTTGGGGGTTAATATGCTTTCATTCTCTTGGAATTTGACAAAAATAAAAGCTTTAAATTGTTACAAAATGGTACATTTTGGCAACAACACTACTATGTGCTCAGCAAATCTGATTTTATTTAAATCCATGGACATTCATTTTTTTATTTTCTATTGTATTGTTTTCATACCACATTGTTTTTATAAAATATAGTGTGTAATTCAGTTCAGACCACTATGAACTTGTGAATTAGCCGTATAACTCTATTTGGCATGATTTAGGCGTTTATACTTGAGACTGGATTCAGAAAATAGTGACTAGCGCACTGGAAAGGTCAGACTGGCTCACGTATTTGTTTAGATGGCAGCACTCAGGCCTTTGATGCTTTTGATTAAAATGGCAAATAATAGCCTCTAGACCTGGGTACAAGGATTATAAAAATCCCAAGATAGCGCTGAATACAGGCGCAAGGCGATGGATAGATATGTTGTGTGATTGACAGGCTGAAGAACCAAAGAAAAGAAGAAAGATAAAAATTTCCTGCACCGCAGCTTTTAGATACGTTTAGGGAATATATCATAATTCATATGAAAACTAGTTCTGTATTCGGCTGAAGAGGATATGGAGCGACAACCGTAATCTCATACAAGAGGGGATTAAGGTATTATTCATTTGTATATTAATTTCCTTTCATTAATGTCTCTAATACGTGGTAAGAGCATGTGTAAAATCCTAGGCACGAATTTAACGTTGGCTCAAAAGAGTACATTCGGAGAGCTTACCTACCATACCTGCGTTTAGTATAACCTTACCTCTAGTGGATTCTACAAATATAACGGGATTGAAGTAGAAAGAAATGTCTCTGCAGCAATGTGGGTCATGTTGTAGCATATCTGGGGTACAGATGTGTTCTTCCTTACCTTTCCTTTTGGCTGGTTATTCCTTGATATGTGTGTCACAAGATGACCAGCTTTACACCAGTTGGGCCTCCAGACAACACACTAAATTTTTAAAACTATTGTATCCTTGGAAGTATTATAGAACATCCCAACGAACCCAAGGCTTCAGTAACGGTCCATATGCTTTTGTAACAGGGTTACACCTTCACCTCACTGTTTGCTGTTTCTTTTCCTGTTAAAATTGTTTTAACATTTTATTTCAATATAATATTTGCTGTCTCTGGCATTTTCCCTTACTCTGGTCATCGTAAGACGTCACTCCGTGGGTATGCTTTCTCAGATGGGAGGGCCCATTCCCATTCTCCAATAATTGTTTTTCTTCACCAAAGCACCCATTTGGACAAAACAGCTATTATTTATCGCTTTATGAACAAATTTAGACCTGTATTAATGTCTGACATGAATGAATATACATTTGTCTATGTACCACCTGAATATGACCTTACCTTACTCTGATGAGAGCTCCTTCCTTCTGTTGCATGCTATGTTTTTGGTATGATTTATTATTTATATTATTATTTATTATTTATCAACCTTTGACACTAATAAAAAGATTTATAAAACAAAAAAAAAGATGACCAGCTTTACAAAACAACATATTGTTGTACAAAACAACATATTGATATTATGTCACAAGATGTCTATCTCGTATGTGTCTGTCTGTGGCCACCTAAGAGTTGTGCTAGAATTTCGAGACTTATTGTATTGAATTACTGTAGTTTCATGAGAAATTTTGAATTCCTGACCAGTTCCTGAAAGCTAAAGTAAGGGTGGGCATGCCTGTATCCCTTCGCCTTTGCTGTTGTTTCCGAGCAGGCATGAGTATGGAACTTTTCAATTAATTTGCTGCTTCATAGCAGTCCTTCTTCATGACTGCTATGCTTCTTGACTTCCCTGCTTTGTAGCTAGCCTTCTCAATGACTGCCTTACTTCATGCCTGACCAGCTTCATGAATGACCTGCGCCATGACTTTCCTGCTTCACGACTGACCTGCTTGTTGACTCACCTGCTCAATGTTTGACCTGCTCATTAACTGTCCTGAGGTGCACAGATCGCAGTTGCACCTGTTCCCGGGAGCCTGAGGGGGCCTATAAAGTCTCTGTTTACCATATAAGGAGACCAGTAGCATAATTGAATCCTGATACGTGGAATCCCTGTTAATAATTTTGCATTGGGGCCCCAAAGCTAGAAGTTAGAGCTCATTCAGACAAACGCAAGGGCCCCATGCACATATTGTGGGCCACAAACGGCGGGTCCACAACATATGGACACTGGCCATGTTTACTCCGTGACTTGAATGGGTCCGCAAGATACGGCAAAAGAAAGGACATGTCCTATCTTTTGCAGAGTGGAAGTGCATAAGGCCAGTGACCATATATTGCGGACTACTATTTGCAGTCTGCAGAACGGACACGGAGCCCTTATGTTCATTTGAATGAGCTCTTACGTTTCTGCTCAGTGACTATGCTGGTTCATGAGTGATATGCTTAATGACTGTCCTACTCAATGACTATCCTGTTCAGTGATGGTCCTGCACAAGGGTTGTCTTGTTTGAGAAAGTGAGTCAAGCTGGAAACATGATTACTTGGAGGACCCTATTATAACTTAGGGCTTGTTCACATCACCGTTTCTCTTTTCCGTTTTCCGGCTCCGTTAAGGAGCAGGAGAACGGAAAGGACAGATTCTGAAGATAACTGACACCTAACTGAGCGTAACGGAGCCTAAAGATCCCATAGACTATAATGGGGTCCGTTAGGTGTTCGCTCAGAAGATAATTTTTGAGCGGAGACGAAAGTACTGCATGCAAAAATCATGTTCTGAGCGGACACGGAACGGACCCTATTATAGTCTATGGGGTCTTTAGGCTCCGTTACGCTCAGTTAGGTCTCAGTTATCTGCCGAATCCGTCCTTTCCGTTCTCCTGCTCCTTAACGGAGCCAAAGAACGGAAAGGAGAAACGGTGATGTGAACAAGCCCTTATCTGTAATCATCAGGATCAGTTTGAAAATGGATCGGTCGTAATTGTCCTGGCTCCCTTATGAAGAGAAGTCATAAGGCTACTATGTTCTATATCGTCCAAAGTTTTGCATCTTTAGAAACTTGTGATATTGCATACTGTAGAACAAAAAATAACTCCCGTGTGCTTCATATGGCTTTTTCTTGCCATATTATTCAGGCCTTCTAAAGCTAATTCATTTTTTCATGATAAATCCTTATTCACTATACAAACATCAGTGAGGACAGTGTCACAAGGCCATTCCTGTAGGTACCTAGGGGTTAAGTTGCTTGCGGAATTTCGTGCATTGCAGGCTATTATTTGGTCTACTAGCTTCCCACTGATTTAAGTCCTGTGCTGAAGGAAAGTTTCATTGTCTGAATAATTTCTCCCCTCCGATTCCCTCCACTTCTTGAAGTAAAAGTACTTCTAGATAACTATATTCCATTTCATGCATATGATTGAACCTTATCTCACTAGGTCTTGAGTACATCACACAGTTCTCAAAAATCACTGAATTTTGGTAATTTTATATCTGTTTCTTTTGTCATTCTTTTTCTTTTAACCCACTCAAGAGAGTTCATTTTCTTAAAATTGTGGATCCATGGACTCGCACAGAACACTGATTTAACAATCTCCAGCTATGAAGCTTGGAGGATTCTTTGGAGGATTTAACTTATTTTTTTTTTTTAAACTGAATTTGTTTTATGTGAAGTTCTTCTTTTGGGCCAATTTTCATTTATTCTTTTGCTCACTTATTGGAGTCTTAACATTAAAGGACCACTCCAGTCAAAAAATGAAAAATCAGCCATCACTTGATATTCATATGTCTTCCCAACTTTTTACATTTTCCAGGCTTTCCGCTCACTTTTATTTGTGGTTTCTGCATATTTTACACATTATAACATCAAGTGGCTGCTATCTCCAGGGCCCCATGACTCCAAGGTTAGCAACTGAGGCAGCTGTATAGTAAATACCTCTTATTACATAGATGTCCATTGGCGATGCACACAATTAAAGGGGTGGTCTCATTTCAGCAAATAGCATTTATTATGTAGAGAAAGGTAATACAAGGCACTTATGAATGGGGTGTGATTGTCCATCTTGCTTCCTTCGCTGGCTTGCTTTATTTTTCCATCACAATATACACTGCTCGTTTCCATGGTTACATACCACCCTACAATCCAGCAGTGGTGGTCATGCTTGCACACTATAGGAAAAAACCTGGATTGCAGGTGGTCGTAACCCCCTGGAAATGAGCTGTGTATAATTTGATGGAAAAATGAATCCAGCCAGCAAAGGAAGCAATAGAGACAATCACATAACATTAGTAAGTGGTTGGTATTAACTTTCTCTACATACATGATAAATACCAAGTGAGACTACCTCTTTAAGCTCCTCCCACAGTGGTGAAAATGTAAAACTGGCAGTTAGAAATGATGCATCAACGAATGTGAGATACATAAACCTGAGGTAATTTTACATCTTAAAGGCTATGTACACCTTTGGGAGCAATTTCGTTTTATTATTGCATTGTACTATATTTATTAAAAATATGGCATCCTTTTTTCTGTACAGAGCTGAGATGCTCTAGAAGCACCCTTTGTATCTTCTGTATTTTCCGTCAACTGGGGAGCTGATGGCTCCTTATCTCTGATCTCTGACATTATAAACACTCATTATAGCTCAGTTCTTATCTTACTGATAACAATGTGACTTAAATAAGTGTTTAGAGATGAGTTTTATTAGAAGGGCACAAAGTGAAATTGAAAGTACCAGTCACGCAGCAAGAAAAACAGTTAACCCTTTGTGACAGAACAGCTCAATATTTTTAACAAAGGCCAATTAAAAATAAGATTTTTAGCCAAAAATGAGTAACATGCAATCAGAAAAAAATTACCTCCAAAGGTGTACATAGCCTTTAACTTTATCCAAGCCCCGTTATCACTGGTGTCCTGTTAGCATCAATTTAACATTATGTGATGTTGTCTTTGTATACTTCTTGATAGTGGTTCAGGACAGAACGCCTCTGTTGTTATGGCAGCCCAAGCTTCATCTGCGGCCTAGTAGAGGACAGCAGGGGATCTCTGTAATGGCAGTATTCAGGGGGAAGAAACTTTAGCTCCATGACTTTGGCCAAATGATTAATATATATATTTTTTTGCCTGGAATTATCCTTTAAGGCAGGTTAATTACAAACTGAACCTTTTAGTTTAAGGTCAGCTTCTTATTCTTCTGGTGGGCTGGGATCTAGTAATATATAAATTGCAGAATCTAAAAGGATACCATTGGGAACTGCTGACTTCAAGAAAATGGAGAATTAGAACAATTATCAACTTGCAGTAGTGGTGAATATGACAAATGACATGGAATGGATCAACAGAATAATTGTCTCCAGGATTTCCAAACTCCTGTAAACAATTTATATTGCTCCATGCATCCAGAGTAAAAATGAAGAAAAGCAGTGCTTTCTAAACCCCTCCTGCTGTTTCGTGTCTACAGCCTCTTCACGTGTGTTTCCATAGTAACAGACTACAAACATCCCTTGGGTCGGCCAATCCTGCCGTTCAATCACTTCTGCCTGTTCCCTATTTCCAATTAACCTAACAAATAGATGAGTATGGCATTTGTGGAAGTAGGGGACTTTAGAAGGGTGTGTAGCAAGGAGCAGCAGATTTTCAGGAAGGAAGTGTACCTTCCCGACAGTCGGCTGCTCATTCAGTGAAGGTAAAGTGCTGCACCTCCATCACCTTCACAGTATGAGGAGGAGCAGTCGCTATTGTGATCCTTCATTCTCATACAGCTGCATTGTTTCTGGCCAGCAGGTCACTGTTTAGACCCCACGATCTGCTGCCCAGAAACGATAATTTATGTAGGTGGCTGCAAAAATGACAGCTTCACCTCATGAACGAGCGTTTTCCTCGTTCATCGGGTGATTGATTGCACCTGTAGACAGGCAAATTGTCGGGAACGGGTGTTTACAGGAACATTCGTTCCCGATAATCTTCTCAATTATCAGCACATTCTGCAAATTGCGGATACGCAAAACACTGACACCCGGCCATGTGCGTTCCGCATTTTGCGGACCGCACATGGCCGGCACTTTAATAGAAATGCCTTTTCTTGTCCGTGTCTGCGGACAAGAATAGGATATGTTCTCTTTTTTTGCAGAATGGAAGTGCGGATGCGGACAGCACACTGTGTGCTGTCCGCATCTTTTCCGGACCCATTGAAAATGAATGGGTCCAGTAGTTGTTTTTTTTTATGATTTAAAGCAGCTGAATCCCTGAAAACCCCAATTACTTATTCCTTCCCCATATTGCTTCCAATAAATTAAGATTTTGGAAGTTATTTGGTGGGGGTCATCATGCTGGACCCCTGCATTAGCTGTTCCTGTGATGGAAGGAAGACTTCGGTCAACAGTAAAGACAAGAAATGTATCTATTATGTGGTTCATGTAATAAGCCCCATATCTTAGTTTTCTGGAATGTGATAGGAGAGACGGGTTTTGGCAGACACTCAATATTCAGGCTTTTCATTGTAGATTTGTAATGTTTTCTGTATTTCTGCTATTTCATTCTGCAGACACCCTGCAGTAGTGCATCTGATTGAGCAGTATTTTTCAAATACTTCCAGAACTTTTAAAGACGTGTGAAAAGGTTTTAATCCTCTTGGGTTGTTTTCATTATTCACAAATCTGAATAAATTATTCATAAAGGAATCTAATAACATTTCAAGAAAGTTTCTGTGCAGACTGCACTACAAATGAATGGTAAGTGGGATGTATCATTAGCTTCCTGTATGCCGGGTCATATAAAGTGGCTCTGAACAGTGTGCAGATATTATATATCTACCTTTTATGCAGCAGAACTCTCTTTTTTACACCTCGCTCGATTTCAGTAGGCCAAAATTGTGTATTTTTAGAAAATATTCTTTACAGTCCAGGCAAAAGCAAAGTCATGCTTTCATTGTTGAATTTAGCAGAATCTGAATTACTATGTACATTAATAGAACTCAAATCAATCATCAATAAGTACAGCAGTTAAAGTATTCACATAGGCAAGTGCAATTCTGTAGTGCAATATCCAGAGCAAGTGTGCGTGATGCAGATTTCACAAGAATTTGGGTGCAAGCTTTTAATTATTTTTTAATTAGAATTTTATATTTAAAAAAATATTTTAATTATATATATATATATATATATATATATATATATATATATTTTTTTTTAATTATACAAAAAATACAAAATTTTAAAATTCCAAAACTGAAGCTACAAGGAGACTTTTAGTTGTCAGTAGCAGCCGTGGCATCTAAGGTCAGCCCTTCATCAGCCCACTGGCTGTTGCGATTGCTGGGCAATAACAAAACGTTCCCTAGGTTTCTCATAGCCATCTGCCTATAAGGCCATGTCATAGGCATGGTGCAGTAGATTGTCAGTGTTACACTGACAGGCAATAATGCTTTGGAATACAATATATCATAAAAAAAGAAAAAAAATTCCCATAATTTAAAGGGGTTGTTCAGTCTAGGAGCCATCCAACCCAAAGCTCTGAACCTGTACTCAATTAAAAAGAAACTCACCTGTTCACAGTCCAGTTTCCACTGTGCTGCCCTGTTCCCAGCTGCTTTCAGTCCCCACCAGACCAGAAGTGAGTTGGTCTCATGACCACTGTGGCCAATCACTGACAGTGACGTGACATTCTAGCACGTGGCCACTGAGGCCAGTGATTAACGAAGGGGCAGCAGCGTGGGAATGGCAGGAGATTGTGAACAGGTGAGTTTTTTAATTGGGCACATCTTTAAAGCATTGGGAAAAATAAAATCCCACTTGTTTTTTTTTTACCGCATGTGGCATAAATTGTGGCAAGTCATTGTTATTTTTTATTCTAAGAAAAAGTATATGATCGGCACTCACTATCTGGAATCCACATATATACATATGATAAAATGGGATTATTTATTGATAAGACACATGTGTCACATAAAACAAAGCAAGATCAACCCTAAAAAGAAGAATCAACCCTAATGCGGGATCAACCTAAAAAAGCAGAATCAACCCTAAATAAACAAACAAACAAAAAAAAAGTAGAAAACAAATCAGTTCATAAGTAGCATAAAATATCACTGATGTTAATTGATTTGTCCATATAGATCATTTGTCCATAAAATGAATCCAGATATAATAAAACAGTTTGCGGGATTAAAGTGCTATTAATTGAAATGTCCGCAAGGTAGATGAATAAGGCAATTAATATAGCCTAAATGCTCTCATATATAAAGGTTTTTATCCCATGCATAATCGTTTCAGTGTAAGGGCCGTATGGCTTTTGAGATCAAAAAGTTTGTAGCGATCATGAAATCAATTGGATGAGCCGGGGATAGCCTGAGGCTTACAGTATTTATGCTTCCTTTATCATGCACTCGGTGATAGAGGCAATATTTTACCTGGTATATCTTTATCTCGGCGGTGCTCCTGCAGCCGTGTGCGCGGCGTCCCACGTGTCAGGCTGCACGATGGAGGAGTCTTACCTCAGGTTATGCCTCTGTCCCGTCTCAGGACAGAGGCATAAGCTGATTTTTTTATAAAATATTTTAATGCTTTTTTTTTATGCATTTTTATTATTATAGATAGTGGCATAAAATGTATTTTTATTTTTTGCATAATTTACAAATATATTTAACGGTCTGCATGCTTAGATTCTTGTGAAAGCTGCGAACACTGGGATCTGCTCCTATCTTGAGAACAGGGCCCCCGAAGTGAAGGAGATTACACCGCACATTCATCATTATTGGCATTACGAAAATAGTCAAGCTTAGCTATTTTTGGAAGTCCCATAGCAGTGAATGGAGAGCCCACTGAGCAAGCACACCCACCTCTCCATTCACCATTAATGAACTGCCGGAAATAGCAGAGACAGTATTTGGCTATTTTCGCAACTTCCATAGTGGTAAACAGCGAGGGGCCGCACATATGTGGCTGCACTCTGTTCCCTTCAGGCGTCCCGTTCTGAAGATAGGCCTGAACCTATCTGACATTGATGGCATAACTGTGAGCACTGCGGAATCTTTCTAGTTCATGTGACATCATTATACATTGAATTTAATGGAGGTTAGATGGCACCTTAATGCAGGGTTTCATGGATGTCAGGAGATGGTTCCCAAGCCAAAATCAATAAATAAAAAGACTCCTGTATTCCACTGTGTTGCTCAACGTATCATGTATATTTATTACGGTGGGTTTTCCAGTACAATGGTATTTATACTGTATAAACGTTCTCGGCCACACGGCCTTCATCAGAATGACTGAAATACATACAGATAAAAGGACAATCAAATATAGGCAATTATAACATAGTGATGTGTGAAGATAGTATTTTACATGTATACATATATAGTACATATAGGCATCCTATCACAGTAGGGGTATCTGGTTCTGGCATAGAATATGCAATAATGTATACAGGGGAGATTAAACATAACGTACAAGATATTAAATAAAGCGTAGCGATACTAAACAAAGTATAGCGACATTAGGCAAATTATAACAAAATATTGAAAAAATGAGGTCCCCAGGTTCATTATGATTTTCTCCAATATGATTAGGCATACAAAGAGTTGTCCTATTTTACCATAGGTATAAAAGAACAGAGAAGACCTCATAAATATAGTAAAGGTGGTATAACAGGTTAAAATCCAGTTAGCAGGCACTAAGTACATGACATGAGATGTAATGGCTTTTGTGGGGAATAGCTGGCTGAAGAGGCTTACCTGGATGGGCCGCACCCAGATTCTGTGGGGATGTAAGGGCTCCAGGCCCGGTACATAGGGTGTGAGGAGCATGTTGGTGTATGATAAACACCATGTACCGGAAGTCCGGGGAAGCGGGGCAGTCCCAGAGGCCGGCAGCGCCAGAGCATACTGGGAGATTATTAAAGATGGCAGGATGGGCGTTTGGAAGCCCTTGGACATGTGTTCCAGGTCAAGGGCAAATAAAGATCGCTGCTATTGTTAAGACACTGTTATGCGCATGTGCAAGGGAAACAGAGTCGATTGTATCACTTACTACTGAATCAACATAAATGATTACTAAGGTCTGATTTTCGTTTCTGTTATCTCTTTCCCCCTTCCCACTTGTCCCCCCCTTTTCCTCTTATTTTCTTTTTTTCTTTTCTCTGAACTCCTCTTTTACCCTTGTTTCTCTAACCTTACGCTTTTTTCTCCTTTTTCCCCTTTTCTCCCTCTCTTTTTCTCAAGCATTTCCCTTCTATTCCTTTTCTTCTCTCTCTATGCACAAG
The DNA here is from genome assembly GCA_033119425.1 of Bufotes viridis. Lineage (NCBI taxonomy): Eukaryota > Metazoa > Chordata > Amphibia > Anura > Bufonidae > Bufotes > Bufotes viridis. The sequence continues at coordinate 385,769,817 of CM065593.1, read as the reverse complement.
TAATCATTTATGTTGATTCAGTACTAAGTGACACAATCGACTCTGTTTCCCTTGCGCATCCGCATACCAGTGTCTTACCAATAGCAGCCATCTTTATTTGCCCTCGACCTGGCACGCATGCGCAGTGGCTTCCAAACGCCAGCCCTGCCATCTTTATTTATTCCCCCAGTATGCTCCGGCGCTGCTGGCCTCTGGGACTGCCCCGCTTCCCCGCACTTCTGGCGCATGCTGTTTATCATATGTCAACATGCTACTCACACCAGCGCCATACATTCAGGGCAGTTGCCCTATGTACCGGGCCTGGAGCCCTTACATCACCACAGAACCCAGGTGCGGCCCATCCAGGTAAGTCTCTTAAGCCAGCTATTTGGAGAAAATCATGATGAACCTGGTAACATTATTTTTTCATTATTTTGTTATGATTTGCTTAATGTCGCTATACTTTGTTTAGTATCGCTACGCTTTATTTAATATTTTTACATTATGTTTAATCTCCCCTGTATACATTATTGCATATTCTATGCCAGAACCAGGTACTCCTCCTGTGATAGGATGCCTATATGTACTATATATGTGCACATGTAAAATATCATCTTCATACATCACTATGTTATAATTGCCTATATTTGATTATTTTTTTATCTGTATGTATTTCAGTCATTCTGATGAAGGGCGTTTGGCCAAAAAAAGTTTATATAAATACTATTTACTGGAAAACCCACCGTAATAAATTGACACGATACGTTGGGCAACACAGTGGAATACAGGAGTCTTTTTATTTATTTATTTATTGTTATTTATCATCATACATTGGTCACATGGCCTAGTTGCAGCATTCAAGTCAATGGGGCTAAGCTTCAATACACAGCACAGCCGTTACATGATATACGTCGCTGTGCTTGGTAAGCGCTCGGGAGTCCACCATGCTCACCAGAGCTCCAGTTAGCCCTGCAGCTATACCCGCCATGGTGATATTGATGACCTGTCCCTTGGAAAACTCTTTTAATTAAATAACGCTATTAAAAAATAAAACTTATTCTAAAAATAAGCCTTCATATGGGTATGTGGACAGAAAATTAAAATGTTATGCCTCTTAGAAGGCCGGGAGACAAAAATGAAAATACAAATATGAAAATTGGTCCAGCCCTTAGGGAGTTAATAAATTCATAAAAAACAGAAAAGACAGCCCTAATACGACTATGTCAAATGTGAACATATTATTGCTCATGGAAGATAGGGAGGAGAAAAAGGAAAGCGCAAAAAAATTGTTTACGACGCCAAGGGTTTGAAGCATCTACTGCTATGATCAGGCTAGTTTGATTGATAATATCATGCTTATTAAGAGAAAGATCCTTTAAGTTTGACTTGGAGGTATTCTCTATGTTTGTGCGTTGACCTTTTCAAGCCATACACCTGAGCTATCGCCATTTAAAGAGCATCAGTGATGACCCTACTGTGAGACATTTCATGTTTTCTCTTTTATTATAAAACCCAAGCTGCATCCATTCACTTTCCAGCGCTGAAGATCTAAAACTGGGTGCACAATACTCTTCAAATCAAAAGGAGGGTTAATGAAAAGTTTTTTTTATGTCAGCAGCAGTAGCATTATGCTTACTGAATAATTCTGTTTCTGTCGGTAAAATTCAAAAAGGTTACAATTATTAAAAGTAAAGCTTTTTTCCCACTTCCTGAACATACTAAAGAAATAAAACATTATTACGGAAATCATTCGACCTTTAAAAATACAATAAGAGAAAATCTCCAGAAGCAACTAATAACTCAAAGTGGAAGGCGCATATCAACAGCTAGCAGCATCTCTACAATTTCATAGGCTGCTGAATAGTCCAGTAATATAAATGTAATATAAGAAAGCCAGGCTTTAAAAGCTCCTAAGCCCATTTCCCCTAGTCACCAGCAAAAGCTCCCAAGCCCTAGCCCACCCACTGGCAGAAGGTATGAAGTCTATGGATAGATACCTTTGCGCTGATTTCTTTAATTGTTAATTTGTTTCCTAAATGCAAAATTAAGCAATTTTCTAAATAGTCTCTATTAAAAGTTCCTAACATTTTACTTCTGTATGTAACCCACTCACCTTCCTGCAGTTGCTACTGAATCTGGCATGAATCGGTCAGAGTGCTGTTCCTGTTTCTGACTACTCTCTCCATTGTCCACTTACTTTAGTGTTAAGAGACAGAAGCCGGAGGTGGTAACATCTTAGGTCATAGTATGAAGAGTATCCAAGGAGGGCCGCACATACAGGCTGTAGATTGGGAGGAAAGCACAAACAAGTCCATTTGCAGAGGGAAGACAGTAGCATCCTGGACACACAGATCCAGTATGTATTACATGAAACATAGAAACCTATAAACATAGAAGATTGGCACCAGCATAAGACCACCTGGTCCATCTAAACTGCCCTTATAATATTTCTTATCTTAGGATAGACATGTGTTTATCCCAGGCATGGTTAAATTCACTTAATGTAAAGTTCCCAACCACATCCTGACATTGCTCTTGATCTTACCCCCAACTAATTTGAGATTGTGCCCCCTTATACTTGTGTTTAGCTTCTTATTATGAACACGTCCCTCCCTCCTGAACCTTATTTAAATATTTTGAAATATATTTAAAGGTTTCCATGATGTCGCCAGTTTCCCTTCTTTCCTCAAGGCTATACAGATTAAGGGGGTCATTTATGAAACAGAAATATGCCTAAATGTTCCCAGCTCGCGCCAGGTCTAAAAGAGTGGGCATGGCGTGGATGGGGAAGGGGATGGGGCAGGAGGCCTGTCTCATTTACCATTTTCTACTTGTTTTAGGCCTAGCAAATGGTCTAAATGTAAGACAGTTCGGAAGCTATCTTACATTTAAAAGCGGTGGTGGATCTGCCAAAGTTAGGTAAAGACCTGCACCTCTTCATAACTTTGGCAGATCCACCATCAGGTATAGGACTTATTAATGTGCCACTATCCTGGTATGTTTTGTTCTTCAGACCCTCCACCATTTTTGTTGCCTGTCTTTGCACCCGTTTCACTTTATCTATATTTTTGTAGGTGAGGTCTCTAGAACTGGACACGGTATTCCAGATGTGGTCTCACTAGCACTCTATACAGCGGTATCACAATCTCTCTTCCTACTCCTTATACCTCTTGCTATACAGCCAAGCATCCTACTTACTTTCCATGCGGCCAGTCCACACTGTGCACTAATTTTTAAGCTGTCTGATGTCAGGACACCTAAATACTTCTGCTCTGAAGTCCATGCTTACACAGAGCTGCCAATACGATATTTAGACTGAGGGTTCTTTCTGCCCAAGTGCATTATTTTACATTTGGAAACATTGAACTGCAGTTTCCTTTGTTTGGATCATTTATCTAGTGCAGCTAAATCTTTTTCCATGTTACAAACCCCTCCAGGAAATGTGAGAAAAGTCTTAAATTAGGAGCAGGCTGCAAACTGAATTTCTGGAGTCTGAAAATGAATAAAAGCTAACTTTCAATTAAAGGGTTTTTCTAGGCTCCTGATATTGATGACCTATCCTCAGCATTTCTCTGCAGCCTCCGGTGCTGGAACTAGCACAGTAAATGGAGCAGGAATCACGGCTCTGTAGAAATTGTTGTGGCCAGGCTGAGTTACTCCAGCTCAGTTCTTATTCACTTTAGTGAGGCGCAGTAACCCAGGAGGGCCACTACACTTTGAATAGAGCTCTTCTTTCTGTTCGACTCAAAATGCTAGTTCCAGGGTTATAGGCTACGGGCAACACTGATCGATAAGGCTGCAGGGTGTCAAACCCTTGCTGATTGGATAATAAGGACCTATACTGAGGATAGTTCATCAATACCAGTAGCCAGGAGAACCCCTTTAATTGAAACTTAACAATATCCATTAATATGTGCAGTTAGCTTACACTGTTATAGAAACAAGCAGGATTGTCATTGCTGTTGAACTAGGCATAAGGGTGCACTCTCCTCAATGTCTATATTCCACAGACATTGGCATCAAGCTGCCCCCAATGGCGCTCACAGTCTAAGGTCCCTATCAGTATGTTTTTGGAGTGGGAGAGGAAACCAGAGTAGCTGGAGGAAACCCACACAAACACAGGGACAGCATACAAACTCCATGCAGATGTTGTCCTTGGTTGGATTTGTACCTGGGACCCCAGCGGCGCTAACCACTGAGCCACCGCACTGCCCATGCTAAAGCTTCAGTTCTCTCACTATGGATATGATGGAGAATCCAGCAAGAATAATTAACCTTGTTGTGTGATGTCCTGTTTGCCACAGTTGTTTCCAAGAATATAAATACAACATATAGAAAAAAAGCAAAGAACAGCATTAACTAATATGGAAAAAAAAAACAATATTGAAAAGTAAATCATGTCTTGCTCAATAAAATCAAAGATTTCATGATAAATAGTACATCTTGAAAATAATAGGCGACAGTAACAACCCCCTTCTGAATTAAATCGCCTCGACACTACTCTGTTTCTGTATATTAAAAACCAAGACAAGTCAATAATATATAAATAAGTAAAATCTAGGATTAATAAATAATAAATAAAAAACATACCTTGAAATGAAAGGAGGCAGTAATATTCTCAGTGTAAATTATTAAGAATAACATTTCAAAACTGTATGATACAGTATATGCAAGGTAAAAACCGAAAGCACTAAAGAAATGATAATAAATGTATAAGTCAATAAGGGCTCTTTCACACTGGCGTTTTTCCTTTCCGTCCTAGAGTTCCGTCCTCGGGGTTCTAGGACGGAAAGATACTGATCAGGATTATCCTAATGCATTCTGAATGGAGAGCATTCCGTTCAGGATGCATCAGGATGTCTTCCATTCAGTATGTGAACGTTTTTTGGACGTTGACAAAACCGTAGCATGCTGCGGATTTGTCTCCATCCAAAAATCCAGAAGACATGCCGTAACGCCGGATCCGGAATTAATGCCCAATTAATGCCCATTGAAAAGCATTAATCCGGATCGGCATTAAGCTAAACGTCGTTTCGGCGCATCGCTGGACGTTTAGCTTTTGTGAATGGTTACCGTGGCAGCCAGGACACTAAAGTCCCGGCTGCCATGGTAAAGTGTAGTGGGGAGGCAGGGGAGAAGTCTACTTACCGTCCGTGCGGCTCCCGAGTCCCGGGGCGCTCCACAATGACGTCAGAGCGCCCCATGAGCATGGATCACATGATTTTGTAAGCCAAAACCACTAATGGAGGCTACAGAGATAAGGTATATTAGAAAGATTTGCATTGTTTCTGTGTTTTTGACCAATCACTGATGGTATACACTGAACAAATCACTATGTGTGAACTAGACCTAACTTGAGTAGGTCATTAATATAAGGCTGTAGGCTCTCGCCATCCCTGCCAGCTGTTAGAGGCAGCCACAATGCACGAGATCTCGCATAGTTCCACCCTCTGACCCATTCCAGAGAATGAGACTGAGCTTGCAGTACTTTACATGGCCACTGCACCATGTATTGAGCTGTGCTGTACGGGGCTTGGCTAGCACACCTTAGTGGGGTTCTGGGAAGCGGATCTCTGCTGGTCTGATAAGTCTTCAATATTAGGTTCCATTCACACAGACTTTTCACCAAAATTCCAGTACTGGCTACACATGTCCACAGCGATGCTTTAAAGCCACATACGCACCAAGAGGTGTCCCATCTTGGCGCAGTGTCGGATAGGGGTTGTACATTTGTGATTTAGCGCCATTCATTTTGGATAAACCGCAAGCGGGTCTGCGGCATCCAAAGGGAAAAACTTTGCAGAGGCAGAACACGTAGGGTGCCCGTTGCCTCAAAGTATTCTAATAACCATTTAGGCTCAATAAACGGAACAGAAACTGAATCCATATCATCTAAACTAATTGATTACAATGTAACAACTTTCTGATTGGTTGATAAACATGCCAATCTAACTTTACTAATAAAGGGGAGAGCATGGTATCTCCAACCATAGAAGAAACTGAGAGATACTTAGCGAAACGCACATTGACACGCTAGGATAGGGATTATCAGCTAGCATTTGGTCTATGGATACAGTTAGGGGATATTGCATATTATTGTGCACCGCCATTAACAGAAAGACAGCAGAATCATAAAGACTTGAGCCTCACAGACCAGTTACCCCTGTTTATCTTTCCTACCTGCCATGTGGCAGACAGAACTTTCGAGTTAAATACAGTAATTCTCATCCAGCTCGTCCATATCAATAGTGGGAGAACTAGACCATTAGTAACACAGCCAGTTACAGTATATTTTTAATAGAGACAAAAAGTCCTATCATAAATGTAAGACTGGTAAGCTCTGCATACAAATAATAATTATTTCTGGAATGACAGGACTCTCCAGGGCCCTCCTTTGGCACTGCTCAGAGATTTCTGCTCCAGGAGATCTCACACAGTGCTCTGTGCTCACTGCTATCTATTTGAACAGCCATTTGCTTACAACATATTCCAGCCCCCAAAATCCCCCTCCCCCAGTTGTGCACTCTGTAAAAACATACTTACCACACCCGCCGCTGCCTTTCCAATGGTGTCAGGGTTTCCGCTGTTGTCCCCTTCCTGCTCCTGTGTTGACACAGCAGGAAATGGCTGGGAATGTGGCTCAGCCAATCATTGTCTGCAGTGATGACCCGCCTCAGCCAGTGGTTGGTTGAGTGGCAATACCAGTCATTTCCTGCCATGGCAAGACAGAAACAGGAAGTGGAGCCCATCATCGGAACGGCACTGGCAGGGGATGGGTGAGGTGAGTTTAAGTTCTGTTGTGTTTTTTTTTTTTTTTTTTGAGCAAGTGCAGCCTTGGTAAAAGTTGTTTAGTTTTTTGTTTTTTTTTTGCACAGGAATATCTCTACATTTTTTATAGATTCTTTTTATTCTCCAAAAACAAGATCACAGGCTTTTTTTTCAAAGTCATCTCCTCACATATATCTGTGACCATTGTTGCTGAATATCCCTCTGAAAGGGCAGGACCAGTTTGGAAATACTTTAGATATATTACTATGTTTTATAGACATTATTATTGTTAGGTTATAGCCACACGGTCAGGTTTCCTGATGCAGTTTTGGAAGCCAAAATCCGGAGTGAATCAGAAAAGGAGAGAAAGTATAAAGGGCAGATACGTCTTCTCTTCACTCCTGGTTTTGACTTCCAAAATTGCATCAGGAAACCTCACCGCTGCACTGACAGCAGGTCACCATGGCGTTGCAGGCGGTAGAACACTCTGTCTATAATCTGCACTCCGTTTACAGACTGTAGGTTGTTATACATCACTCAGGTTGCTCCTGTTCTTAGTCTGTTCTTGATGTTATATATCTGTTTCACACACAAGTTTTTGTTTATGTTTTCATCACTTTTGTGTTTTTAGTGGGTTTTTGTTTTTGGTGTGTATTTTTACAGTAAAAACGGCAGCCCCAGATGTTCGCTGAAAGTCTGAATATGGAATATTAGAGGCAGAATACACAAGCATCTTTTTGCCACTGGCATTTTTGTTCATTAGGCAAGCTCTTGGCCTTTTTTCAGGCGTTTTTACTTCTATGGCTGGCATAGTGCTCTCCGCTGCCACCCAGTGAGCAACCTCTTTTCTGCAGGTTCTGATAGAGGCAGCTGTACTAAGAGGGTGTGCTTTAATTGCTTCGTCCATGTCCCTTTTAGCACTGTTTGCTAAGATTCTTCTTTGTAGAAAGTGAATTACACGTTGTCCTGTATCTGTTGACCAGATTTTTGGTGTGTAAGATACTAAACATGGCGGATCCGGGACTATGCTCATTACAGATATGAATTCAAAAATGTAGGTGTAGAAAATAATAACCTGAGAAGTAAAGTCTGGAACCAGATTCGCCTTGTTATTTGTAATAATACCTGAAGCCTGAAAACTGACATTTAATGAATGACAGTGAAAAGAATTGAGCGATGATGTAAGTTACAAATGATTCACAGTCTAATTTTTAGTTTTATTCATTTGATTGACATCTTATTACTTGTCAGTATAGAACCGTTCCCATAATCTTGTTATCATCTCGCCGTGATGTCATGCCCTTTATATATTTTTAGCCAATATTTTGTAATAACATTCATCACCTCTTTGGAATAAATGAAAACCTTAGGGCATATGATGAAAATACACATTGTGGGCAACTTCTTATGCGCACCTACTTATCCCTCTTTTCCCATTCTCATATATTTTAATCATCATTGGTCCCTGATGACTGTCACTCATCTGTTTGACCATGCAAGTCTAACAACCCTCCATTAATCTCCAGCATTCAATAGTCATATACCGGCAAAGGCAATGTTTTCAGTCCCTGCTTTTGTCTTATGCTCCACCCTCTGATAACTTTAACAACCGGTGTGTTTAATAATATAATAATAATAATCTTTATTTGTATAGCGCCAAATATTCTGCAGCGCTTTACCATCCAGGGGTTCATGTACAAACAGTCATAAATAACACAGCAACAGACATGTCCACAATTAAAACAAGAAGAATGAGGGCCCTGCTCGCAAGAGCTTACAATCTATGAGCGAATCTTAGGAAATGTGGTAAAACAGAAAATAAGGCTACTTTCACACTAGCGTTTTGTGCGGATCCATCATGGTCGGATCCGTTCAGATAATACAACCATCTGCATCCATCATGAACGGATCCGTTTGTATTATCTTTAACATAGCCAAACGGATGGGTCTTGAACACCATTGAAAGTCAATGGAGGACGGATCTGTATTCTATTGTGCTATATTGTGTCAGTGAAAACGGTTCCGTCCCCATTGATTTACGTTGTATGCCAGGACGGATCGATTTGATCCCGTGCTGAGCCACGCCCCCTGCACTGATCACATGACAGTGACGTCACGCCAGGTCCTTCAGCTGTTCTACAGTTCGGGTTGGTGGCAGCCGCCCCTTATGGATTCCATATGCGCTATTGTGGAATCCATAACGGGATGCGCAATTAACCACCACCCGAACCCCGAACAACGGACTTTTTTTAAATGTTCGCTCATCTCTAATTAGAACGCAAACTGATTTGTTTTGTAGCGCTTGTGTGAGCCCTGAACGGATATCACAAGCCAAAACGCGAGTGTGAAAGTAGATTACGCTAAACTCACCAGTTAAAGGGGTTTTCCAAGATTTTGATATTGATGACCTATCCTCACAATAGGGCATCGTTAACGGACTATTAGGGGCCTGATTCCTGGGACCCCACCCAATCAGTTGTTTGTGGAGGCTGTAGCACTCCAGTGAGCTCATCAGCCTCCTCACAGCTCAATGCCGTCCACTGGATAGCATCTGTGATTGATATTGCAGCTCAGTCCCATTCACTTGAATGGGACTGAGCTGCACCTAGGCTTTTTTTTTTTTTTTGGGAGATTTGGTAACAGATTTCAGGTCCTTAAGGGTCACTGTATTGTCATGTAGTAAACGTCAGTTTCTGACTGATTAAAGAGCCATGAACCATGACCCATTTGTAGACAGCTGTTTCTGGGCTCCTGATCCTGGTTAGTACAGAGCAGGATACTGATCAGCTTGGTGAGAGGCGTTTAATGCAGCAGTGACTAGGGGCAACTAATGAGGATTGTCTCTGGTTTGGTTGAAATCTCCAGCCATGTTTCAAGACTCCTAAATGGGTCAGATGTTAACTTACAGGTGGCACTAGAGAGACACTTTTTCATCCTTCCTAGTGGAGAGGTAATTTGAATACTTTTTCCCAGAGAGCATTGCCTGGAAGACTCTCTACACCAGCTGGATTTCCTCAAGGAGAACCAGTACCCCTCCAAGAGCTGATAAAAAGCTACTGTAGAAAGCTAAAAGTACTTCACGATCCTAAGCATTACATACGGTAGTACACATGTTTCAGAGTTATTCATGCTTTCTACTATAGATCAAGTCTTTTTCTTACAAATTATAGAAATTTTTGAACTGAAGGATGTGTTAGTGTTAACAAAAGCTCTATCTTTGATTGATTGCCATAATGTATTTAACTGAAAAAGCTAAATGAATGCCTTGCTAAACCCAAACAGCCACAAGGCCAACCATAACTATTAGTTTGGAAGTGTAAAACTGTTAAAGATAATTGTTTTTGACTATGAGGCAAAGTGTTAGTGGAGGAACTATAGAATTGTTCCTTGTTGAATTTGGGTTCACAGCAAGACATCTGTTTCAACTGTTTCCACTTCTAAACTAAACCCCTAAAGTAATATTTATGTTCCTCGTAACACTTTGAGGAAAACCCTTTTGTCAGTGTTGTATGGGCAGAACTTGAACAGCCAATTTTGCTCGTGGATAGAACAAAAGCATTTTCAGTGAAACAAGGGGTTAAGCCATTATCCGTTTGATTGCTGTTGGCTCATTAGCATTGGCCACGCTCCCTCAGATTAGCTATAATTAAACTGTGAAATCGGGCCGATTGCCTTGAAGTTGAGACAGCATACAGTCCTGTCACGAGAAATCACAAAGGATAAATCAACAGCCCCGTGCATCACTCCTCACCCTTGGCATGGGTAAGAGAGGAGAGCATCCGAGGGATAGCATCAGGATAATAGGGGCTTTGAATGTTGTCTGTCTCGTGGACACTTGGCAGACAAGCTGTGGAGTCGTTGTCATGACAGAGACAGGAAGACAGCCAAACGAACTTCCATTAACTGCGGGTAATAAAGATAATCATGAAAAATTATGGTAACACTTTTTGAATCCTTTCTTGGACCTTACGTGTAATGAGAAAAACACAATGGATGACAGTAATTGTGAGCTTATAAATAAAGACGTAAAACACCAGGCTACAGTTCAGTGGGCATGGAGAGGGCTACCTCCCAATAAGCAGCCATTTGGTGGTTTTAGACCAATGAAGACTAAAAAAGGAAGTAAAAAAGAAAAATATCCCTAATCGATTCTTATTGTGGATGACAATAAGGTCTTGCAATTAAACTAAATGTGGCTATATGGCCACTTTGTCTTTCTTAGTCTCGGCTATTCAAGAAAGATCAAGGGAGAAGAGAGCCAACAAAAAAATACATTAAAGAACGGTTGTTGGCAGCAGGTTCCTGGTCTTCTAAATCAGGAGGATCACTGTTGGAAGGGCTGTTGATCACGCCTTGTTTGTTTGTTTGAGATCTTAAAGATTCTATTATTCCCCCTGGTATTATTTCCCCAGGCAAATAATATCCTGGCACCGGATTAGTAACTTTTTGAAAACGAAGTATTACAGTAGCCAGGCTAGCGAACATGAGCTGTAAACCATACTTCTATTTCTTGAGACTCATTTATACTATTTAATGACATAATTTAATTCCCATTAAAGGGGTTATGTCATGATTATAGTACATGACAATACCTTTATAACAAAGCTAAAAGCACCTCAATGCTCCACTATCTCTACTAGATTCTCTTCAGCCTGGCAGCTCAGGAGGACGTGTCCTTTCTGCTGCAGCTCTCTCCCTGTAACTGCCACAGCTTCTAGCAGAACATATGGTTGATGGCAGTCAAAGATTTAAACTTAGCGTGCTCGACCAGCTCAGTGAGAAGGGCAGAAAATAAGGAAAACAACAAAGAGAAGGTGGCGCTGTACAAATACATTTTATTGAATAATTCAGTGGCTGTACAAAATTTTTAATTATATGCAGTTTATGATAAAGTGTTAGTTTCACCATTGCAACATGATCCACTGGATAGGCCATAAATGTCTAAATGCTGGGGAGCCCACCACTGGGATCCCAACTAATCATGATAAGGGGGTACAAGGTCCCACTTTATGAATGGGACTATGCTCACACATCCACACTTCTGCTCCAATTATTCTATGGTTCTGATGTAATAGAAGTTGAAAGGAGTGGTAGTGTGCATTGGTATCCACTGCTATTGGGACCCCACCCAATAGCCATAAGACACTCATAACCTGTCTGTGCTTTGGTATTACGTTGCTATGGTTAAACAACCTCTTTAAATGCCAGTATGCAAAATGGTCAAAATTTTTGCAGGATGTAAAACCCCAAAATGGTGACTTCTTTTTTTCTTACAGTCAAGATTTGATTTAAACAGGATTTCCACTCAAAACAAAAAATTGCCAATATAATTAGAGATGAGCGAAGTGTTCCAAAATTCGATTCGGCTGCTTCACCAAATTTTTAAAAGAAATTTGCTTTGTGAAGAACTACTTCATCATGAAGCACATTTCTTTGTAAGTAGTGGGTGCAATGACAATGAACAGCGATTGCGCTGCCCCAGTCATTGTACCCCTCAGATGCCACGTTCATAGCTAATCACTGCATCTGATAGTTATAACACAGTGTAGATTTTAAAAAAAACATACTTAACTCATCCATTTGCTCGCAACAGGCCGGCCGCCGCCATCTTACTTGAAGATCTGATGCGAAATCTCGCGCAGCCCGTGAACATCATCATGTCGTCCAGCGTGGTGACATCATATGTCAACGCGCATGGGATTTCATGCGAGATCTGCAAGCAACATAGTGGCATCCGGCCTATCGCGAGCAAATGGATGAAGTGATTTTTTTTTGTTTTTTTACACCATTTCAGGGAACTACCACAAAGCACGAGGAAATTCGGTTTTGCAGCTAATCAAATTTTCCCTGAAATTCGTGGACTTCGATTTGCTCCACACTAAATATAATCATACAGTAGCTAGAGCTTTAGCCAAAGCATGGTAATTATGTCTTACTCTTTATAGAGGCAAATACTGTATATTGGGGACTAGTATGGCAGAATTGGTTATTATCACCTCATAATTACTGTAACTTCTTATAAACAGAAGGGAAATTGTTATTTGGTTGACATATTTAGACTATAACAGAGTGGCAATTTCCAAAAAAAAACGAAGTACTAAACTGTAACAACCAATACAGTTGCTCTGCCTTATCACTTTTGCAAAAAACGGCCATCACAACAAAACTGAAAAATGACAATGTCTCCGGAAGTCAAAGAAATGTATTTATCAGGTTGTGGACATCAGTCTAATTTCTATGTGGCCTTTTCAACTTTTTAGGGGGAAATGCTCAATAATTCTTCTGGGGAATGAAAAGTAATGTAAAATATTTCAATTTATTGCTTCTAATTCTATTGCAATCACAGTTTTTGCTTTGGAGGCTCCAGCTAGTCTCGGACTGGCCCACAGGGGTACAGGTGAATCTCCTAGTCTCCCACCCCATTGCACAAGTGGCACATAACACAGTAGACTTACTGCACTACATACATATATTCAATGTACAGCACCTCCACCAGCCTATGTTCATATAGAAAACTTGATAGATCATTAAAGAAACTCCCCAGTTTATTATTATAGACAAGATCAGAGCAGAGATGACTTCTAGGTATAGAGGAAAGCTACCTGTCCTCTTCTCCCCAGGGCCTACCTTCCCAAAGGTGCTGCAGGGACCCCCATATTCAATCATCTGGTAGCATCTTGCTGCCGTTTGAGCAGGTAATATTTGAATGTATCCATACGGTCGGCCCTCATAATACATTTTACTGGTGGGCCCTAGGCACCCCAGTCCGACACTGCCTCCACCCCACATATTTTGTTGATCTCTTAGAATTCTTTTGTTAGGCTATGGCTTTACTGGGACTTTACATGTACATTGTGGCACCTCACTGTTTCCCTACAGTAGAAATGTCTGAATTCTTGTGATCATGGCAAGACACCAGCGAGTTTTGAGGAAAACTTTGAGATCGCGATACGGTCAGGAAAAAATTTGAGCTGTAGCCTAACTCTGCACAAAAAGTTGCCACTTGGCAAGTCTTCAGAACACATCACATCTGCCACCATACTGGGTTCAAAGGCACTTTTTTCATGCCCATTCTCACTCCTAAAAAACCCATTAAATATATTTTTTGAAAACTATTTCCTTCTTTTTACCAGATCGGAATGAATTTAATAGATGAAATACATTATGGATCAAAGCTTTCATGTAGATTTACTAGAACAACCTATTTCTGTGCTGTAGACTATATCAGTTTAAAAATAAAAATTGACATTTAATGGTAATGTGACAAGCATTACTCCTATGTAATCAACCTGTCTAGACTTAGGAACCCATTGAAATGTGAAGTTTTGAAAAGTACAAAGTGGACTCTGCATCACTGTATCTGTAACAATGCGGTTTCAAATAAAAAATGTTTTATATTAATTTCACACTCAGTTATTAATTCCAACCCTGCAATGTCATGAGTGGTTGTAATGATGTTCTTATTTTGGGAAGTGTTTATTGGCAAATAATCCCTATAAATTTGCCTTTAAAGGGGTTTTTCTGGTGTGAAATCCACATTTCAAATATCCTACTACTGTAGTTTAAAGGGCTTCTGTAAGCAGATTTGTCCTATGACACTGGCTGACCTGTTACATGTGAGCTTGGCAGCTGAAGGCATCTGTGTTGGTCCCATGTTCATATGTGCCCGCACTGCTGAGAAAAATGATGTTTTAATATATGCAAATGAGCTTCTAGGAGCAACGGGAGCAGAGAGAACTGAGGCCATTGCTCCTAGAGGCTCATTTGCATACATTAAACCATCATTTTTCTCAGCAATGTAGGCAAATATGAACATGGGACCCACACAGATGCCTTCAGCTGCCAAGTGCACATGTAACAGCTCAGCCAGTTTCATAGGTACAAATCTGCTGACAGATGCCCTTTAAATAGAGACACATCTCATACTCTGGAGGACTCAGCATATTTCTGTATTACTTAGCCTTTTCATTGGTTCCAATGGGCCGTATGTAATGCTTACATAGTTACATAGTTAATACGGTTGAAAAAAGACATAAGTCCATCAAGTTTAACCAAGCAATAGGTGGGGATGAGAAATCCCAGAAGGAAATGAGACTTAGATTTCTGCATGTTTTTATAAGCATTAATGTTGTTCACTAGAGATGAGCGTGAGTTGACGAAGTGGAATTCAATCTGAATTTCAGGAAAAATTTGATTTCCACCGAATCCGAATTTCCTCACGCATTGTGGTAACGAATCACATTTTTTCCTAAAATGGCTGCTGCACATGTTAGGACATGGAGCAAAGAACTCTGGGAACGAGGGATCACCCACAATGCTATGCATGCAGCCAATCAGCAGCCAGCCAGCCCTGTGATGTCACAGCCCTATAAATAGCCTCAGCCATCTTGAATTCAGCCATGTTCCAGTGTACTAAGTGCAGGGAAAGAAGTCAGCAGGTGCTAGGGGAAGTGCTAGGAAAGATTTGAAAATTTATATTTGCTGAATAAAAGTTCAGGGAAAGAGCTTTAGAAGTGTAGTGAAAGGATACGGAGGAATTATTCCACAGTATTTAAGCAGAACATGGTCCAATAGGGGAGGTTACAGCCTGGGTAATAAGAGCAATCCTATTACACCTTGCTGCACTGACTGTGGATCCAAATTGCCATTATACTGCTGCTTTCAGGTTTGCAATAGATGATACCTCTGTAATTCCAGCAAACCGTTCCTGTTATTGGGGGTGCAAGTGCTGTGTGATACAGGCATTAACAGGGTGTATTACTAGGAATTATTTCTATGTCTCATTAGCCCTTGTGTGGTGCAGTTATATGTTCTAAAGCCTTTTTTGGCATGTATAAGTAGGGAAAAGAGAGGTTATTTGCCCTTCAGTGGTGCAGTTATATGTTCTAAAGCCTTTTTTGGCATTTATTAGTGGTAAAAAAGGGCTTATTAGCCGTTGTGTGATGAAATAGGAAAATAACAACCCTTTTTGGCGTGTATTAATGGCAAAAAAAGTATTATTTGCTATTCAGCGGTGCAGTTATATGTTCTAAAGCCTTTTTGTCATGTATTAGTGGCAATTTTTTTTTATTATTCGCCGTTGTGTGGTGAAGTGACAAAATTACATTTCCTTTTTACTTACTTATTTGATCTAACAGTATGTCAGACAGAAAAGTGACAGGCCCTACACAGGGGAGGGGCAGAGGCGTAAATGTTTCTGGCGCAGGCACAGGTCGTAGCAGAGTAAGGGGGCGTGGCAGCAGGGGTCACCTCCAGAGGCCTGAGGTCCCAGTGTCAGCTAGTGGTCGTGTCTTGACCAGCAACCCAGCGGTTCTTAAATGGTTGACTCAGTCATCCACTTTGTCGCAAGTGACATCAGACACCCCCAGCCAAGAGACACAACTCTTAGTTGGCATGGCCCGGGAGCAGGCCCTGTGCCCACACCTGTCCTCAACCTGCCTCTGACCTTTTCTGTTCCCTTATCCCGAGAAGTATTATATGCTGTGGGCTCAGCAACACTATACAGCGAGGATGAGCTACATAGAGGACAATCAGCAGCTACTGCCCAGCCAAGATCTGGAGTAGACATCCGCCGCTTCCTCCGGTAGGCGGGCAAGTAGTGATGAGGAGACGGGTATGGGAGCTAGTGTTGCGAGCTGTCAGGCTCCTGGCTCAGATACCGTTTATGAGGACATCAGTGACGTGCAGACAGTACTTTATGATGATGTAGCTGATCGCAATTGGGAGCCGGGTGACGAAGGGGCTTCATCATCATCGGGAAAGGAGGGTGGCAGTTTGCGCGTGAGACAGCGGCGGAGCCAGCAAGTCGCTAGCGTGGCCAGGAGTCAGCCGAGTGGTAGCAGTGGGAGGTTGGGAGCCGAAAGTGCCTGGGGTAGACCACCCGCTTCGCAGGAGCCTACCTGCCCAGAAAGTAGTGGTGCAGGGGTTCAAATAAGCAGTGGCTGTTACAGTCAGTCAGTGCGGCGTGTTGGGGGTAAAACCACCTACTCGGCAGTGTGGCAGTTTTTTTGTTAAGCCGGCGGAGGAGGTGAACATGGCCATTTGTAGAATCTGTGGGCCGAAGGTGAAGCGTGGCTAGTTTGCCAATGTTGACAGCACGGCCCTGCGTCAGCATATGCAGCGTCACCATAAAGTGGCCTGGAAGAACCGTGGGTCCGATGTGGTGGTCCAGCCTGCTGCAGCAACCACTGCATCACCCAGTGGCACGCACCAGATTTCAGGCAGTCAAGGCTCCAACACCTCAGCTGAGCTGTCTGTCCTTCCCATCATCTGCTGGTCCTGATGCTCCTGCTCCTCCCGTTTGTCAGTCATTCCGTCAGCAATCGATCACCGAAGCGATTGCCAAGAGACAACAGTATGCGTGCACTCATCCAACGGTGCAGAAGCTGACTGTGCTCCTGGCCAAGTTGCTGGTGCTGCAGTCCCTCCCTTTCCAAGTGGTGAACTCTGCATCTTTCATAGAACTGATGGCTTGTGCCAAGCCGAGATGGAGAGTCCTAAGCCATCATTTCTTTGCCAAAAAGGCAGTACCAGCCCTGCACACGTATGTAGAACAGAAGGTGGGCCAGTCCTTGAGCCTGTCGGTGTCTGACAAAGTGCACGGCAGCGCTGACATGTGGAGCTGTAACTACGGTCAGGGACAATACATGTCCTTTACGGCCCACTGGATGAATGTGGTTCCTGCACAGCCACACCAGCGACTTGGCTAGGTGATGCCGGTTCTGCCTCCACGTTCTCACGCTGTTGGTCCTGCGTCAATGTACGCCTCTGCCTCCTCATCGTCCACCGTGTCCTCAGCAACACTGCAGGGACAATTCAAAGTGCCCCTCCAGCATACCACTTGTGCAGGGCATGGTGGTGTCGCACTGTTCTACACCTTATTTGCCTGGGCGAATGGAGTCACACAGGGGAGGAACTGCTACGTGTCCTTCATAAAGAAATCGAATCCTGGCTTTCTCCGTGACAACTCAAAATCGGAACCATGGTTACCGACAATGGGAAGAACATAGTGTCGGCGCTGCGTTAAGGAGGGCTGAGACATGCGCCCTGCATGGCTCACATGTTCAATCTGGTTGTCAAGCGATTTCTGAAGTCTTCCACCCATCTGCAAGACATCCTAAAAATGGCCAGGAAACTTTGCATGTACTTCAGCCACTCGTACACCGCCAAGCACACCCTCCTTGAGCTACAGTGGCAGAACAAGGTCCCCAACATAGGCTGATATGCAACGTTTCCACCCTTTGGAATTCCACCCTCCATATGTTGGACCGACTATACGAACAGAAAAAGGCCATTAACGATTTCTTGATGATCCAAGTGGACAGGAGTACTCCCCTGTGTAACTTCGATGTCAGCCAGTGGCAGCTCATGCGTGACACCTGCTGTTTGCTTAGGCCCTTTGAGGATGCCACGTTATTTGTCAGTCGCCAGAACTACGGGATGAACAACGTCATTCTACTGCTTCATATCCTGCAACAGATGCTGGTACATCTGGCTGGTCAGAGGACTGGAGAAGTGGCGCCTACATCTCATGGCCACATGAACTCTGTGGGGGCTGAACTGGAGGAGGAGGAGGACATTGGAGCACAAGCAATGTGTAGCGAAATGTTTTTTTTTTCTACACAGTTGACAGAAGAGGAGTAGCAGGAGCAGGCGGAAGAGCAAGAGGGAGATGAGGAAGATGAAGCAGATGGCCCAGGCACACCGTGGCAGTATGCAGTGGAGATGGAGACAGGAAGTCCCTCTGAGTCACTTGCGCAAATCGCCCACTGCATGCTCACTTGCTTGGGTAGTGACAGCTGAATTGTCACCATTCGGCAGAGGGATGACTTCTGACTCTCCACCTTGTTGGGCCCTCGCTACCAGTTCAAAATGGGGGCCTTTTTTACACCCTCTAAGAGGGAGGACAAACTAAACTACTATAGAGACATCCTATGTAGTCAGTTGACTGCATTTTACATGGAGCAGTTTTTCTCCATATTTTTTGTGTGGCACATTTATATATTTGTAAAGTTTAATCATGTCCCCCTTAGACGTCCCCCCTTAGACTAAATAAATTCAATTGTTTTAATATTTCTTCATAACTAAGACCCTCCATGCTCCTTATCAGTTTAGTTACTCTCCTCTGTACTTTTTCCAGCTGCAGTGCATCCTTTCTATTGACTGGTGCCCAGAACTGAACTGCATATTTTAGATGAGGCCGCACCAATGCTTTGTAAAGTAGTTGTATTACATCCCTTAACCCCCCGAGTCCATGCCTCGTTTAATGCATGATAATATCCTGGTAGCTATAGAAGCAGCTGATTGACATTGCATGCTGTTATTCAATATATGATCTACAAGGACACCCAAATCCTTCTCTACAAGTGACTCCCCCAGTGTTACATCCCCTAGGACATATGAAGCACAGAGATTACTACTACCAAGATGCATAACTTTACATTTATCCACATTGAACCTCATCTGCCAAGTTGATACCCAATCACTCAGAGTGTTCAAGTCAGCTTGTATTTTATGGACATCTTCCATAGACTGCACAGTACGACATAGCTTAGTGTCATCTGCAAAAATAGAAATGGTGCTATTAATCCTGTCCTCGATATCATAAATAAATAAATTAAATAATAGAGGACACAGCACTTAACCTTGGGGCACACCACCTATAACCCGGGACCATTCTGAATAGGAATCATTGACCACAACTCTCTGGACACGGTCCTTCAGCCAGTTTTCAATCCAGTTACAGACTATACTTTCCAAGCCTAAAGACCTTACTTTACCTATTAAACATCTATGAGGGACAGTATCAAAAGCCTTTGCAAAATGCTTGACTCATTTTGTGGTGGCAACAGCACACCCTGTGATCAGCTTATCTGTGGAGCAGATCGTTCTGCAGATTTCATTGCATATTTACCATAGATTTCACCCAAAGCATTACCATGGATGATATTTGCTATATAAATTGACCTTCTGCAAAATATAAATCTACCCTCTAGGTCAATGGGTTGCGCACAGTTTTTTTTCCCCACAGCACGGGTATGAGATTTTCACCTAGAACATCTCCATTGCTGCTGTATAATATGCTACATATAATATGCCCGTATAATATGGATAGGAAAAAAGCAGCATATCCACCCCATTTGAAGATATCCTGACCCCCACAAGTATATTAGTAAGTGATTCATATAAAAGATATTGAAATAAAATGTTTATTATGGTAAATGTTCAGACATAAAGGCAATAAATTCAGTAGTAAAGCAATGCTTACCTCCTCTAATGATTAGCATGTGTCGGAAAAGATGACAGTAGGTTATTGGCAGACTTTTTAGATGGATAAATAAACGTCTCATTAAGGATGCTGGATTTATGGCCGTGTGTCTAAAAAATTCAACTGAAAATGCAGAAAAACAATTATTTGTTGTAAACCTTGGTTATCATAATTGCCTCTGTCCTTGAATAGTTATTAGTCTATATTACAAAGCACATAAATTACTTGTGTGCCCACAGTGATATAATTGGACTAATCTTACAATAGGTGCCTGAGCAGTTCTGTGAGCAGTTAATGCAGAAAACATTCTGTGCCCAGATTAATAGAATAACAATGCCGCAACACGTTATTACATTTCTCTCACTTTCCCACCAGTGTGAAAAAGAGGATACAGTCTCGTTTGGATTGTGATTTATTCATGTAGATACATGGTGCGTCCCACCAAGGATCCTAACCTTGAGCATTAATAAATAGATCCAGATGCAGAGTAAGACATTATAAAGAAAAGATAAAATTCTTTCTTACAATTTTCATCTTTGTTTGCCAGGCATTACTGAAACAATTTTGTTGGAAGAAAAACTGTAAAAGCTATAAGCTTTAATGTCACTATAAACAGGATGAGTAAAAAGTGTTAATTAAAAAACATGCCCCTATATTGTCTCTGCTTCACATTACGCCATTCAGTGGCGGTACGCGGTACCATATAGGCAGACCACGCAGCTGCTATGGGGCCCATGAGGAAGGGAGGCCTGCAATGGAGGAGAGGCCCTGCCCCCTAATTGCTCATGTCTATCTTCCTAAAGCTAAAGGACCTTTAATGATGTCATCACAGGTCCTGTAAGGGAACTGCACAGTGTAAAGTGTAGTTCCCAGGTTAGAACAGTGCATCAGGACCTGTGATGACATCATGTTCAACATCACAGGTCCTGCAGGATCTAGCAAAAGGAACTGCACCAAAAATGGTGTAGTTCCCAGGTTTGAAAGGTACATCTGCCAGGACCTGTGATGACATCATCACAGGTCCTTCAACCCCTAATAGCAAGTATTAGAAGTTCACATTCAACTCTGCATTGATCAATACAAACTGGAATGGAGTGGCAAGAGGAGTTCCTCAATTTTTCTCTTCATTTGCCCCCCACCCATGCCCTGTTTTTACTCATTGCTCACTCCTATATAACACTTCAGTTACAATGACCACTACCTCATGTACCTGACACACAGTGACCATAATGTACAATTGACAACATAGATCTGTACACACTGCATATATTATACCTATTGTAGATCTGTATATATATATATATATATATATATATATATATATTTGCATATATTACACGGTATTAAAGATGCAATATGTACAGACAGGGTATACTAGATGCAGTGTGTACAGGTATATTGTATATACTGCATTGTACTGATATGTGAGGTACGGGGTCTACTAGATGCAGTGTGTACAGGTGTATTGTATATACAGCAGTGTACTGATATGTGAGGTATGGGGTGCACTAGATGCAGTGTGTACAGATATATAGTATATAAAGCAGTGTATTGATATGTGAGGTACGCAGTATAATAGATGTAGTGTGTACAGATATATAGTATATACAGCAGTGTACTGATATGTGATGTACGAGGTATAATATATGCAGTGTGTATTGAAATATAGTATATACAGCAGTGTACTGATATGTGAGGTACAAAGTATAATAGATGTAGTGTGTACAGATATATAGTATATACAGAAGTGTACTGATATGTGAGGCATGAGGTTTAATAGATGCAGTGTGTATAGATATATAGTATATACAGCAGTATACTGATATGTTAGTTACAAGGTATAATAGATGTAGTGTGTACAGATATATAGTATATACAGCAGTGTACTGATATGTGAGGTACAAGGTATAATAGATGCAGTGTGTACAGATATATAGATATATAGTATATACAGCAGTGTACTGATATGTGAGGCACGAGGTATAATAGATGCAGTGTGTATAGATATATAGTATATACAGCAGTGTACTGATATGTGAGGTACGGGGTGCACTAGATGCAGTGTGTACAGATATATAGTATATACAGCAGTGTACTGATATGTGAGGTACGGGGTGCACTAGATGCAGTGTGTACAGATATATAGTATATACAGCAGTGTATTGATATGTGAGGTACGCGGTATAATAGATGCAGTGTGTACAGATATATAGTATATACAGCAGTGTACTGATATGTGAGGTATGGGGTACACTAGATGCAGTGTGTACAGGTAAATTGTATATACAGCAATGGGGGCCCAATTTAGATTCTTGCTATGGGGCCCAGTGATTTCTATGTATGCCCCTGACCCCATTCAACCATTGAAAGGCCATATACACCTTTGGGGGCAATTTTGTATTATTGCATTACACCAATTTTGAGCTAAAAATCATTTTTCAATCGGTCTTTATTAAAAAAAAATATGGCATCCTTTTTTGTGTACATAGCTGAGATGCTGTAGTAGCAGCCTGTGGATTTCTGCCTTTTCCGTCATCTGGGGAGCAGACCTGAATGATGTTGATGTTGTGTCTGTAACAGCTTCCAGTTATTCACTGTACTTTTGGTCTTTCCAGACAGAGAGATACGTTCTTTTATATCTCCATGATATTTTGTGTGCTGTATTAACATGCTTCATTAAATGTCACTGCACATGACATGAGCCATTTTCTGCTGCTCCAGGGCAGGTCATTGCTTTATGTGCCTCAGGCAGGAAGATAATCACTTGTAAACAGATTAGGACGAATTAATTCCAGCTATCAATCACCAAATAAACAAGGGTCACTTACATTTAAGAAATTGATAGTGTCAAAGGTAATAAAACTTTACGGTGGTGATGTGAGCTTGGCCATAATGTGTGGGAGCATTATTAATACTCTCAATAGAGGTGAATGCTGGAAAAAAAAATTATATATATATTGTAAAGCAGTGACAGG
Source organism: Bufotes viridis (assembly GCA_033119425.1). Taxonomy (NCBI): domain Eukaryota; kingdom Metazoa; phylum Chordata; class Amphibia; order Anura; family Bufonidae; genus Bufotes; species Bufotes viridis. The sequence continues at coordinate 385,746,828 of CM065593.1, read as the reverse complement.
CCTCATATATGAAGAGGAAAGATATGTGTCTCCTAGAATGGTGCAGAAAACCTATTAGAGGAGATGTATGGTATGATTTGCTGTGTTTTCCCCACAATCACCTGGCCCGAGGTGAGGACAGGTGCAATAATCACTTGGGGATAAAGCAATCCTCAGAGTGGGAGAGTAGGGGGAGGAAATTGAGAAGGAAGGCAGAGGCTCTGTGTGGTCCCAGCCAGGAGGGCTGCGCACCCACAGGGCTGAGGAAGCTTGAGTTTGGGGGAATTGAGAAGGAAGCCTGCAGAGTGTCACAGATGTGGGGTGGGTGGGAAACTGCACACCGAGCACAGAAGGAAAGGGGACAGGAACGACATGTCGTACTTTTGTTCCGTCCGCCTCTCGGCATGTTTGCCGCGCTGCCACCGGAACTCCGGCCCGCCCCTATTATAGTCAATGGGGCCGGAGCTGTAGTCCGGGGGCACGTGTGCACTAGCGGCAGCACGGATCCGACACGCTGTTCATCCGCCGGAACAGCCTTCCGGAGTTCCTTGCTGCAAGTGTAAAACTAGCCTTAGTGTAGCAATTTCAATGTTGAATAGTACAGTCGTGGCCAAAAGTTTTGAGAATTGCATAAATATTGGAATTTGGAAAAGTTACTGCTTAAGTTTTTATAATAGCAATTTGCATATACTCCAGAATGTTATGAAGAGTGATCAGATGAATTGCATAGTCCTTCTTTGCCATAAAAATTAACTTAATCCCAAAAAAACCTTTCCACTGCATTTCATTGCTGTCATTAAAGGACCTGCTGAGATCATTTCAGTAATCGTCTTGTTAACTCAGGTGAGAATGTTGACGAGCACAAGGCTGGATATCATTATGTCAGGCTGATTGGGTTAAAATGGCAGACTTGACATGTTAAAAGGAGGGTGATGCTTGAAATCATTGTTCTTCCATTGTTAACCATGGTGACCTGCAAAGAAACACAGCCATCATTGCATTGCATGAAAATGGCTTCACAGGCAAGGATATTGTGGCTACTAAGATTGCACCTCAATCAACAATTTATAGGATCATCAAGAACTTCAGGGACACGTCTATTTCACATATTTGAGGAGGATTATCAGATGAATGGCACAACACAGAGTTCTAAGTCTGCTTTTGATTGTGTGCATCGCATTTGGAGCAGATTTATTAAATATTATATAGAAGCACATACGTTTATTGTTATTATAGGATGTGCTTCCTTTAGGTTTGGACATGTCCCAATAAGACACATTTTCCCTCAGCAGAATTCTATAGATGGATTCCAAAATACAGGATGGAACATTCAGCATCTTCTGAGTCTCCAGGGAAACCATGGAGAATTTGGATTCAGATATTATTCGCACATTTCTATGGCTAACGCTACATTAGAAAATTACTATTTCTGCAGCTAAATGGGTTGTGAAAGTCACCTAAAACATGGTCCCATATACTCATCTGTTTTTCTCCTGCTGTTATCTGTGGCGAAGCTCTGGTCCTCTTCCTTCTGAGTGTATACAAGGCTGCAGTAGTGACATACAGGTATGGGGCACTTGACCACTGCAGCTATCACTATCTTCAGAAGTCTAAGGCTGTATACCACTGTGGACAGTGATTGACTGCTGCAGTCATGTGCTGCCACTGCAGCCTTGTATACTAACAGCAGGAGGAGGACTGTAGTTGCGGTGCAGGGAACAGCTGGAGAGAGGGAGGTGAGTATAGGATGTGCAGCAAGCCTGGAAGGGGAGAGCAAAAGGACAAGAGTTGCAGTAGTGCCAACGATAGGAGTAGTAGTTGCCTGATTGGAGTCGGGAATTTTTTTTTTATTCCCCTTAAGTGAGGAAAATTGTCTTCTACCTCACAAGGGTTTGCCTACCTCTGGATCAACTAGCAGGATGACAGGCTGAACTGGATGGACAGATGTCTTTTTTCGGCCTTATGTACTATGTTACTATGTTACTAATTGCAGTCCTCACCATAGTGCCCCCGGGCCGTGCAGGGATGTGAGGTGTGCAATCCTTCTTCACCTCAGGGCACTCCTGGTTTTGGGGCTCCTGTCTGTTAGGTGGGATGCCCTTGGTGTCAGCGGTTGTTGGGGTGCAAGGCAGGATTCCCTCAATGTATTGGCAAGGAGGACAATAGTGTGACAGTGCAGGTAGGTGATGCAAGGCAATGAAGAGGCTAGTTTGGGAATAACAAGTCCACTCTACATAAATGAGGCATCTTGGGCAAATGTCACACACACAGTTACTTTAAGTTCAGTCTCTCCAGGTTAAATGCACTGATTACCCAAGGCTGTATATGGGGATATAGGCCATACACTAAATGCCTCTCTGAGTCTCTTCCTAATTAATACAGCTTCCCAAATCAGCCAAGGGGTGCAGATTCTCTCTCTATATATTTCTGCTATGCACAGCTTCGAGCAGTGCTTAAACAGATGGCCAATCTGTCTCAGTAGTGTAGCAAGCACCGGAACAATATAACCGAAACCATGTGAAGTCTACTGCCATAAACAAGAGTTACTGTATCTTTCACTGACCTTCTTGTCCATGCACTTTTTCTTCTGTAATGGCCCTCAACCTTCTACAAAATACAGTGCTTCTTTCTCTAACAGATTTACACTTGTTTCCAGTCACTTTTTCTGGTATCTCTCTGGTAACCCTGTCTACTGCTTCACTCTGGTACCAGCTACACAAATCCACTTGCCCACTCTCCTACTGCCAGCTGAACTCTCTCTACCTAGCTCAGAGAGATGGGGCCACCCCACACCTAGCAACTAAGTCCAGCGCAATAAAAATTAACCATTTCTCCCATACACAGCCTGTGAGACACAATATACAGAGCAAAGTCGCATTAGCTCTTTTGCAGTGAACCACAGTACATTATAGCATTAACCCTTTAGCAGTAAACCATACTACGTTATAGCATTAAAACTTCGCTGCAGGTTATTTTTTTTTTAATTAAGGCATTTAGTGGCATAGGGTCCCATTTTAGGTGACTTGAACAATTCCTTTAACTAATATTTTATTTAAAATGGGCTCAAAGTGGGATTTTTGCTTTCATCTGCTAACGATGTGCAAGTATCAAACTCTATGAAAACCTGCACATTTGATGGCAAGTATCAGTCTGTTTGTAGCCATTGTTAATATTCGTTAGGAGAAATGAGAATTCACAAGCCTGTCCATCAGACTGTAAAGACTATATAACGTGACCCTTCTGTCGTTTATATGATTTATATGCTACTAACCTTGTGAACAGTGAATCATTAGATCTGAGATTAAAGGCAATCAATCTACACTACTGAGGTTACTATATCCAATATTGTTATGCTGTTTTGGCTATATTATGGCTCCATACAAGTTTTATGGAGCTATAAAACAGCTACCTTAGCTGTCCATGATGCCCTGTTTTACCTTTGTATGCATGATTTTATAAGGAGTCATACATTTTTTACAGTTAGATTTCGTATAAATCTCACAACAAATTAACTACATTCATCGGATGCTGTATTATTTAGGTTTTCTCCTATAGAAGCAATATTTCTAGGGGAGAATATCTCTGTAATACATTTATACAGTATATGTAGGTCTATATAATGGCAACTGTAGCTGGGGTAGATTTACTAATACTCTCTGACATTTAGACTTTTGATGGTGGAGTAGGTATTTGCTACACATGAAAAATGGGCTTGCACAATTTTTAGGGTGGTTTGCTCCTTCCTTATTGGTTGGTTTAATTTACCACAAAATCTTGCACCAAATATTTGCTGCACCTTGTCATGTCTTTAGCCACATTAAGTGCACCACATTCTTTTTTCTACTAAGCCATGCCCCTTTGTTGGACAAGACAAAAAAATGACTAAATGTTCAAAAAATGTGATGCAAAGCATGTATGCCAATTATTTGGCATAAATCTCCCCCATGTATGCTGCTCTATAGGTTGTGCCAAGGCCATATGTACAGGTGCATCTCAATAAATTAGAATATCGTCAAAAAGTTAATTTATTTCAGTAATTAAAATAGACAAATCACTAGGTCCAGATGGCATACACCCCCATGTTCTAAGAGAATTAAGTAGTGGAATAGACAGACCTTTATTTCTAATATTTAAGGACTCATGACAGGGCGTGTTCCACAGGATTGGTATTGAACAAATGTGGTGCCAATATTTAAAAAGGGGTCAAAAAGAGAACTTGGAAACTATAGGCTGGTAAGTTTAACATTTGTTGTAGGTAAATTGAGGGTTTTCTAAAAAATGCTATTCTAGAACATCTCAATGAAAATAAGGGAATAACCTAAACATAAATTAGTGTCTCAGTGATAGAAAACAGAGAGTGGTTATTAATGGTACACACTCAAATTAGGTCACTGTCACTAGTGAGGTACCACAGGGGTCAGTATTTGGCGCTATGCTCTTCAATATTTTTAATAATGATCTTGTAGAAGGCTTGCACAGTAAAATATACATTTTACAGATGACACTAAACTGCGTAAAGTAATTAACAGAGAAGAGGACAGTATACTGCTTCAGATGGATCTGGCTAGATTGGAGGCTTGGGCAGAGAAATAGCAGATGAGATTTACAGTAATACTGATAAATGTATGGTTATGCACATGGCACATCGAATGCAAGTCAACCGTACATACTTAATGGTAAAACAATGGGTAACAGTGACATGGAAAAGGGCTTAGGAATTTTAGTGGATAGCAAAGTTAATTTTAGAAACCAGTGTCAGGCCGCTGCTGCCAAGGCCAAAAAGATTATGGGGTGCATCAAAAGGGGGATAGATGCCCATGAAGAGAACATCTAGCTACTTTGCAAATTACCAGTCAAAGAACACACGGAGTATTGTGTACAATTCTGGGCTCCTGTGAACAATGCAGACATAGCAGAGCTGGAGAGAGTTCAGAGGAAGGCAACTAAAGTAATAAGTTATAACTAAAATGGGTGGACTACAGTACCCAGAAAACTTAGGGTTATTCAGTTTAGAAAAAAGACAACTGAGGGGAGATCTAATAACTATGTATGAATATATCAGGGGTCAGTACAGAGATCTGTCCCATCATCTATTTATACTCAGGGGACTCCCTCTGCATCTAGAAGAAGGAAGATTTCAACACAAACATTAAATCAGCACCTTCATGAAGCTTGTCAGCAAGGTGAAGCATGAAGTGCTCTAAAATTTCCTGGTAGACGGCTGCTCTGACTTTAGTCTTGATATAACATAGTGGACCAACACCAGTGGAGGACATGGCTTCCCAAATCATCTCTGACTGTGGAAACTTTACACTGGACCTCAAGCAACTTGAATTGTGTGCCTCACTATTCTTTTGTCAGACTCTGGGGCCTTGATTTCCAAATGAAATTCAAAATTTACTTTTATCTGAAAACAGGACTTTGGACCACTGAGCAACAGTCCAGTCCTTTTTCTCATTAGCTTAGGTGAAACACTTCTGACATTGTTTCTGGGTCACAAATGGTTTGACACAAGGAATGTAACAGTTGTAGATAATGTCCTGGATACGTCAGTGTGTAGTGGCTCTTGAACCTCTGGCTTTACTGGCAGTCCACTCCTTGTGACTCTCCCCCCAATTTTTGAATGGGCATTTCTGGAAAATCCTTTCAAGGCTGTGGTTATCTTAGTTGCTTGTACACCTTTTTTCTACCAAGTTTTTTCCTTCCAATTACCTTTTGTGGCTTACCCTCCTTTTGAAGGGTGTCAATGACCGTCTTCTACACAACTGTCAAGTCAGCAGTCTTCCCCATGATTGTGTAGCCCACTGAACCAAACTGAAAAGCTTAGGAAATCTTTGCAGCTGTTTTGTGTTGATTAGCATATTAGAGTGTGGCATTATGGGGTAGATTTATTAAACTGGTTAAAGTAGAGCTGGCGTAGTTTTCCATAGCAACCAATCAGATTCCACCTTTCATTTTTCACAGCACTTTGAAAAAATGTGAAATCTGATGAGTTGTTATGGACAACCAAGCTAGTTGTACTTTACACCAGTTTTATAAATCTCCCCCCATGAATCTACAATTTTAAACCTTTATCACAATAATCAAATTTGCTAAGATTTTGACTTTTGGTTTTGGTTTTTCATTAGCTGTAAGCCATAATCATCAACATTAAAAGAAATAAAGCTATGAAATAGATCACTTTGTGTAATGAATCTACTTAATATATGAGTATCACCTTTTGAATTGAATTACTGAAATAAATTAACTTTTTGACGATATTCTAATTAATTACGATGCACCTGCATAGTTTGGTGGACAGTCAAGAGGATCTGTAGCAGTGTGTCTGAAAGTCACAAGGTTGATAGTAAGGATTAAATGGCGACTAATGCTCTTCTCTCCTTTTATTATATCGGTGAAGAGCGTGTTTCTTTTCCTATTTCTACCCTTTTTTTTTTTCATTCTGCAGCACTTATGCAATTCTAATCTCCTGAAGTAATTACTGGTCTCCCCATTTATTTCTTCAACCCGTGATGGAAAGTTAATTTGTTTCTAGAAAACAAACACAAGAAGAAATGTCAATATGGGAAAGTCAGCCGAATACAAAGCCCTCTGCTAACAGTCTTCCTTAAATGATTGGGTAATAAAATCACTGAAATATTTAGTTACATTAAGACCTTAAAAGCTCATTTAGAAATAGTTATTTTTCCTAAGTTCACACTAAATGATAATTTACCTGTGAAAGGCGGCATCATTAATTAATTTTTTTTTTTTTCAAATTTATATTCTTCCAATGTTATTATGGTGGCTATAAAATAACATCACACGTCCTGAATAAAGGCACATTTTGTTACACATTTTGTAAGCCTGTTTGGCCTAAATTTAAAATAAACAGTATTTTTTTGTATTTTTCGAGAGTAGAAAAAACAGTGCAGTACAATATTTTCACTCATGTGGTCAGGGTTGCATCCACCACATATGGTTTATAGCACAGACATTCTAAACTTATGCAACCTTTAAAGCAGTTCTCCTGGTCTTACTGAATGATGTATAATCGACGGGGGTCCCACACACTGTACCCCCTCCAATTAGCTATTCGGGTGTAGCTCTGTTGCTAGAAGATGGCGATAGAGCTTCACAACTCCGGCAAAGTTGACAGCTCTCGTTACTGCTGCACTGGTCCCACTGAAGTCACTGCTGTGAAGTCCACGGCAAGGTTGACAGACAGACACTCGAACAGCTGATCGGCAGAAGTGTAGGCTATAGGACCTCCGTTGATCAGCTAGTGATGGCCTATCCTAAGCATAGGCTATCACTTAGTACGCACATCTTCCATGGAGCTGTTACAAGTTACTCCTCATCAGTGAAATATCTCTGGCTTGAGGACAAATCAGACAGATCAATATGATTATAGTGTGGTGAAATGAAAGGAACCAAAAAGCTCTACAGTAAAATAATGTCATTCAAGTCTTAGAAGCCAATGTTGTACTTCATGGGGCCAGGGGAGCATCAATTTGACACCCAACTATGACCACCATTCCTTCTACTGTCACTCCTATCCTTTCCTCTGCTCTCCTGTCCTGGGCATGTGATACACGTTCACTAAGATTTTTGCCATGTTCCCTTAAAATATTGTCACTTGCTCCTTCTATCAAAGTGGCAGATTGTCATGTTTTAGTAAAGCAGACTTCTAGGCAGCACTAGACGGTATTTATTTTGTGCTATGAAATGCTCTTCATATTACAGGGAATTTTTTTCTGCAAAAAGCTTTGTCTTCCCAATGGCTATAGGAAAGGTAAATCGAGACATATATAAGTGCAAGTGCCAGCATCTAGTATGGTACTATAAAGCTTTGAGATAACTGTATGCACCAGAGAATGAAAGAGGGCTAACACACTGGTGGAAGGAGATTCTGGCGACAACTCCACAGATTTTTCCAGCATTGTAAGACTAAGCAGTAGAAGAAGCTACTGTACTTGAGAACTCTCACCTTACAGTATTATGAATAATTCTATATTATAAGGTGAACTATAAATGAGAAATGTGGCAAAAATGTAAATTCAGAATAAAGGAACTGAGAGGCAAAGGAGAAAATTGTGGTATATTATATGGTCTATATAAAGTAGTAGTATAATACGTAACAGAACTCCCAGCACAGAAGCCTTTATTTCTTAAGGAGCTCATAAGCTTGAAGATTTTGGCCTTCCTCCGTTTTTTGGTTAAAGGCTGGAGCTTGTGCCCCTGCAGAGGACCAGACTTTGGGCAAGATAGCTCATAGATGTAAGGGTTCTGCCAGAAAAAGTATGTGTCCATCAATATACATGGCACGCTATATTACTGTTCTCTGGTAATCAAGATGGAGGAATGTAGCAAACAAGTTTGAATCTTCCCTGGTTCAACTCCTTGAGGGTAATCAAAAGGTGTTCTAGGTTATAACGATCTTTGCCCAGTGGCAAGTCCTTCTTTAAAAAGAGTTGTCCAGGATTTTGATACCGGTGGCCTACATTCAGGATAGGCCACCAGTATCAGACCAGCAGGGGTGCAGCACCTCACACCCCTATTGATCAGCTGTTGCTGCTGAAATTCAGCGCCAGAATTACATAGCTCTGTAATTTGTGTTAAAATATGGCATTTATGTCAAATCAGATTTTGAGAGCAAAGAAAATATAGATGAACAGCCCAGAGAATGACTCGGTGGGCTGCTGCGTCTATAATGAGGGGCCCTGGTGCTTCTTTACTATGAACAGAGCTGTTTCTTTTTTTTGAATCAGGGCAGCGTGGGCTTTAAATTAAATGTCAAATATAATTTAACATTTATAACATGAAGGGGCTGACTGTGTACTTGGAAAAAGTGACAGGCCTTCTGCAGAGTAGTTAATTGCTATGCGCCCAATAATGTGTATGTAAGTGGAAGACACTTTTGTAACAAAATTTTCAACATACCAGAAATTACATCGGTAATTCTTATTAAAAATGGAAGTCACGTAGAAAAAAAAGTCTCTTTGCATTGTAGTTATGATTTTGGTGACACAAATTAATTTTTTGATATTGTATATAAAACAATATTAAAGGGACTGTCCTCTCCTCTACATTAACATTTGATCAGCAGGGACACCCAAATCCCTTCCGATCAGCTGTTCTGCAGTAGCTCCGGCTCCAGAACTACACAACTCCATCCACTGTGTAGTGGAAAGAGCTGGTCTCTACAGCTTTAAAGCACTGCAGTTACCAGATCCATCTACTGCACAAAGGATGGCTGTGTACCTAGCCAGAGCTACTGCAGAACAGCGGGGGTGCAAGGTATGTACCACCTCCAATCATCATGAGGATAGGCCGTCACTTGTAAAGGAATGGACAACCCCTTTAAGTAGACTTGTTTGGTGTATAAACTCCCATCACCATATGGTAGTAATAGCTACATTTGGTGGTCCTCTTGTTTCATGTTGCCTCTCTTGACCGTTTAAGACGTGTGCACTGGCACTACTACAGTCACCAGATATGGTAACCCGATTGAGTCTCTAAGCACCTGTGGAAAAAGCCTTTTTGTGAGCGGCCTGCTCACAGAATTGGTGACAAAAGTATGATCACTGAAAGTCTGACCAGTGGGACACCCTCCAGTCATGTGGTCCCTGAGTGCTGTAGATGATAAGTCTCTAACCTTCTTTATCCCGAGGATCACTTTAAAATATGATAGGCAGTGTTCAGGGATATTGGTTAAAGGGAATTTCCAGGATTAGAAATAAAGGTCTAATATTTTACAGTAATAGTGCTTCTCTTCTCCATAGGCTGTACATGGTACTACAGCTTATCTCCAGTCATTTTATTATAGGAACAGCCATGAGGCAGTGATATTGTGTTGGTACAAAAGAAGGTTGTACAATGCCTTTGTATTGTCAAGTTGTTTGATCCTGGTCTAGAACCTGAAATGCCAAAGATACACAATCGCTTCACATTATTATGACCACTTTCTCAGGGCCATAGACCTTGCAAGGAAAATTCCCATTGGGTTGATGCCCAGGGGCAACCTGGGCCCTCCTCATGGCCGGCCAGTGGAAGTTTTTGGGGATGTATTTTGTGCTGCTAGCAGTATTTTGTGAGGGACTGTGGTATTTGGCTCTGTTGGGGTGGTATAATGTGCCACAATATGGTATTGGACCCACCCACTTGTGTTGGCCCTGCCTTCCATCAATTCGGACCTAATTACAAAACAGGGCCACTTTTAGCATTTTTTTTCAGAGCCAATTTAAGTTCCCAGTCCATCCCTGCACTTTCTACTTCTGATGTCCAAGTCGACAAATGGCACCATTGTGAATAAGCGACATGGAAACTGAGCAGCACCACGTGCCATTGATGTGAGAGGTGATCTTCATCTACGATACGCTACAGAATGAACCAGGGGTCTACAAGAAGTGTGTCTAAAACAACAGTTCAGTGAACTGTACTGCGTATTAGGCTCTGAAGCAGCTGGATCGTCACTGTACTTTTGCATCAGCATAAAAGGCTTCAATTTTCATGACAATATCAGAATTGGACCTCCACTGATTGGCATAGGGTTGCCTTCTCCAATGAGTCATGTTTTCTGTTTCATTGAACGAATAGACATTGGCGCATCAGGCGAGAAACCTCAGAGAGCAAATACCCTGCAACCATTACTGGAAGAACACAAGCTGGTGGTGTCAGCGTTATGGTCTGTGAAATGTTTTTGTGGCCCACTAATCGAGGTTAGTAGGTATTTTTTTTGTTTTTACCGCCATTTCAGGGAAAATTAATTTGTTACCACGAAGCGTGAGGAAATTCAGCTTTGCGGCGAATCAAATTTTTCCTGAAATTCGGATTGAAGTCAATTAGTTTGACTTTGATTCGCTCAACACTAGTGTTGTTGCACAATAATATCTAAAGCTGCCAACAGTGGGGAGTCAGACTGCGGCAGAATCACATGTCGTGGACACGATACATAAATAGCTGGAAGAATGGATAGATTGTTCACCTGTTTATTATATTTGAAATACATAGTTATAGCACATGAACTGCATAACATACCTTGGAATCTGAGAACCATCAAACTATTGAAAAGATGAGAATATTAAAAGATATCAGCTCGGTGGCATATGGGAATTTCTGTTAACTTAGGAATGGCATTTTGTCCTCCACCTTCCATCCCATTTCTAAATGGGATGAAGAATAGCCATCTTTGAAAAGCGAATAGTCTTTCCCATGCAGCCTTCAGCCTGGACAGAGTTTTGTAGATGCCACATAGTGTATAGATCCAAACCAACGTGTCCATGACTTGATCAACCCCCCAGAAGACAAAACCAGACTGTCATATTTTCATTATCTTATAGGATCAATATTAGTGTTGATCACCAATATTCTAATCGCGAATTTTTACTTCGAGAATTCGCGAAGATCTAGAATATAATGCTATATGTTCGTAATTGCAAATATTGTATTTTTTTATTTTCATCAGTACCCTCACTGCTTCTTGCTTGTGGGCCAATGCAATATCTTTGTCTGAGCTTAGCAACATCCCTAGCAGCCAATAGAAAAGTTGCCTACCCCTTACTATATAAGGACCTCTCCAGCAGCCATTTTCTGTTGTTTTTTTACAGTTCGGAGAGAGACAGCAGTGTCATTGCTGTGCTCTGTGCTTTGCAGACTCATCTGGATCCTTATTCAATTACATTAGATAGTTAGTTAGCTCATATATATAATACAGATAGTTAGTGGGAGATAGTCAGTGTAGGTTAGATTGTGATATTGTAGCTGATAGGTTCCAGTGCAGGGCGTTAGGTAGCGTGATAGGAATTACTGTGCTGTGATTAGTGTCTTTGTCTTTGAAAAGAAATAAAAAAATACAGTGATCAGGAGTTCTTCTTCATGATCATGAGTTCTTCCTCAAAAAAGTTGCTGCCAACCATTTTCTCCAGGCTCTGGAAACTTCCAACAGCTTGAAAAATGTATACATTATTACATTGCCGATTTTCGCAATCAAGAAAATAATGACTGGAGATCACGAATTCTAGAAATTGCAAATTTACGGCGAATATTAGGCCAAAAATTCGCAAAATATCGCCAAAACGAATATTGCCTATGCTGCTTATCACTAATCAATAAGATGGAGGTATGTAATGCATAAATTTAGGCCTTGATGAAATGCTACAGCATTTATATGGTTTCCTGGATTTGAAATTACTCTTTTAATTCCTCCTTTCTATGTCTCTATTAAAGAATATTAGTAATAACTGCTCTGCACAGAATGGATTGTATGTGGTTACAAAATTGTTCTGAATGTCCATGTCCTGTGGAATTGTTGCTCTCCCCGATTCAGGTTAAAGGATCCGATCTGCAATACTAGCGATAACCCACGGACAACAGTGGCACCGTTTCTGTCTTTTTCTACCCTCATGGAACCCCTTTATATTACCTTTGTCACTTTTTATGCACCCAATTGCAAATTCTTGTTAAATAGCAAACATTTATCTCCTTACTTTTCTTTAGAACTTAGAAAAATAGTAAGAAAAGGGTAAAACTCCAAGTTAAAATGACAGCCACAGTATATTTAAATAATAAAATGAAGAAATAATAGTGACCTTTCAGAACATCAACACTATCAGCCAGTGAATGTAATTTTTTCCCTTTATAAATGACTTCTGGTTTAAAACATCTGCTCTTTAAAAGGTCTGGCCATCCAGTCATTTTGTAATGGCTTTTCTGACCTCAATACTCTTTGTCTGCCGTCTCCCATGTAAGTATGATTAATTCTCCTGTGCTCCGTCAATGAGAGGCCGGCTGCACAAGGGAATCACAAAGGCTTCCCCACAGCAGGTGAGGGTTAATAAGTTGATACATTAGATTTGGGAGGTCAAATAACACATTGTAGATGACTTCCCCAAAAAATCTTTGCTATCAATCACTAGCTAAAATGTAAAAGAACAAAAACTCAGTACAGGTCTTACTATGCTATTATATCTATAGATAAAAAAAATAAAACATTAAAGAAAGATAGATAGATAGATAGATAGATAGATAATCAGATGGATCGACAGAGAGCTAGGTAGATACTATAGATATATAGAGACAGATAGATTCTATAGATAAATAGATACAGATAGATACTATAGATAAATAGATAATAGTTAACTAGATAGATAGATAGATACTATAGATAAATAGATAGATACTATTACAGATAAATAGATACAGATAGATACTATAGATAAATAGATAATAGATAGATACTATAGATAACTAGATAGATAGACACTATAGGTAAATAGAAAATAGATTGATACTATAGATAAATAAATAGATAATCAGTGACTAGATAGATACTATAGATAAGTAGATGACAGATGAGGACTACTTGGATATATATACATTCTGTCCCATTGTTACCTTACGTTGGTTTTGTATGATGACAGCCTTAAAATTAGATGTTTCTGCTGGCAATGAATACAATAACCACCCGTCTTCTATTATTTCAGATCTGTAATAATACAAGACACAGTATAAAACTCCCTTAACATAGTAACATAGCTTGTAAGGACATACGTCCATCCAATTCAGCCTGTTATCCTTCAAAGTTTATCCAGAGGAAGTAAAAAAAACAAACAGGAAGTAGAATCAAATGTTCTTCATCTTAGGAGAAAAAAAAAACTTCCTGACCACCTTCCAAATGTGGCAATCAAAACAACTCCCTGGAATGGTGACCATTCTCCATAAATCTTGTAATTACTGTATAGCCTGTAATATTACACTCCAGAAATACATCCAGGCCCCTCTTGAATTCTTTTATTGTACTCACCATCACCACCTCCTCAGGCAGAGAGTCCCACAGTCTCACTGCTCTTACCGTTAAGAATCCTCTTCTATGTTTGTATAGAAAACTTCTTTCTTCTAGACATAGAGGATGTCCCCTTCTCACAGTTACAGTCCTGTGTATAAATAGATCATGGAAGTCCCTGTATTGACCTTTGATATATTCATATTAGGTCACCCCCCAGCCATAATTTTTCTAAGCTAAGATGCATTAAAGAACATCTCCATGTAGTCCGGACCTTATTCAAGGGATTAGACAATCCAGAATGTTAGGACCATCCAGGATCGGGGCTGGATCCCATCCAGGATCCAGAACCGGGGCTGGAAAGTCCAGTAGATTGCATGTTTGAGTCCAAAGGCTCTAAAGCAGGGGTGCACAACCTTTTTTGGTCTCAGGGCCGCATTGTCACATTTCTCTATTTCAAGGCGCCGAAAAAAAAAAAATGTAAATCAGCACTTGTTTGCATCAGCCTATTACACAGGCTGATGCAAAGTGAATGGGGAGGAATGATCGCTACCACAGTCACTGCTCCCTCATTCAGTTCTGTTGATTATTGGCAGCACACTGATTACACAGTGAGATGTGCTGACAATAATTGTAATCTTTCATCCTTATAAAACATGCAAATCAGCCGACAAACGAGTGATTGCTTGTTTATCAGCTGATCAGCGGCAGTGTTGTGCCTAGGTTCTTTGGCATGTGGGGCGGGTCCTTTCTCTGGCACCCCCCAATACTTTGAAAAAAAACCCTCACAGTAGTATTGCCCTCATTGTACAACCTTCACAGTAGTTTTGCACAGATGTGTGCCCCCAACAGTAGTTATGCCCACATTGTGCCCCCTAACAGTCGTTATGCCCACCTTGTGCCCCCTTGAAGTATTGCCCTATCTGTGCCCCATCACAGGTGTAATGCCCTCTTTGTGCACCCCTCACAGTAATAATCCCCATTGTGCCTCCTTTACAGTAATAATGCCCCTTAATAGTAGTAATGCCCATTGTCCCCCTTCACAGTAATAATGCCCATTGTGCCCCCTTAATAGTAATAATGCCCATAGTGCCCCGTTAATAGTAATAATGTCCATTGTGAACCTTCACAGTAATAATGCCCTCTGTGTACCCTCCATAGTAGAAATCCCCATTGTGCCCCCTTAATAGTAGTAATGCCCTCTGTGCTAGTAATGCCCATTGTGCCCCTTTTAGAGTAGTAATGCCCTCTGTGTACTGTGTCCCCTTCAGAGTAGAAATGCCCATTTTGCCCCCTCCATTGTAGAAATCCCCATTGTGCCCCCTCCAGAGTAGAAATGCCCATTGTGCCCCCTTCACATTAGCAATGCTCATTGTGTCCCCTTCACATTAGCAATGCCCTATGTGTCCCCTCCAGAGTAGAAATGCCCATTGTGCCCCCTCCATAGTAGAAATGCCCATTGTGCCCCCTTCACATTAGCAATGCACATTGTGCCCCCTCCAGAGTAGAAATGCCCATTGTGCCCCCTTCATATTAGCAATGCCCATTGTGTCCCCTTCACATAAGCAATACCCTCTGTGCCCCCTCCAGAATAGAAATGCCCATTGTGCCCCCTCCATAGTAGAAATGCCCATTGTGCCCCCTCCAGAGTAGAAATGCCCATTGTGCCCCCTCCAGAGTAGAAATACCCATTGTGTCCCCTTCACATTAGCAATGCCCTCTGTGTCCCCTCCAGAGTAGAAATGCCCATTGTGCCCCCTCCATAGTAGAAATGCCCATTGTGCCCCCTTCACATTAGCAATGCCCATTGTGCCCCCTCCAGAGTAGAAATGCCCATTGTGCCCCCTTCATATTAGCAATGCCCATTGTGTCCCCTTCACATTAGCAATACCCTCTGTGCCACCTCCAGAATAGAAATCCCCATTGTGCCCCCTCCATAGTAGAAATGCCCATTGTGCCCCCTCCAGAGAAGAAATGCCCATTGTGCCCCGTCCAGAGTAGAAATGCCCATTGTGCCCCCTTCACATTAACAATGCCCATTGTGTCCCCTTCATATTACCAATGCCCTCTGTGCCCCCTCCAGAGTAGAACTGCCCACTCTACCTCCTCCATAGTAGAAATGCCCACTGTGCCCCCTCCATAGTAGAAATGCCCATTGTGCCCCCTTCAAATTAGCAATGCCCATTGTGCCCCCTCCAGAGTAGAAATGACCATTGTGGCCCCTCTGTGTTAAAAAAATAAAAAAATAAAAAAACACAGTAGCTACTCACCTTGTCCCTTTCCTGAAGCTCACAGTCCTCTCTCCCCTACAGGCACAGATCACTCTGCAGCACTGTGTGGGCGGAGCTTATGCAGATTTCCCTGCTGCAGGCTGCTCCCACACAGGCAGGCAGCACGATCTGTGTCTGCAGGCTGAATAATGGAGCAGAGAAGTCTTCCTGCTCTACCTTTCAGAGCATCGCCGGCGGAGGGGAGGAGCGCGGGGATCTGAGCGGTGAGTGACAGGACCCGGCTCCATGCGCTCTAGCAATGAGCGCTTCCATCTGTATTGATGGAAGTTCTCATTGCTTCTGGCAACCCCCTGAGAGCCGGCACCCGGGGCAAGCTGTCCCCCACAGTACACCACTGCTGCAGAGCGCTCCTTGAGGAGAAGGCAGAAGCGCTAATAAACTGCGCCTGCCTTCGCCTCAGCTCCCCCACTCTCACCAATAGCCAGGGACCCGTCCTGCTCCAGACTCCTGCTACAGTACAGGGGCAGGAGCTGTCATCCTTTCCTGTGCGGCGCTTTAGAAAGAAACACAGCTGATCACACGATCAGCTGTGTTTCTGTCCAGCAGGACGGGGGCCGCAAACCTTGGCTCTGGGGGCTGCAAGTTGTGCACCCCTGCTCTAGAGCTACTGTATTGCAGTCTATGCAGATGAATCCAACGAAGGTAAATGAAGACTGATAAAAAGGTGGGGGAAATTATGGGCTTAAAATTTGTGGAAACAAAGAATACAAATTACAAGTAGGGGCAAGGAACAGATTTAGCATCAAGGTCATCCATAGTTTGTTTCACCGTGATGAATTGTTGCATGTGCATGCAAGCCTTACAGTATGGCAGCTTTAATTCATCATCCACTGAACGCTCCATACGTGACACTTTGATATGAAGAATAGTGTCCTCAGCTTTAACCATAAAGAGCTCCAATCCCAAATGTTTTTATATCATGGCCTCATGATCACTTGAGGGGAAAAGAAGGAAGCATTTTCTTTATTAGCTATTATATTAGACTATAATACTGAAACATCCTTCTCAGTGGGACTAACAATGAATAGACAGACAACCCGCCAAGCCTATCCTAAAACCACATACTGTTCTTCAAATGTCACGCCTCTGTGCCCTCTCCTAGTTAGCCATTGCAAAGTAATAACCACCATTCCTGTCCGATTCTCTTCCTGCTTGCATTTCTTCTTTTCTCCATGCTAAATGCAAATCTGCTCATCTCCCAACATTCTTTATACCAGGACTTTCCTGGTTTCTCACACCATCTGTGGAATTCTTCTACTTAGATGCCAACCGCCACACAAAACTCAAACACGCTAAAAAGACTTACCACTTCCTCCAGGGCTTAGAGATGTTTTGGGCATTAGGGCTGAGTCTGATAATGCAGCATCCCATAAGGGCATATGGTAATTATACTTAGAAAGTTGCCAATTCCTTCAATGTTGCAGCATGGGCATCAGTTTGGTTGTAATGCCCGTAAGGTGGCACTGTATTCTATGAAAACTTTTTAACGACCTATCAAAAATTGCTAGAATGAAGAAAGAGGCACTCACATAGCGCACTTTTTCTACCTGCTGTAGGAGACAGAATGGAGACGTTCCCATGGTTTTTCTATTAAGCCCATTTCCTGCATCAAGGAGAGAGAGGATGGTATGTGAGGTCTTCTCTCTTTTTGTTTTAGCGATTAGCACTACCGATCTAAACTTTTGATATGTCGCTTTAACATATAAAAAGTTTTCCCAAAGTGCAACAACCCTTGTAATTGACAGAGCTTTTTCCAGTAAAATAGCCCATTTATTCATATGCATTAGCTATGAAGATCATATATTTGCACGTAACCCATAATTCTAATAGTTGACTCTTCAATAGTGAACTCCACATATGGTGAACCTCGACACATCAACAAATTAAACTACCACTCTGGGCCCTAAAAAAGAGGTTTCTGGGGCCAAGCTAATTTCTTTACAATTGGCAAACATCAGATTAAATCTTCAAATGCAGTGCAAACATTGCAAAGTGCTTAGCATAAAGAGGTGGAGAGAGAGATACGAGGCTGGGATATCTTGGGCGAACGGGCGTGTTTTGTGAATGTAAAGTAGCCTGGCTCACTACACAAATAAATTAATACACTTACAAATCTGTCAGAATCACTTGGCAGAGCTTGTTACAAGCAGACCCCATACTAGCCTCAGTACAGAGAGCTGGTCCCACGTGGAATATGTCTCGTTAATTGTGAACTGTAAGTCATGACCACACGGTCAGGCTTTTGAATGTAGTTTTGGAAGCCAAAACTGGGGGTAAATAAAAAAAATGTATTTGTCCTATATGATTTCTCTCCTTTTATGATCCACTCCTGATTTTGGCTTCCAAAACTACACCAGGAAACCTGACCATGTGAATGTACCTTTAGTGTTTCAGGGGCCAACCACTCACATTGTAATCTTTAGGTGCTAAGCACTAATGTTGGCAGTACCGGGTAAACCACTCTAAAATTAAAATGTGTCTTTTAGACCAGTGCTAGAAATGTGGAGGCATTTCTAATGGTTGCCGGGTTCTGAAATATGTTTTCTAATACACTTGTAGGGCACGTTGAATAAACAAAGATGAGTCTTTGGAAAGGCCTGGCACATCCGTACAGTACACAGACAGTTCGTTGATTCTGTGTGTCCCTGCAGGGAAATTGGACACACTGCCAGACTTCTTACGTTAGTGGATCGTATTTATAGGGGTACAGATGCGGGGCCCAAGTGCCCTTTTGACACCGGTATTATAAATGGCCCATAGGAAGTAGAGGCCATGTCACAAGTTTTACATTGCAATGTGCTTCAGTTATGTCTCTGTGATGGATGCGTCCAAACATCAGGACACTCAGTGATCAACATTTTATGAGGTGAACCGTCTAAAAATGCTATTGTTAACCCATCAATAATGTTATGAGTCTTTGTTAAACATAATCCTATAAAGATGCCCGTTCTTATTAAAGCCCTCGATGAGCAAACACATGTCCGTACGTCTTCTGTAATACAAGAACACTTTATAATAGAAAGCGTCCTTTTCCCAGGTGATGAGAAACACATAAGAATTTTTCTTCCCCCAAATAATAATCATATTGGATAGTGTCCCCTGTACAAGTCACCCTTTCTGTAAGATATTGGTTCACCCTTTTGATTCCCTTGTGCTTCTATGGAAACCGACATTGATCTGCATAATACTCTACAGGCCCACAGAACACTAGATTGAGTTAAAATATTAAACTGTTTGACTAACCCACACAGGAATATATGAAGTTTCAGTGTAATTACTATTCAGCTGTACTGTGAAAAAAAATGGAATAACTTAAAGTCATGAAATCCCACAGGAGGTTTCTTGTGCCAGAGGCAATACAGAAGCTGTGTGTTTTTTACCTGATTATTAACATTCGTGCTGTAAATGTGCAGCTATTCCTAGCACGCTCATAGCCAGCCTTCTCGTTGATCATGCTAAATTATTTCTAGATATTACTATGCATCAGATTTATCTTAATACTGTGGCTCCTGCAGGCTTGTGACTACACATAGATGTTGATGGAACTTGCACCAGAACCTGGCACAATTTGGCACATCTAGGTTTAGAGAAAGTTTAGAGAAGGGGGCATGGTTTCGTGGAAAAGGATTCTCAGGAATAAACCTTGGCTTAAGATGCAACATTTTGGGCTAAAGTTGCTCCGCAGTCTTGGAATAAAGTTGTCTTAAACTATATAATTAGACAAAAGTGTTTGTACTAAATGATCATCCAGCCTGAGCCACTGTGATAAATCTGGTGCAGGTCTAGATAGCATTAAGCTACTTGCATACCTGCCGGAGTTCCACATATCCGGCATAGCTGGATAAGGCCGTGCACCATCGGACCCCATTGTCCATAATGAGATCCAGCAGGGATTTTGCCTGTTTCCAGTGTGAGCGCTGGGTTTTGGCTGGACAAAAACTAGCACATGCAATGGTTTTTGTCCTGCTGAAACCCAGCGCTCATGCCGGAAACCAGTTGGTTCCCCGATGAATTCCCTTATAGTCAGTTGGCTAGCCTGGATCCGGTGATCTGCAGGTGTGAAATTAGCCTAAGTTTATTAAGTCTTCCCCAATGATTGCTTACATTAGTGGCTGATCATGATTAAGAAACTAAACTTTCACAGAGTTCATGTTGACCTGTCTGAGGATAGTATGAGAAAAGCTGTCTGTATACTTCCACAGGATCACCCAATTATCTTATGTGTATGGGGACACCTCAATCACGCCCTGACAGCAGATATCAAGGGAAAGAGATATTAAAATTCAACATGTCCTATTATTTGATTCCATGGGAGAGATGTCTGGCAGCAACTTCTTCCCCTCTTGCAATTAAAATACATAGGCATGCCCAGCCTACTCTATGGTGGGAAGGATAACTGTTGGTCTTCTTTAGGGACAGGGCTGATGATCTAAGGCAAATATTGTACATATTTTTACAGAGCACTCAGAGTGATTTTAAAAACTTACATTGTAGTTGTTAGAGAATCCTTTCTGCTTAAAACTTAGCTTTTAATATATTCAATAAAAATATCATCAATAGTACAATACAAACCTAAGATATGGTTTTCCACGATTGAGAGAGATAAAGATACTCTTGAAAGACATAGATGCTGGGCTATATACAGCTTGGTTAGGCTGGGAGGTGGAGGTGATACAGAATTTAGGGGGAAAAGGAGAATTTAGGAGGTGATACAGAATTTAGGGGGAATGGCAGTCGCCACTGCCATTCTGAGTATCGAGGCAGCGGGCAGTGGGTCGAGGACCGGAGCCCTTTCATCTGGCTCCTTCCCATTTTTCATAGTTCTTTGGCTGACTGCTCCATGTAACTACTTTGAAGTAGGTCTTCTTTATTTATTTATATCTACTAGTGAGATCGATATTTGTTGTTATCACCCCCCTGAAGAGCCCGTCCACGGGCGAAACGCGTTGGAGTATGATTATTTGTTGGTTCTAATCATCTACATTGTTAGACACTGCATGCAAGGGCCAGCCCAGGGCGAGAGAGGGGAGGTTCGAGGACAAGGAGACCCCACCATTAGGGGTCGTCTTTGGGCTGAGGTTAGTGAGGGGCGAGAATAGGGAGAGATATCCACTCCTTTTCCCCCTAAATTCTGTATCACCTCCACCTCCCAGCCTAACCAAGCTGTATATAGCCCAGCATCTATGTCTTTCAAGACATAGATAGATATGGAAAACCATATCTTATGTTTGTATTGTACTATTGATGATATTTTTATTGAATATATTAAAAGCTAAGTTTTAAGCAGAAAGGATTCTCTAACAACTACAATGTAAACTTGTATAAAATATGAGATCCTGTTGATATCAGCTCTATCAGTTGTGATTTACTCTTTCAGTTTGATTTTAAAAACTTCATGACAATTGTTTTAGACTCCAGCCGATACCTAGTGTCGAGGACATTTGCCTAATGGAGGTCTTCCCTCTGCTGTATTCTGCCTCCCTCCTTGTGATTTACAGACTTCTTGTGAATGAGTGAATTTCTTAAGATTGAATTCTGGTTGGATTTGGCTGATTCAAAAGTGCTCTGAATGCCTGGACAAGTTGTCTCTCTCTTTTCCCCACCCTTTTCTATTCTATCACTCTCCTCTTTCTCCTCTCTCTCCCCTCTCTCCTTTCTCTCTCTCTCTCTCTCTTTGCAATCCTCCCAAATAGAAGCACATAAAATTCTTATTCTTTAGAATCATAACTTTTCAAAAAATTTGGGTTGAATTTCCAAGTTTTAAAACTGATTTGCTTATCTCTAACTGCTAGAGACAAGTTTTTGTCAAATACAAGAAGCAGAACGGTGGAGAGCTAAAGGAAGCTACCCATCAGATTGAAAGAGATCTCTCAATGACAGACAGGGGAAGAGCAGAGGCCACCTGCCCACTGGACATTTCTATCCAAGCCATTGCTTTACACTGGATGCCCAACTGGGCTAAAAGTCTGATGTCTTTGGAATCACAAGCTTTGTAGGTCTGATGTCTTTGGAATCACAAGATTTGTACCCAATGTGTATCTGAATAAGTTCCATGGTCCTGTCACTTAGTCAGATAGGGTAGCATGAACTACAATAGATGACAGCATCCCCTTTAATCTCACATACAGTCCCAGTTCTTAGGCAGGAACAGCCTTTGTAGAGTGCATGATGGAAATGAATGCAGTATGTGTGACTGGCGGCTCATAGAAACTAATCATATATTTACAGAAGTGCTTTAGGCTCAGTCATTGAAGTAGCGTAAGATTGATTAGATGTCTTTTATGTCTGATGTACAGTGGATTCTGTAGGTAGGGGGACAAGCACCCCTTCTATAGTGCCTGCATGAAATAACGAGAACATGGCCTTGTATTCCTCTCGTCAACACTAGTTGTTGGATACTGGCAGCCATCCAACCTAAGAAATCCTGGTGATGTGTCATCAATATGACCAAATGTTCTAGGCTTCAGTTATTGATATCTTAAATGAAATACCAGTATATGGGGCATTTAGGAATGTTGTGGTTAGAATTAAACTTCTCAAGTGCAGTGATGAAGAATATTGGTAGGTCCCTGTCCATTTCCTCATGTCCATTTCAGCTTCTTGCCACTTTTCTAAAGTGGCAGAGAAAGGGGCATGGTTTACTTGGAGGGACAGAGGCTCCATAGCCTGTGGGATTTACTATAGCTTACACCAGAAACTGGCATCAGTTGTAGCTTAGGTCTTCACCAGCCCTTAACTGGTGTAAATTTGTGTCTGTGGCACACAAAGGACCGGAGATGTGCCTAATGTATTAAGTGGCAATGGCCTTCGTAATAAAATTGCAGCATTTCAGTCCGGCGCAGAGAAGATCAAGACTGATGTAGATAATGCCAGCCACGATATATCTCCCACATACAATCCATTAGCGCATGTTAGGCTCGGTTTACATCTGCATTGTTAGTAACAGCGTCCGTCAACCCTATAGCAGGGTCCTTCAGGTTTCCGTTAAGGTGTCTAAATTAAGAAAAACATATTTTTTAAGAAAAGTAAAGACTATGAGATTGAGAGGACACTGGGGACTCTCGTGAATAGCTGCATTAGACAGTCTTATTCCCAGTATAGATTTGTAACAGTCACTTAGAAAGTAGAACCAGTTATTGCTGAAGGTACCGAATCACAGACTGCCTCTGCTGGAGGATAGTCTGCTAGATCCACATGAGATACGTGACATTCACACTTAATGCTTACTGCTGACACTCCAATCACTAATTGCTGCTGTCTACTGATTGTTTGACAGCTGCACTGCACAGTGTGGAGATGATCAGGGAATACATTTAGCATATGAGTAAACTAATGGTGTCTGTAAACTTGATATTTTATTATAATTAAAAACCAGTGTCATATTCAATTTGTTACAATCATTACATTCCATCCGAGCGTTCCTACCTCCATTTAAATTAATTATTCTTGTTAAAAAGGACTTTTGTTTTGCATAACTAGTGGCAGCTCAGCAAGGACCATGTATGGTGTAGATACAGACCAGTATTATTATTACATTACTCCTTAGTGACCCCAGTCTAAGGATGCATTCTGACGACCATATTTTTGGGTCCGTATCCATTCCGCAGTTTTGCGGAATGGGTGCACCCCTATTCATTTCAATAGGGTCACAAAAGATGCGGACAGTACACCGTGCGCCAAAAAAGATAGAGCATGTCCCATTCTTGTTCTTCAATCGTGGAACACACACAGCCGGTATGTGTGTTTCGCGGATTCGCATGTTGTGGGCAGCAAAACACATATGGTCGTGTGAATGTAGCCTTAGTTTCCGGCTGGTCAAAAGTAAAACAGTGAGAGAATTTGGTATTGATGGTCCAACAAAACATTTATGGTCGAAGTTGTTAATATGTTGTTACATTCATGTTCATTTTTTTCAAAAAGTACTTGTATATGGTATTTCGTGCCATCAATTAACAGCTTCCAATTTACTTCCTGCCTTTAAAACTTTTTATTTTTCCATAACCATGGAACAACCCAGGCTTGGGAGGGCTTGTGTGTTTCTGGGAAACAATGTACTTTTTAATGGCATCAACATCTTGTATTGGGAAGCTGGAAAAAATTATTAGTGGGTGGAATTGAAAATAATTGCTTCATTCTTTTATAGGTTTCTTGTTTACGGAATTCACTGCGTGGTAAAAAAGACAGTGAAATCAAATATATATAGGGGGTAATTTATGATGCTGAAATACACCTATATTAGGCGTATTTCAGGCTCATATTGCAATCTATGACTTCTATGAAGCCTCCACATGGCAGTGTAAAAAACAAACAAACTGCCCTTGCCCTGCACGATACAGCGCAGGGCAAGGGAGAGCATTGGAGCATGAAATACTCCCATGCTCATATCACAGGGCCTGCCTGGGTGAAAATGTTGGTATGTCCGGGTTCAGAGCTTAATGACTATAATAAGGTTCCTTCTCAACTTTGAAGGATAACTGTCACCCTATGGGACTTTTTTTGGTTAACATGATACAAAAATACTGATTATTTCATCCTCTTGCATTATAGATGTTAGAAGTGGATGTCAAGACTCGCCAGATTTGTCATATATGTGGGTTTCTTGTCTGTTGACAATAGTCATTTTCTGGATTACTTGAGGTGTTTATGTATGAAAACTTCACACCTGTATGATAGTTGTGCAGTCATAATCCTTGTATATCCTTTATTTTATAATCTTTTTTTGTATTATGCCTTCTACTGTGTCTGTATCCTGTCACCATTTGTCCGACTATAAGCATCTCAGGAGTATCCTTGACATATGTCTGATCTTCAGGTTATAACAATGGTGACCTAATGTAGTACTCTTTTTTCGTTGTTGTGGAAACGTCAGCTATACCAGAGAGCTATTGCTACCACATTTTTATTTATCTGTATTTTATGATCTAGCCAGGGATGGCAAACTCGGCCCTCCAGCTGTTGCAAAACTACAACTCCCAGCATGCAAAGACTGCTTACAGCTATCAGCCTACAGCAGGGCATGGTGGGAACTGTAGTTTTACAACAGCAGGAGGGCCGAGTTTACCCATCCCTGATCTAGAGACATATGGTCAAATCAGGTTAAAAGGGCAGGAACATTGTGACAGACCTTATTTCCATCAACTAACAAGTTGGGTGTCTTCAAGCCAGTCAGTATTCATAGTGGACTTACTGTAGATATTAGAAACTACCGTATGGCCATGTTCAGAATCTGTAGGTTGAGAACAATTGCATCAAACGGGGTATCAATATTCATAAGAAAGACATTTTACTATCCATTGAAAGTATTGTGCTTCTGTAGTGGTCAGCACAAGTGATAAAACCTTCTAGTTATAAAGAAACTATTGTCAGTTTACTGCTGCTGTAAGGGGAAAATATAATCTGCAAAGTAACCCTCATTATAACAGTAGGTGTAGAATTGACATAACAGTATAACAACTCTATTAAACTAATTTAGTCCTTGACCAGAGTTATTTAATGGATGTCAGGCAGCTGCTGCCAAGGCCAGTAAGATAATGAGTTGTATCAAAAGCGGCATGGATAACCGTGATGAGAAAATAGTCCTGCCACTTTTCAAATCACTAGTCAGACCACACATGGAGTACTGTGTACAGTTCTGGGCTCCTGTGAACAAGACAGGCATAGCAGAGCTGGAGAGGGTTCAGAGGAGAGCAACTAAAGTAATAACTGGAATGGGTGGACTACTGTACCAAAATTAGGGTTATTCAGTTTAGAAAAAAGACAATTGAGGGGAGATCTATATATATATATATATATATATATATATATATATATCAGGATTCAGTACGGAGATCTCTCCCATCATCAATTTATACCCAGGACTTTAACGAGGGGACATCCTCTACGTCTGGAGGAAAGAAGGTTTGTACACAAACACAGAAGAGGATTCTTTATGGTAAAAGCAGTGAGACTATGGAACTCTCTGCCTGAGGAGGTGGTGATGGTGAATTCACTAAAAGAGCTCAAGAGGGGCCTGGGTGTAATTCTGGAGTGTAGTAATTTTACAGTTTATAGTTACTAGATTTCTGGAGAAGGGTTGTTGATTCAGTGAGTTATTCTGATTGCCTGAGCCGGAAAGGAATTTTTCCCCCCTAAAATGAGGTAAATTCACTTCCACCTCATGGGGTTTTTTGCCTTTCTCTGGATCAACTTTGCTGGATAACAGGCTAAACTGGTTGGATGTATCTTTTTTCTGACTGCGGCATAAAAGGTGTTTGCGGAGGGTACAGGTCTTCATCAGGCCCTCGTGCTGCGGTGATTGGGCTAACCTTCTACAGAAGCCTGTGAGAGCCAGCCCCGTTGCTAACATAGTAACATAGTATATAAGACCGAAAAAAGACATTTGTCTATCCAGTACGGCCTCTTTCCTGCAAGTTGATCCAGGAAGGGAAAAAAAAAACCCTGTGAGGCAGAAGACAATTTTCCCCACTTCAGGGGAAAAAAATTCATTCCCAACTCCAATCAGGCAATCAGAATAACTCCCTGGATCAACGACCCCTCTCTAGTAGCTATAGCCTGTAATATTATTACACTCCAGAAATACATCCAGGCCCCTCTTGAACTCTTTTAGTGAACTCACCATCACCACCTCCTCAGGCAGAGAGTTCCATAGTCTCACTGCTCTTACCGTAAAGAATCTTTTTCTATGTTTGTGTACAAACCTTCTTTCCTCCAGACGCAGAGGATGTCCCCTCGTCACAGTCACAGTCCAAGGGATAAATAGATGATTTGAGAAATCTCTGAACTGACCCCTGATATATTTATACATAGTTATTAGATCTCTACTCAGTGAATAACCCTAATTTTGATAATCTTTCAGGGTATTGTAGTTGCTCATTCCAGTAATTACTTTAGTTGCCCTCCTCTGAACCCTCTCCAGCTCTGCTATGTCTGCCTTGTTCACAGGAGCCCAGAACTGTACACAGTACTCCATGTGTGGTTTGACCAGTGATTTGTAAAGTGGTAGGACTATGTTCTCATCACGGGCGTCTATGCAACCCATTATTTTATTGGCCTTGGCAGCAGCTGCCTGACACTGTTTTTTACAGTTTAGTTTGCTGTTTATTAAATGTATGTACGGTTGACTTGCATTATTCCTTCCCATGTGCATAAGCTTACATTTTTCACTGTTAAACCTCTTCTGCCATTTCTCTGCCCAAGCCTCCAATCTATCCAGATCCCTCTGTAGCAGAAATTGTCCTCTTCAGTGTTAATTACTTTACACAGTTTAGTATCATCTGCAACAAATGATATTTACTGTGCAAGTCTTCTACAAGATCATTCATAAATATATTGAAGAGAATAGGGCCCAATACTGACCCCTGAGGTACCCCACTAGTGACAGTGACCCAATCTGAATGTGCAGCATTATTAACCACCCTCTGTTACTAAGCCAGTTACTTACCCACATACAGACATTTTCTCCCAGTCCAAGCATCCTCATTTTATATACTAACCTTTTATGAGGTACGGTGTCAAATGCTTTGGAGAAGTCCAGATATATGACATCCACCGACTCACCCCGGTCAAGTCTAGAACTTACCTCCTCATAGAAACTGATTAAATTAGTTTGGCATGACTGATCCCTCATGAAGCCATGCTGATATGGTGTTATTTACTTATTTTCATTGAGATACTCCAAGATACGGTAGCATCTCTTAGAAAGCCTTCAAACAGTTTACCAACAACAGATGTAAAACTTACCGGTCTATAATTTCCAGGCTCTGTTTTTGGACCCTTTTTGAATATTGGCACCACATTTGCTATGTGCCAATGCTGTAGAACATTCCACTTTCAATCTTTTTAAGTCGCTGCTGTACTTCTTCCTGGGTCAGACAGGGCACTTTTAATGGGGAATTTACTTTTACATTCTGCATTTCATCTGACAGTTTATTTTCCTCAGTGAATATAGTGGAGAAAAAAATATTTAATAGTTTTGATTTATCCTTATCGCTCTCTGCAACACCCCCCTCATTGTTGTGTAGAGGGCCAACTCGTTTAGATTTATATTTTTTACCATTTATATAATTGAATAACATTTTAGGGTTAGTTTTACTCTCTTTGGCAATTAATCTCTCGGTCTCTAGTTTGGCAGTTTTTATTAATTTTTTACATATTCTATTTTTTTCCTTATAGTTTATCAGTGCTTCCTGGCTCCCCTCCTGTTTTAGTGATTTATATGCTTTCTTTTTGTCATTTATTGCTTTCCTCCTTTACCTATTTTACATTTCTATATATCCACAATGGTTTCTTATTGTTTCTTAGCCTTTTATTCCTATAAGGTATGTATCTCTTACAATTAGATGTTACAATGTTTTAAAAAATCTCCCATTTTAAGGTTGTATTTTTATTTTTGAGGACTTTGTCCCAGTTAGTTAGGCCTATGGCCTCTCTTAGTTAGCTAAATTTTGCTTTTTTGAAGTTTGGTATTTTTGTTCCTCCCTGTAGAAACTCTCGTTTGAAGGATAATTGGAAGGTTATTACTTTATGGTCACTATTTCCTAGGTGTCCCCCAACCTGCACATCTGTTGTTCTATCAGGTCTGTAGGTTAATATTAAGTCCAGTATGGCCATCCATATAGTTGGTCCTTATTGATAACAACCTGCTATATGAAAATCTCAATGAGCTACCCCATCAGGTGAACACTTTAAAAGTAAATAATTAAAAATAGTGTCGGAACAGTTATTTTTTGACACCTCACCTTACAAAGTGCGTAATATCGAGGGATCAAAAAATCAGATATAGCCACAATGGGACCACTGAATATGTCACCTCATCCCGCAAAAATGAGCCCCTACAGACAATTGCCCAAATAAATAAAAAATGGTTATTCAAAAACATGATTTTTCTTTATAAAAATGCTTTGTGAAAAAGGGGTAACTGTGTATGCCGCAACAACAAAAGCTAAAAAGCAATGACAGAATTGCTGCATTTCTTTATCCTGCTTTCCAAAAAGTGAAATAAAAAGTGATCCAAAAGTTGTATGTGGCCCAAAATAGAACCAATGATGATGGCAACTCAGCCCACAAAAAATTAGTCCTCACAGGGAGAAAAACACATGGTTGTCAGAAAATAGCTACCGTATATTGGTACCCCATAGACTATGCAATACCAACATGGTACCAGTAAAACGACCCATCAAAATCTGCACTGCAAAAGCCATATGGCGTTTCGTCCCTTCTGAGTCCTGCAGTGTGCCCTTACAGCAGTTTACTACCACATATGGGGTGTTGCCGTATTTAGGAAAAAATGGGTAACAAATTATGCGGTGCTTTTCTCCTGTTATCCCTTGTGAAAATGGGAAATTTGGGGCTAAAGCAACATTTTGTTGGAAGAAATTAAATTTTTAAATTTCACAGCCAAGTGTTTCTAAGTTCTGTAAAGCGCCTGTGGGGTCAAAGTGCTCAGTACACTCCATACTAAATTCCATGAGGGGTATAGTTTGGGTCACTTTTTTGGGGTTTCAACTGTAGGGGTACCTCAGGGTCTGTTAAAATACAATATGGAGCCCAAAAAATATTTTACCATATGGTGCTCCTTCCCTTCTGACCACTGTGATAACCCCATAGAGCAGTTTACAGTCACATATGCAGCGTTTCTGTAAACTCCAGAATCAGAGTAATACATATTGGGGTTAATTTTTAAATTTCACCTCCATTTCCTTTTATTCTTATGGAAGACCTCAAGGGTTAACAAAGTTTGTAACATCAGTTTTGAATAATTTGAGTGGTATAGTTTCTAAAATGGGGTCACTTATGGGTGGTTTCTAGTATGTAAGCCTTTATAACTGATTTGTTGCTTGAAAAAATAGGAAATTTGAAAAATTGTTTCTAAAATTCTAAACCTTCTAACGTCCTAAAAAAAAAAAATGACATTTACCAAATGATGCCGACATAAAGTAGACATATGGGAAATGTTGATTAATAACTATTTTATGAGATATTGCTATCTCTCTAAAAGTAGAGAAAGTCAAATTTAGAAAAAAAAAAAAGTTTTTTTTTCAAATTTTCTATAAATTTAGATTTTTTTTAATGACTAAAGGAATAAATATTGACTCAAATTTAACACTAACATGAAGTACAATGTGTCACCAGAAATGTTTCTCAAAATCTGTTAGATAAGTTGAACCATTCCAGAGTTATTACCACATAAAGGGACACATGTCAGATTTGCAAAAATAGGCGTGGGCAGGAAGGTGAAAACTGGCCTGGGGTAGAAGGGGTTAAGGATATCAGACTATCAACACAGCTCCACAATGTCTACCAACCAGGTCTTGGGAGATATCATTTTCCCTCCTTAAGTGAAGTGTTCTGCACAATTTCGCAAGTGTGCTTAATTAATTTTTTGAATCCTATATCACATTATCCGCTGGGAGTTATATTCCATTAAGTTCTATTACTAATTATATTTTCTTTACCAAAAAAATAGCACTCCAGCTCCCACCCATATTATTAATGTTAATCTGAGCAAATTTTTTTATTAATTTCCTACTGTACATATGGAAAAAGTCTCTGAAAGTTTTAATGAGACAACATAAAAATCCCAGGTTGCTAATTTAGAGAAACATTTAATAAGGGCCCTTATGCTACAGTAGGGGCGAGTTCACATCACCACTATATATTTCCTTGTTCTGTTCTGAGAAGAACAATGAAAATACTGGAAGTGCTGGATTTGGCACATAACAAGTGAGTGGAGCTGAACAGACTCCATTGGCCACAGAAACCGAGTCTGTTCGGTTTCCATTCAGGAACCTGTTTTGTTACGAGAGGCAGTGAATGGAGGTTCCATTGCAGATGTGAACAAGCCCTAACAAGTTGTATAATAAGGAGGCATGTTTTAGTTCTTTGATATATTTTTTGCATGAGCCTGAGAAAAGCATCCTCAAAAATGTGTGCTGTTCTCGAAAGACATCATTGTGCCACACCACCAAATCACAACATTTGATAAGCTAGACCTACAAATATGGATCTGTCTATTTTAGGTGAAAAAAATTAGGTATGATCCATCTTTAAGGGGATTATCTGAGGGGTAAAAATTATTGACCATACAAGTAATAATGACTCTTACTAATTTAGTCCTACTCAAAAATATGATTTGATTCACCTTTCTAATCATTTGTTATGTAGTGTCTTCCTGTGCTGTCCGGTATTGATACAACACCGCCTGCACCTTGCGATCACCTTGTAATTGCTGATGTGCCAACACTAACAGTAAAAGGAGGCAGGAGAACGGGAAAGTGGAGCATGCTGGGATTTGTAGCCTTTCAGTGTCTGCTGAAATAGCAAGTCCTGCCTATAACAGCAAATAAAGCCGGTACATAGTTATTAGAACTGGGGTACTTCAAATATGCAACTATCACAAGAAAAGATGCAAAATCATGTCTGATTGTGATTTGTAGAGATTTTTATGTCGCCGCATAGCCCCTTTAGTGGGATTAAGAGCTGCATCATCCTCCTCACTGCTCTGCTTCTCAGGGATTATGATAATGAATACTGTTTAATAGGATCTTCATCTGAATCTCCTTAGGAATGGAGTCACCTTCCTCCCCAAAAAAAAAATAATAATTTGAATAACAGTGATGAAAAAGTCGTACATACCACAAAAAAGTGTTGCCTAATGGAACATAAGAAGGAAAAAAATCAAAATACAATACAAAAAATGGGCCCGGTACATGGCCTAAGAGTTTCCAATGTAGCAAAGATGTTGTAAAGTAAGAATGATTTCAAAAATAGAAGTGTTAATACTGTATTTCTATCAATTACCAAAATGCAAAGTAAAAGAACAAAAGAGAAATCTAAATCTAATCAATATTTGGTGTGGCCACCCTTTGCCTTCAAAACAGCATTGGTTCTTCTAGGTACCTGCACACTGTTTTTGAAGGTTGTACCAAACATCTTGGAGACCTAATGGCATATCTTCTGTGGATGTAGGCTTGCTCAAATCCTTCTGTCTCTTCATGTAATCCCAGACAGAATTGATGTTGTTGAGATCAGGGCTCTGTGGGGGGGGGCATATAATCACTTTCAGGACTC
The DNA here is from genome assembly GCA_033119425.1 of Bufotes viridis. NCBI lineage: Eukaryota > Metazoa > Chordata > Amphibia > Anura > Bufonidae > Bufotes > Bufotes viridis. Next base: position 385,714,728 of record CM065593.1, on the reverse strand, counting down.
CTTGGTTTTCACACGCTGAAAATAATGACATTGGCTGTATTCTCGGGGTCATTGACTTGGTGCAGAATAAGTTCAGTTGCAATAGAATGCCTCCCTGATGGTATTGCATGATGGATAAGTACCTCCCTGTTTTTGTCATCATGGAGGAAACCATTAATCTTGACCAAATCTCTAACTCAATTTGCTGAAATGGAACCTCCACCCTTGTTTCATAGCCAAATACTATATATTTATATATGTTAGTGTTGAGCGAATCAATCCAAATTTCAGGATAAATTAGATTCGCCACTAAGCTGATTTTCTTTGTGCTTTATGGTAGCGAATCGATTTGACCTGAAATAGTGTATTAAATCAAACTTACCTCATCTATTTGCTTGCGACGCTTGAAGATCTTTCATGAAATCCCGTGTGCAGTGACGTATGATGTCACCACGCCAGCTGAAGTGATGATGTCATCACAGGAGGCACGAGACTCAATCAAGCTGGCGGCCGCTGGCCCGTTGTGAGCAAAAGGATCAGGTAAGTATGATTTTTTTTTACTTTACTCATCTGTAATATATATATATATATATATATATATATATACAGTTGTGTACAAAATAATAGCAGTCAGACATCACTAAACTGATCAATCACTGTTTTTGGTAGAAATTATATTCCTACATAGCAGATAATTTCCTAGCAGGTGTAGTAGAGTAATAGAAATCCAACAGACCCAACAGTTATGACATGCATGCTGCTGATTCTGTGTAAATGAATCACTAATTGAAAGGGGCATGTTTAAAATAATAGCAGAGTGGAGTTCAATTAGTGAGGTCATTCATTCTTTGAAAAACAGGTGGCAATTATTGCCCTTATTTAAGGAAGGAAGGCAGCAAATGTTGTACGTACTGGTTACAGTGCATTTCTCTCTGACATTCTGAGGAAAATGAGTCGTTCCAGACATTGTTCAGAAGAACACCTTGATTAAAAAGTTGATTGGAGAGGGGAAAATATATTAAGAAGTGCAGATTGGCTGCTCAGCTAAAATGATCGCAAATGCTTTAAAATTGCAACCAAAACCTGAAAGACGTGGAAGAAAGCAAAAAACTACCAATCGAATAGACAGAAGAATAGCCAAAATGGCAAGAACTCAGCCAACAATCAGCTTCAGGAAGATCAAAGAATGTCTAAAGTTACCTGTGAGTACTGTTACAATTAGAAGACACCTATGTGAAGCCAAGCTATCTGCAAGAAGCCCCCGCAAGGTCCCACTGTTAAAAAAAAAGACATGTGCTAAACAGGTTACAATTTTCCAAAGAGCATATTGACTGGCCTAAAGAGAAATGGTGCAATATTTTGTGGACTGATGAAAGTAAGATTTTCTTTTTGGGTATAGTGGCCGGAGACTGTTTGTCAGACGACCCCCAAACACTGAATTCAAGCCACAGTACACTGTGAAGACAGTGAAGCATGATGACACAAGAATCATGATATGGGGATGTTTCTCATACTACGGTGTTGGGCCTATTTATCGCATACCAGGGATCATGGATCAGTTTGAATACAACAGAATACTTGAAGAGGTCATGCTGCCTTATGCTGAAGAGGAAATGCCCTAAAGATGGGTGTTCCTACAAGACAATGACCCCAAACACACCAGTAAACGTGCAACATCTTGGTTCCAGACCAACAAGATTGACGTTATGGAGTGGCCAGCACAATCCCCGGATCTTAATCCAATAGAAAACTTGTGGGGTGACATTAAAAATGCAGTTTCTGAGGCAAAACCAAGAAATAGGGAAGAACTGTTAAATGTGGTCCAATTATCCTGGGCTGGAGGACCTGTTCACAGGGGCCAGAAGTTGGTTGACTCCATGCAACACAGATGTACAGCAATTCTCTAAAACAGCGGTTCTACAACTAAATATTAGTTAAGTGATTCAAAGGAAAGCCAAATCTTTAAACATTTTTCTGTTTATATAGTGAATGTTTGAGTTTGTAAAGATGAATACAAACACTGCTATTTTTTTGAACAGTCTAATATTCACGTTTTTAATTTTTTTTAGAGGAACAACACAAATTTGATATACACTCACCTAAAGAATTATTAGGAACACCATACTAATACGGTGTTGGACCCCCTTTTGCCTTCAGAACTGCCTTAATTCTACGTGGCATTGATTCAACAAGGTGCTAATAGCATTCTTTAGAAATGTTGGCCCATATTGATAGGATAGCATCTTGCAGTTGATGGAGATTTGAGGGATGCACATCCAGGGAACGAAGCTCCCGTTCCACCACATCCCAAAAATGCTCTATTGGGTTGAGATCTGGTGACTGTGGGGGCCATTTTAGTACAGTAAACTCATTGTCATGTTCAAGAAACCAATTTGAAATGATTCGAGCTTTGTGACAGTGCATTATCCTGCTGGAAGTAGCCATCAGAGGATGGGTACATGGTGGTCATGAAGGGATGGACATGGTCAGAAACAATGCTCAGGTAGCCCGTGGCATTTAAACGATGCCCAATTGGCACTAAGGGGCCTAAAGTGTGCCCAGAAAACATCCCCCACACCATTACACCACCACCACCAGCCTGCACAGTGGTAAGAAGGAATGATGGATACATGTTCTCATTCTGTTTACGCCAAATTTGGACTCTACCATTTGAATGTCTCAACAGAAATCGAGACTCATCAGACCAGGCAACATTTTTCCAGTCTTCAACAGTCCAAATTTGGTGAGCTTGTGCAAATTGTAGCCCCTTTTACTTTTTGTAGTGGAGATGAGTGGTACTCGGTGGGGTCTTCTGCGGTTGTAGCCCATCCGCCTCAAGGTTGTGCATGTTGTGGCTTCACAAATGCTTTGCTGCATACCTCGGTTGTAACGAGTGGTTATTTCAGTCAACGTTGCTCTTCTATCAGCTTGAATCAGTCGGCCCGTTTTCCTCTGAGCTCTAGCATCCACAAGGCATTTTCGCCCACAGGACAGCCGCATACTGGATGTTTTTCCCTTTTCACACCATTCTTTGTAAACCCAAGAAATGGTTGTGCCTGAAAATCCCAGTAACTGAGCAGATTGTGAAATACTCAGACCGGCCCGTCTGGCACCAACAACCATGCCACGCTCAAAATTGCTTAAATCACCTTTCTTTCCCATTCTGACATTCAGTTTGGAGTTCAGGAGATTGTCTTGACCAGGACCACACCCCTAAATGCTTTGAAGCAACTGCCATGTGATTGGTTGACTAGATAATTGCATTAATGAGAAATAGAACAGGTGTTCCTAATAATTCTTTAGGTGAGTGTATTTTTCTTCATGTTTTGATTTGCAATAGAATGTGTAGTGTTCCCAATGTATTTGTGTGTATGGAATAAGAAGCTATTAGAAGGATTTGGAGCTTTAGTCACTTTTTTAAACACACTGCTATTATTTTGAACACAATTGTATATATGTATATACTCAGAATACTTTTTATTTGGAGAAGCTGTTGCAAGATACAGGAGAAGCAGAGCCCAGACAGCCAGTGACTCTCGTGTCTCCCAGGCTATCTTCTGCTTAATTGACTTTTCCAGAGAGATAATTACACATACTGGTTTGTTTATTCATACAATATAAGCGGCAATCTCACAACATTTGTCATCTCCATGACAGCACGCTTACACTTTGAATGTAGGAATGTGTCCCGGTTTCCCTACTGAGATATGAACTTGTCACCTTTCGCCACAAAAACAAGAATGTGCCCTCAGTAATAATGAAGGCTATGCAAGGGAAATCATAATTATCACTTTTTCTCCCATAAATCTGTTCACCTGTCTGTACTTTTGCCTCTGTGCGCAGTTGTGAATTACTTCATTTTGTTATTAACCTTGGACAAAAACCCATAAATTCTCATCAACAAATACTTCCAAATTAATGAGCGCGGACTGTACAGTATGTGCTGTGATGTGGGGTCGGAATTTTTTTTTTTTTTAATATGTGCACATACTTTTAAATATCTTGAAAGGAAACCGATGATCAATGTTATTGTCTGCTTGTTATGATGACAGCTATAATATTTCGTAACTTCATTTTAGTTTTTCAGTAGAATTAAAGGAGACCTGTCGCCCCTTCTGACATGTTTGTTTCAGTAGCTACTTGCATTCCCCCTGGAATAACATTGCTGAAACATCTATTCTTATGGCTCTAATTTTTGCAATTCCTTTATTATTCCTGTTAAGAAGTTCTGAATGAACTACTAGACGTTTGCTAGGTCCAGATGGATGTGTACGCGTAAGGCCAGGTTCACATGGCGTTATTGAATTCCGTTATAGGGTTCCGCTATAAAAGTGTTATAATGGAATATAACGGAATTCTAGGACGGAATGCAAAACAGAAGCCTTTAAGAGGCATTCCGTTTTGCTGCGTCCTAATACATGTCTATGGTGGCACATAACAGTTCCGTTTGTTAACAGGACTATTTTTTCTGTCATGTATAACGGAAACAAATGGAACCGTTATGGACCCCCCATAGACATGTATTAGGATGGAGCAAAACGGAATGCCTTTTAAAGGCTTCCGTTTTGCATTCCATCCCAGAATTCCATTATAACTCTGTTATAACGGAACTCAATAACACTGATGTGAACCCGGCCTTAGGGGTGTGTCCCTGTACAGTTTGACATTGGCAGATCTGATTGCATAGAGTCAGACTGTGCAGGGACACACTTCAAACTAGTAACACCCACCTGGACCTTCATTTCAAACTGTTAGTAATTCATAGGCTCATAAGAATAAATGCTCTAGAATTGTTATTACAGGGGGATGTAAGAAGTTGCTAAAACAGGTAGGTCAGGAAAAGTTACAGATCCTTCTTCCTGATTTCAAAATCTTGACTTGCATATACCGATATATTTTTCTCACTTTTCCACCTATAGGCACCACCTTGATTTTTAGATTGTCTCCAGCTTTCTCCTCCTGTGCGCTATACTCAGGGCCAGCCGTAGGAGAGCGTGAACTGTAGGGTCACACATGCCACCTAACTTGACAACACAGATGGAGACGTTATTGGCTTCGATGGCATGGGGACTTGGTGCACAACCACATGGAATGACGCAAACAAAAGACTGCCTAACTAACTATAGCTAAAACTAATATGTTTTTAACACTAAAACTATGTCTTTTATTTTTTAATGAAAAAAAAGGGATAAAAGTGTGTACATTGTATATTTTACGTACACAAAGTCCGCTATATTATTGCTAAAACTTACCATAGCTACATAGCTATAACTTTTTCTATTTTAAATTTTTTAAATTATTTTTTTTTGTGTATGAAAGAAAAAAATGTGTGGAAAAAATGTTTGTGTATATTTGACACACACACACAGTCAGGGTCGGAAAGGGTTATTTTACTGTTTCTGTTATGTGCCTGAGGTAACTTTGTAGCTAGCAGGGTCTCTCTCACACCAAGAAGTAAAATGATCTTATGGCTTTTCTTTTTACATTTTTTTCACGATCGACCATTGGGACAGGCTTTATCAGCTCTGTCCACTGCACATTAGAGCTGTGTAGTTTTGGCACCCACTTCCACCGCCGGAGCTACCCTAAAACAGCTGACTGGGGGGGTGCAGGGTTTAGAACATCTGCTGATCAGATATTGATGGCTTATAATGAGGATAGGGCATCAGTAATAAAATCCTCGAATACCGCTTGACTTGTGCCATGTCAGTACACTGCAGTCTGCGGCAAAGGTTTTCTTTTTAATTGTGTAAACATCTGAAGATTGGCGTCAGTTCAATAAGTGCAATCAGATTGTGGATACATTCTAGCAAACTATTAAAGATAGAAGAGCATCTCAAGAGTCATCTTCAGATTTTCCAGATTTTCTGACACATCATTTGAGGGAATTTCAATAACTGAAAACTTCAATAATCAGCACCAATTAGTAAGAATTACCTGGCACAGTGCAGAAATCAAAAGTGACTTCACAAGAAGGACTGTCTTTTTAGAGTACTCTACCATTCGATCCTAAGCCTGAAGTTTTTTGGAAAGAGAGTAGATATCTCTATACATTGATGATGCTCATGAGCAAGGTGAAGTACTCTCGTCTTAAAAGAGGCTAAGAAATTATCAAATAATATAGTGAAAGAGTAAATCAAAGGGACCCTGCACAGATACTGTTCAGCCAGGTGTTTAGAGAAATGAAAGCCTGATGTTTTAGCCTGCAGGTATGGTAGCTCCAATTAAAGTACAAGATGATCCTCTGATCTGCCGGTGAAGACTTCTTCTATTGCATGTTTTATATCAAGTGTATACGAAGTTCTGTTATTACTCAATTGTTAAAGGGGTGTACTTACATTAGATTTTTTTTTAGTACATACCATGCTCACTGTACAGTTCCTGTATCATCCATTGATATTAAAGGGGCTTTCCAATCTTATAAAGTGATATCACTGGCATATGCCATCGTTTTAAGATAAGTGGAGATCTGACCTTTGGGATCCTCACCAGTGAGCATGGTTTGCAAAAATTTGATTCAGCTGCTTCACCAAATTTCACAAAGAAATTTGCTTTGTGACTAATTACTTCGCCATGAAGCACATTTCTTTGTATGTAGCGGGCTCAATGACGGGGAGCGGAAAAATGAGGGCTTTCATGGGTTAATCGGTCAAAAAATATAATACTCACATTATCCATCTGAGCATGAAGAGGCCCCTGCAGCCATCTTCATTGAAGATCCAGCGCAAAATCTCATGTGTTGCGTGGTGACGTCATCACGCTGACTGTTGTTGTCATGACCGTTCACGGGACTCAATCAAGATAGCCAAAGCGGTCTCTTAGCGCTCAAATGGATGAGGTGAGTACGATTTTTTTCTTTTTAACCACCATTTCAGGGAAAATTGATTTGTTGCCACGAAGCACGAGGAAATTTGGCTTTGCGGCAAATCGAATTTTCCCTGAAATTAACATCGAGATCCATTTCGGATTCTTCGATTCGCTTAACCATAATCTGTCATTTGGTATGGACAAAGTCCTCTATAGTTATTATATATCTATGAATTTATGAATAGTTGAGAACCCAGATTTTTGTCCATATATTAACTCATCAGAATCCAGCTTTTCTTAGAACTTGATGATTGCCCCTTTTAACAGCGGACTGTACATTCAGGTAGTGTTGTCATGAAGAAGGAAGGCAAAGAAAGCTTTGCATCATCAACTACTGATGATGACTTTAAACTGGCATAAGATATGTAATAAAAGGTTCCTCACATAATACAACACAGTAAAGCTGCTATTTTTGCACTTGTTCCTCCCCCTTAAAGCATACTTAGCCTTTCAGATAACTTTTTGAGAAGTATTACAGCACACATGCTATGCTCTCTGATTGCCTGCTCTGCTGCCAGGCTACACCTGCACCCTCAGCCTAGCTCTGATCCTGGAACGTGCACTCTGAAAACCCTTTGGGCTTGCTTTTGCAGGAAAGGGGTTCTTGAGGTATAAACCTGTGACCTTGTGACGGCATCCTGTACCCTGAATCTATCCTGTATCCCAATATGAAGGATGTGCCCTATTCCTGTGGGGTATTCATATGTTCATTGGTGAGAATGGAACCGCCCCTCATTCTTCAGCATTGCAAGGGTTAATCTCTACACATGGTGTGCTTCAGTTCCTAGGTTGTTCCTAATGTGTTAACCAGTAGTGTTGAGTGCGAATATTCGAATAGCGAATTTTAATCGCGAATATTGCAACTTTGAGAATTCGCGAATATTTAGAATATAGTGCTATATATTCGGAATTTCATATATTCGTGATTTGTTTCCATCTGAACACGATCCCTCCCTGCTTCTTGCTTGTGGATCAATGAGAAGGCAGCAATGTCAAGTGCACAACAATACTTTGTGCACCAATCAGTAATATGTAGTCAGACCTGCTAAAATGTGAAGTTGCACGTAGTGCAAAAATCACAATCGCGAAAATTGTGAATATATTGCAGCACACTATCTGCATATAAAGCTATTGTAATGTTCTGCGGTGCCAACCATTTTCTCCAGTCTCAGGATAAACTCAGGAAACTTCTAGCAGCTTCAAAAATGTAGCCAAAGTGACCCATGCCTGTATTTCGCATTGCGAATTCCCATTATGCGATTTTTACATCGCCGATTTTTCGCAATCAAGAGAATAATCTCGAATACGAATATTCGATGAATATTCTACCACATATTCATGAAATATCGAAAATCCAAATATTTACTTTGCTGCTCATCACAATTAACCAGCTTCTGTTATATATTCAATTATATTTGGCTCACTGGCTGCTTGAGTGTTCATGTTCCCCTGTGCTGGTCTGTCTTTCTGGTCCTGATGTCAGTTTCCCTGCCATGTGGGTTCCTGTCTGGTCCTCATGCTAGTCTGCCTGGCTTTTGATATTGCTGCATGCTCACAGTTCTGTATTGTATTGCTTCAAGCCACAGTTCAACTACTCCAGCTCTACTTCATTGCTGTGTGGCCACGGTCCTGTACTATACAGCACTACCCCAGTTCAGCTATTTCACGTCAAAACTGTTTTGTTGCAATTACTGTTAATTCTTGGACTCTGTTTGTTCTGCCTTCCTGATTCCTCTGGACTTTGTACTTATTTTTGGATTCTGTTCATACCTGCAGCTTACAATAAGGTAACGTCAAATTCTAAGAAGAGTAAGCTACCAAATGTGTATACACAAGTTATAAAACCATATCTAACCATTGTATGACTTGTAACTGGCATTTTTTTCAGCAGTTTTTTCCTTTGCATGTTGCATCTCTAATTTCCAGTTGTCCCTGGATTGTTTGGTGGAGACTAGCTGCTCTCCATAGACATCAATACAGTATTTTCTGCTTCCTGTCTCTTACATATAAAACATTATGGAGAAGTACTGAGCAGTATGGATGTGAGTAAAATACTTGGGGCGAGATTAACACATACTCTTGCACTTCCTCTCTCCTCCTCCCCCTTCCCATCTTCGTAGACTTTTATGAAATGATGTAATTTGAGCCTTCAGTGGGCAGACAGCTCATGTAAAACGGCTAGGGCAGCGCTAAAGCACGCCCATCAGAGCCGGTGACATCAGTGAACACACTGCTGGGCAGAAGCTTCCACACAGCAATGTATTATTTTAAATAAAAAAAGCCATTGACCCGCGGAATCCTTCGCAGGGCAAGGGAACGCATCGGAGCATGGCATAATCCGATGCTAACATCAGGAGGGATGCCTGGGTGAAAATATGGGTATGGTCAGGTTCAGCTCTGAGCCCGGACAACCCCTCTGTAAAATTCTGTGTTAAATATGACACCTTAGTATTTAAGGGCTGACTTTCTTACATTACATTTTACAGGGAGCCCTTAAATGTGCTTATTTCAATTCCCATCCTAAATCACCATCCATCAGGTATAAAACAGCTCAGCTGTGTGATTTGCCTGACCCATAAAATTGTCTTTATGGCAGTAGATTTTCCAAGTAACTCCAGAGTATATTTTGTAACATGGTTGTTTAGCCTCTAATTACACTACAACTGTCAAGTGCACAGCGACCAAAGGCACATTTTGATTGCTGTCCCATAATTTTAATGCTAAATAATCAAGTCATGTATCTTTTTTATGTGCTTTATGTAGGCTGTGAATATTTTGGGCAGAATTGCTTGTAGAATTGGAGCAGCTCATGCTTGCATTTTATTTCTCATCCCTTGAACTTAAAATTACATTAAGGGAGCCATGGATTGTTAAACGAGTAATGTATTAATAACTTGGCCACCACGCCACATATTTATGCCGATTTTTATAACTGGGTTTTAATATGTTTAATCCCTCTGTGGCACATTCAAAAGGATGTACTCGATGATGTGAGCAAAGATGGATATTGCTTTGGAAATTCATATTGTTGTGAACAGACTCTGCAATTTAGAAGTCTACAGGCAGTAGTTCCTTCTTTACACTCGAAATTTTACTCTTCCCTCGTGTCTACAGCCAGCTAGTCAGCTAGTTGTCTATGGCCAGAGTATAACTTTAGTTAAATTCAAGCCCTCAGGAACCTTATTATTTACAAGTTTTTTTCTTCAAATAACTCCTTAACTGATAACAAATAACAAATAACAAACCACATTATACTCATTTTTCCTCATTTACCCCCCCCCCCCATTCTGACCCTTTTTGCTTCCCCTCCAATCTCTGCTTCCTGGTACACTACCTTAACATGCAGAAAATGGCTGTTCAGCCAATCACTTGCTAAAACAGATCACAGCTATAGCCAGTGATTGGCTGGGCAGCAATATTTTTATAATTATGGACTAACCCAGGGGTGCTCAACCTGCGGCCCTCCAGCTGTTGCCAAACTACAACTCCCAGCATGCCCTAATAGCTGTAGGCTGTCTAGGCATCCTTGAAACTGTAGTTTTGTAACAGCTGGAGGGCCGCAGATTGGGCATCCCCGGACAAGCTCTTTAAAGCTCCAGTAACTAAAACTCTCTTTCCAAAATAAGAAAACAAAGCTGATCCTCTGGTACCACCAGTTTGGAGGTTTCTATCCTGTAACCTTTTATATGGGTCTGAGGCATGATTTAGGATTATATTGGTCAAATTTAGCTTTTTTGAGGTTTGGTATTTTTGTGGCTCCCTGAAGAAACACTCTTTTGAATGATAATTGGAAGGTTATTATTACTTTATGGTCACTATTTCCCAGGTGTCCCCCAACCTGCACATCTATTGTTCTGTCAGGTCTATTGGTTAGTACTAAGTCCAGTATGGCCATCCCTCTAGTCGGGTCCTGAACCAGTTGGGAAAGGTACTTGTCTTTGGGTATTGCCAAGAACCTGTTTCCTTTATGAGATCTACAGGTTTCAGTTTCCCAGTCTAAATCTGGGTAGTTGAAGGGCCCCATGATAATGACCTGAATGCCTAAAGGACCTTTGTCAGGGATTCGAGTGGGTACTAGTTATCCTTCTAGAGAGAGAGTTGTTTAAAACAATAGGATTGAGGAACTGTTAAGGGCTTGTGTAAAGGTGCCACCGTTTTGCTCGTTCATCGGTTAATAGTATGGTTGGTGTGGTCACCTAAATCATAATTTCCTGGCAGCAGATCATGCGGTCTAAACAGCACTCCATTGCTGGCAGACAATGATTCTGCATGGGGATGATTTTTATCCGGAGCAAGGGTTCATCATAGGAATGCTCCTTCCAGATCATTGGTCCATATAATCAAGCTGCCATTCAACACTCATTTGTCGGTTGATTTGAATCTTTTATCAGGATGAAAGATGCCCGATTATCGGTAGCACATCTCCCTCTATAATCAGGGATGTGCTACGGATAATCAATAGAACAGAATGCGACAGCAATACAATAATTTCTTCCACATTCAGTTTGCATCGACCCAAGCGAGCTTGGATAGATGTATTATTATCCATCACTGTTCGCACTGCCCGAACATCAGGCAGTGTAATATAACGCTAAAAGTGACTGTGGTTAATATGGTTCAGTAGCCTGTACTAAACTACTGTATATGTACTGAATCAACCTGCCCTACAGTGATGGGAGGTCTGCTTGTTCAATGCAGTTATCATTCCCAAGGACAAAACTAATTCATTATGAATTATCTCTGTAATTGTTTAAATTTACCGTCTCAGCACTTATCTGCATTTATTTTATAAATGCTCCACTAATTTTAATGAGAGAAATTTGTTTGGATACATAGTTGATAAATTGCATATAGAGCAATGTGGCCTGAATAGGACAGATTGCATTAATAAACAGGAATATTAGGTGTTAAGCCAAGAGAGGCCAAGTACACAGGGTTTTTATATTTAGGAAGCTAGAAAAGTGCATTGTAACCAATGGTGACCGCAGTGAAAAGTAGCTATAATTTATAGAAAACTATCACTAAATTCTCTTTACATGGGTCGAATAAATTCTCTATACGTAGGGTTTAAGACATGAATTTCAGATGTTTCTTTTCGCATTCGGGTATGGTAAGGGTTCACTGCCCTGAGACAGACCTCTGTAGGAGCAGTCAGTCATAAACCACTGTGATCGTTTTTTGTGTACCAGTCTTTTATTATAGAGTCACAGGTCTCATTACTAAAGAAGGATAGCAGCAAAGGAGCAAAAGACTACCTGTAGTATAGGGTTACTGTGAATGACACCATTACAGGAGCTCAGTGGTTTGTACTATGGTACTATTATAGGGATCATGTGGCTTGCTTGACACTAATAAATCAGTTTCACCCACTAAGGCTGCTTTGACATTTGTGGCACAATCCTGCAAAAATGCTGAGAATTGGCTGGACAGAAACCGCTGCACACTACAGTTTGTGTCTGGCCGATTCCCAGCATTCTATACTTGCACTGGCGACCGGATCACCCTGCCGCACATGTGAAACTACCTAAAGAAAGTGTGGAGCTGAAGCCTGGGAAACTAGGAATAAATAGGCTGCAATTACATTTTTTTATTTCCCTATATAGTACAGAAAAAGGCATTATTACAGTATAAAATGGAGGCTTATGTATATGACTTCTGTATACCAATTTGATGTGTAATTTGTGGGTTGGCGGCCATCTTGATTCCTTCTTCCCTTAGATATTGTTTTTCAAATGAATCCTACATTTCTCATCATGCCTGGCTTTGCATAGACAGATGGGGAGGAGTCTCACCTCGCTGCATTGCTCTATGTCCTCTTAGGGTGGCCATAACAGATTCATTACACAGCTGCTGTCCCCTCACACTGCCCAGCTGTCTCCATGTTCTCCTACAGGATTCAGCTTGAGTCTGTCTCCCCTCTCTGCCCTGTCATCTATCTCTCCCCTGTCAGCTTTTACATGCAGGAGGCAAGGAGGCGAGTGTAAAGCTAAATCTCATAGAACTACACTGGAGAGTCATCTCACACAGATAGTACAGGCAGCGTGAGTCAGGAGGTTTATATAACTGCAGCTAATCACTCTATACTCTTAACACTATGGGGGTTAGTTATTAACACCAGCGTTTTAGACGCTGGTCTTAATAAAGCCCCTGCTCTGGTGGTGGATCGCTGAAGTTATATAGAGGCCCCAGCCTCTACATACGTTTGACGCATCCAGCACCGCTTCTAAATGTAGGCCAGCTTCCTATCTAGCTTAAATTTTAACCATTTTCTAAACCAGGCGTAGAAAAAGATGAAAATCTGCTGCACAGGTGAAGAAACGGTCAACTGCCTGTTGATTAAAAGAGCCAGACATCTTGTCTGACCCTGTCAATCTGGCGCCTGCTTCACTGCTCTGACTAGTGGTGTAGGCGCAGAGGCTCTGCTTTTGCTGCTTGAGCTATGACTGTAAATTTGTCACTACACTTCCGGGTAGTGGCGCATGAACAATCGCTGCTTCTGAAATGGAAGCAGAGCCTCTGCGCTTGTACCACTACTCAGACCAGCAGAACAGAGTTGGGATTGCCAGGGCCAGCTGAGATGTCCAGTCCTGTAAATGAACACACAAGTGGGTGTTTCTTCACCTGTGGGGACAGCCCCTCACAGGTGAAGAACCATTGCTAATGAGAAAAATTCGCTCATCCCTAGTGTGAAAGTTTGTAAAGTTTATTGCCAGTGTTAACTATTTGCAGCCCTCTGAAGTGTCAACTTGGAGGGGCTAAAATTCTGTTTATTTTATATGGAAATTATACTCTTTACCTCTTGTGTAGGATGTTTTATGACCAATGGCAAACCTGGAGAGAGATCATGTGTAGACACTGTTATGAGAAGGGTCATCATTCTTATTGTGTGAATTGTTGTTTAGTTTATTACTTTTTAATGTCTGATTTTTATATGTAGTATCTTGATGCTATATAATAAGTAATAATATTAGGCTTCAACATAGCATTTTCACGCCTGAATCTGTCCAAGAATGAATGATCATGTAATCCCTGTATACGTTGTTAACTAATGGGTAGAATATATCTACAAGCACCTAAAGGAATATACATTGAATAAAATATTGCAATTGCACATTCAGAAAAACTGCTCAGAGGAGAAAACTTGCAAATGTGTTCCATTCCCCTTCAAACCAGCTTGTTATTAAAATATGGTCACCTGGGATGGTTTAGCATAACATTGTACAGGGGGGATGATTTTCAATAGATTTTCTAAATTACATTCACATGTGGGGACTATGGATGTTAGGGAATGCAGAAGATTCTTTAATTTTTTGAATGTCACCTATTTTAATAAAATGGGGAAATGGGGCAAAAAACATGGTGGGTCGTGTGTAGAACAGTGACTGTATGGAGTAATTTCTAACCTTTAGAAATGTTTTTTTAAACATTAGATAAATCATAGTGACCACTCTCAGAATCCCAATGGACTTTGCAAACAGTGAGGGTTTATTTTATATATATATACATATATATATAGGCAATCCTTTGCATATATAATCATGGAATAACCTGTTGCAAATATTTGAATGTAGTAGTACAAGATCCATACAGCAGTGTCCTGGCATCTGTTCCTGCCTGGTGCGTATTTCTGGATGTGACCTTAAAGGGAACCTGTCATCAAAAAATACCATTTGAAAGTATTAACAGTACCTCCTAGTGCCCGCAAACTGTGTCCACATGGTCCTTTTATTCCGATTGTCAGTCTTAGCTTGATTGATAAAATGCACTTTTATTCTGCCGCTGCCCCATGCTTCAAGTCAGGCTTGAAGTCATGGGGGCAGCGGCCTCGGCGTCTTCCACGGTGCTCTCCCCGCCCCCTGCCTCCTTGAGTGACAGCCGCGATTGCCTTGCCGGGACCTCGCTCTAAGGCCCCCATGCGCAGTAAAGGGCGGCTGGAGCCCAGCTGGATTTACACTGGCCGACTGAGCGGCCAATTGTCGGGAGGGAAGCGTTCCTTCCCGACAGTTGGCTGCTCATTCAGTAAAGCAGACTGTGCATTTACATGCAGCAATCCTTCCTCATCATACAGAATCATAGCTTCTGAGCAGAAAATCGCTGTTTAGACCACACGATCTGCTACCCAGAAGTCATGATTGATGGTGCCTGCATGAACAACAGGATCACCCGATGAACAAATGTTTTGCTCGTTCATCAGGTGATCGGCATCACATTTACATGGCCAGATTGTCAGGAGTGACTGAGCGCAGGAACGGTTGTTCACGATAATTTGCCCGATTCTCGGGCCATGTAAATGCACCTTAAGAATACTTCTATTAGCTAAAAACAAACATGTAGTGGAAATTATCTGAGACCCTATCATGTTATAAAGTTAATGAATCTAAACTGAAAACATAAAAAAATTAGTTTTGAAATGTTCTTCGAAACCAAAAATGTAAATCACAAAGAACAAGCAAATCCCTGGCGTTCACTCTCACCGCCTGTTCCTTGGTCTATGCACTAGTTTTTCGAAGCCACAGATAAATCATTAGACTGAGTATGTTAATGTATTCATATGCTATGAATAGGCAATGGATGCCATTACATTTTTTTAGGTGGGGATTATTTGCATAGGCATAATGTTATCCTTTTATTTTTGCTTCAGCATTGGAACCAGTCCAGCATTTGTTTCCTTCATTAAGGTAGTGTAAAGTCCTGGGGCTGCACAGGATCAGATTTGCTACTTCATTGTATGCAGTTGTAGATCACTTGAAGATCTTCTTGCTGGCAGATACAATGTTATCTTTTTTTTAAAAATAATTTTAACGAATAACATATTTTCTAGAAGTAGGCACTCGGTAATGATGCGCTGTCTTCTTCAGCGTACCATTGCTTGTCCTTGTGTCAACTTTTATTCATTATTGTGTGCCACATTGTGTACATTTACAGGTATATTTTTTGTGCTGAAAATTGAAAATCAATCTTGTTTCCAGAATATAAGTGATATAGTTTGAAGACTTTATTTATTTTATCTCTCTTGTTGCTTGAAGCCGAGTTGTTGCTGAAACCTTTTAAAAAACCCACTTACCTTGACTACTACTCTGCAAGTCATGGTTAGGTGAAACTACTGGAGCACCTTTTTAAGACATTTTGGCAGGAAAATCTTTTGTTTAGCAAAGTGTTAAATGTATTCCACTCCACCAGTACAGTCAGCCGTTCATTGGGTTGTCCTATTTCCCTTTAACGTCATGTAACTGCTTAGAGATATCTATACCTGGCAGCATTTCAGCAGTATAAGGTAACTGTACATGCGTACTACCTAGGCTTGAGTGAATCAACCTTTGAATCATAGAACCAAAGTCGATTCTTTCAAATATTTACATTTTAATGCTGTATCCGTGCTGCATTAAAATATATTGGCTCCTTAGAGTCAAAGTTTGTTTCACCCAAAGTCGCTCGAGACTTCTGTTAATTCCTACTGTATGCATATCTGCATATTGAAAAACAATTTAAAGTAGCAATCCGAACTGGGCTTTGGTACTGGCTGGTACCTCAGTACCAAAGCCCAGTTCGGACTGCTATTCTAAATAGTTTATCAATACGCAGATATCCATACCGTAGAAATTAAGCAAAATCTTGCGTGACTTCGAGCGAGAAGAACTTTGGCTCCACGGAAGCAATACATTTTAATGCTGTATGAATTCAGCATTAAATTGTAAGTATTTGAATGAATCGACTTCAGATCTATGATCAAACGGTCGATTCACTCAAGCCTAATACTAACCTTTAGGTGGGGCTAGGAGGGGTCAGGAGAGTAGAAAACACTTGGTTTTGCAACAGAGAGCTCAGCTCCATTGAAGACATCATGAGGGTACGATGTCTTGGTACAATCACTTCTCTTTGTATCATATGGGCATTGCCATGTTGGGCACTGGTCGATGGAGCTGGCCTATTTGTTGACGACTCTCGGTGACTGTTACTTAACTTAATCTTTTTATATCTTGTATATATCTTTTATCATAGTTTAGTAAACTTTTTATGTACTATTAAGCCTATTTTTCAAGAACTTATGATACCACCATAATACAACTATTTACACTGTTGGTGGGCTATGATGAGATACAATGTTGCAATAAGATGATGTTACATCCTGCCAATTAGTCTGTGTGTTCACCTTTTTGAACCACTAGACTGCATTCTGATGAATTCTTATGCACTCATTTAAATGATCTTCATGGGAGGTTGGTGACAACTGCATATTTAGGTTAGTTTTACATGGTGCTTTAAAAAAAACAAAAACAAAAAAAAAGACATTTCTTTGAGCCAAAGCCAGAAGTGGATTTACAAGTAAAAGCAAATATAAAGGAAAGACATATACTTTTTTTGGCCACTTGATTCACTCCTGGCTTTGGCCACAAAACCTATGACTTTTTCCCCAACAAGTCCTGTATATGATACTACCCTTAAAAACTTTAAAGTTAAAGTTAATGGTTCTTTATATGGTTCCACCTAGCCAAAGCAATGCAAGCAGACAAAGTAGGCTAATTCCCAGCTTTGTAATATCTAATGCTGAAATGACTTCTACAATAGCATGCATCCCTTTCTAGAAATCTATACCTACAAGTTGAATGTAAAACTAGAAGAATGCCAAACTCAGTAGGATCGACTCCCTCAATCACGCATAACAAAGCTATTTGTATATACATCTAGAATTTATTGAATAGGGGTGCAGTGATAACTCCAGTTTTTAATTCCTTTAAATGTTTTTAGACTCAAGTAAAGATAATGAATATAGCTTGTTATTGCTGGCCATACAAAGAATGTATACAGTATGCAGCTATTACCTCTTATATAACTTAGAACTTCTTTCAACCTCCTAACAGTTTTGCCAGAGCCATGTGCTCGCTTTAAGAAAAGGACCTAACAGCAGAGCCCGGGCAGATTTAGGGGAGGGGGAGGCCGTTTAATCCTTCATACCTTGAACTGGGCTCATATCTCTATAGGAACTAAAGATATGGGTCCAGTCTTGTTTGAAAGCTGACAATCTAAGCTTTGAAAGATCAATATTGTAGTCTTTGCTATTCTGTTTAGAGAGATATAGCCTTTCGAAATTTGGTCAGAAGTGATAGTAGTTTAAAGCAGGTTTCAACTGTTGAATATCACATTGCAAGTCAGATTTATTTTTATTTTTTGCTTTTTAAATAAAAAAAAGGATTCGTAAATTATATATTTTAGGGGAACGGCATACAGTGGTTTAGGAGGAAGGAAGAAGCAATTGCTTGTTTTGAACAAGAGTTTCAAAAATGATCCCTTTTTTTGGAGGAGCTAGCAATCGGTTTGTTGTTATGTTTTATATTCAAATACACAAATGTATTCTATCTCCACCGTCAGAGACAGTGTTGCAGGAACGTGCAGAAGCAATAGAATCAGGGGGTCATTTATTAAGCAGAACTATGTGTAAATTAGGCGTATTTCTGGCGCAGATTGCAGTGCAAAGGTCCTTGACGCCGCAATCTGCGACTTCTCCGTGCTCACACCAGGTTTAAAATTTTGGGCGTGAGCAGGGAAAGGTCAGCAGGCCCATCTTATTTGCCATTTTCTACACTTCCACATGTAAGACAGCTAGGAAGCGTTGGTGGATCCACCGAAGTTATGTAGAGGCCTGCACCTCTTCATAACTTCGACGGATCCACTGCCAGTGCAGGGCTTTATTAAGACTGGCGTCTAAAACCCTGGTCTTAATAAATGACCCCTTACTTTTTACAAACGGTATGGAGAAAAAATCTCCCCTTTCTGGAAGCAGCAGCATCAGTACAGTATGGATCTTGATGGACAAGGCAGGAGATGTGTGTCTGTGTAGGGGTAGTACTGTAGTAATGGCAGCAAGCGCAGGAGCAGCAGCAGCAGTACAGGAAGGAACCTGTTGGAGAAGTCAGGAGATGTGTGGCAGAGTAGTTACATAGTGACAATATGAAATATCCAACTGTTATAAAATATTAAAACATTATTTTAGAACAATATGCACTATTGGAATGAGTCAACTTCTACAATTTACTGTGAAAAAGTGAAAAATAAAATTGAAAAATTTTTATGAAACAAAAAAAAAAATGAACAAAATGCACAATACAATAAGATATGAAGATGGATTCCCTGGTTGAGATCTTATATAGTGCCTATGACACAGCCACACACATGACAGCCATAGTCCCTAATAATTGGCTGAGGCTTACTTGCAAGGCATTTTGAGCAGGTCTGCCATTCAGGGGTACCACCCAGGATCATATGCTTTTCGTTCTTCATCATCCCCACCCCTGTGACTGTATTATTCATTGTTCCAACCCCTGGGACTGTCCTCTGCTCTTTAAAATGGCAGACGCCATTTTGAGTGATTCTGCTTATTTGAATCACAAAAGATTCTGATTCTTTGGGAAGCCAGATTTTTGTGAAATTCAAGACAAATTCCATTAGTTTAGAATCCATTCCCTTGTCTCTACTTCTGAAGAATGTAATGGTTGGGCCTGATGAAATCCAACATGCATGATCCTTGTTTCTTTCAATAGCCAACTTCGGTGGACTGCGAGGCTACCAATATAAGCATAGCTTTTTAATGCAAACCACCAAAGTTAGCTGGCTTTATCTAATGTGTATGGCCAACTTAAAGGGTTTTTCCGGTTATAATGTTGTTTTTTAGCAATTACCCACAGTCTGCCTCTGAAACAGAAGATTCATACTTACCTGCTCCATGGTGGTCCATGCTATCTCCACTCTCTCCATCTTCCAATCCTGCCTTCAACTGCTTTCATCCAGCTGGCTATGGGAATAGTTACATGCACTGCTCCAGCCAATGACTGGATTCAGCTGAGGCCACAAGCAGCACGTTACCACTGAAGCCAGTCATTGGCTGGAGCAGTGGATGTTACCATGCCCATGCACCGCCAGGAGAAAACAGTGTGGGGACCAGAAGATGTACTTAGCATAAGCAGCATGGAGGACCAGAGCAGCATGGATCAAGCCAAATATGAATCCTTTGTTTTTGCAGGCACTTAATAAAAATCTATTTTACCAGAAAACCACTTTTAAAAGTTTCATTTTTATTCTATTCTTAATATATTTCATCAGAGAAAAAGGCTTCCTTCTCCTCTTTTGAAAGCTTCTCTCCTGCTACCCCCTCTTGAATACTCTCTTGATTAACTCTCTTAATAAACTGCTGAATGGACATCTAAACTGCTTAGTTCTGCTGTATTATGTCCTCCATTACTGCTGCTTTTGAGGATGCGCTACAGAGAATAGGAAGCAGGATCCCCTGTTTATCCATGCCCTGTATCTGGGCAGACATGATACCAGCTAGTCTCCACATATTAGTTAAGAAATATATTACAGACACATTGCAGAAGGAAAAACTGGTAAAAATGCCAGACGCTAGTCATATAATGGACAGAAATAGTGTTATTATTCATCTACTCTGAAAAATTATCTGAAATAACAGTTACGCTCTATTAGCGATTCTATTGCCTCATCTTAGCTGAGGGGTCTCAGTGATGAAAGCACAGCACAGTACATTGTATAGTGGCTGTGCTTAGTATGGCTCTCAGCCACATTCACTTCAATGGGGCTGAGCGCGATACCAAAACACAGCCGCTATACAATGTACGGCGCTGTGCTTCGCAAGCCGCGAAAAGGCCATGTCGCTCACAGGAGCACCGATGCCTTTTCAAACAGCTGATTGACGGCGGGCCTGGGTGTTGGACCCCCACTGATCAGATACTGATGACATCATCAGTATCAAAATCCCAGAAAACACCTTTCATTACTTATCCTATTAGTTTTCTGTATAAGTTATTCAATCTTAATTTTGGTAGCTTTAAAATTTGACTTTAGTAATATTACCTACTTATATCAAGCCCGATCATGTGAGATGTGTTCACTATATGTCTGTACTTCATTATTTTCAAAGTGATAAAGAAAAACAGTGTCCAGGAATGTAAATTAAGTAATAAAACACAATGATTTATTCAAGGTTATATCTCTGCACTGGTTACTTTTTTTTCTTCTTTTTTTCTTTTTTTTTGTTAAAATCTACCCGAGAAATCTCTAGCATCTTCTGTGTCATTACTTCTCTAAAGAAATTGGTTCACTTTTAGAAACTAAGCAATTTTGTGTCGGGTTATCCACATATTCTTCCCGCATTTCGTGTTATTATTGGACATGGGCTGTATCTGGGGAAAGGATAAAAAAAATTGTAATGTGTATTATTGATGAAAAGATTGCTTTTCTGACAAGTATTTAAAGCCTCAAAGATCTCTGTCTGAATGGTTTTCTTTCCTGCTATTAAAGAGTGTGATTTGCTGTTGTGTACCTCTCACTTCTTCTCAATGTCAATATTCCAAAGCGCAGTGTGAATGAGACGCCAAAGTTTATGTCTTCCATGGAAAATAATGGATAAAGGATAGGACAGTTTGGGTTGCAATGTATAGTTTTCAGATGGTCTATAACATTGTAAATTGCATGTCATTCTAGGGGACTTGTTTATAGCAGCCATAGCGTTGTAAGGCACACATTGCATGACCTTCAGGCAAGGTCACTGGTGGGAAATTTAAAGGACTTTATGGGAATACTGTCTGTAACAGTGTAGACACATATATGACTAACTGTTGACATGTACTCATTATGCCCATTTAATTGCTCTACAATGGAGTTCTGTGCCAAGTAGCAATTGTGCAGGTAACATTGTATGATTTATTAGAGAAACCCGTGCCAGGTGTTATTACATTAGTATGGAAATGAAAGCATGTTTCCTCAAAATATAAAAAGTTACCAAAATGATATGACATTTTGGGTATATTTACACAAAGTGGGTACGCCACAAATTTGCGTGCAGAAAATCTGCAGCTTTGTTTAGTAGTAGAATGTCAATTTATGCTTCATTTAGTACTTTAAGTCCAAACTAAAATCCCTGACAAATCTGCAAGTAACATGTGGATTTTGCAGTGGAAGCGTGGTAGTTCTACTGTGGAAAATTCATCCTCTTTGAATTTACCTTTACTGCTTATGTTCAGTTGCTTTTACGTTATTACAGTTGGTAGAGGACAACACAAGATCCTTTGGTAGGGTCAAGGTATGAAATAATAAGTTGCTCCAGTTGTCCGGCAGAAGTATAACTTAAGGCTCCTGAACTACAATGCAAAATCTGCAACAGGGCACCTACCTAACAAGGACCATTTATAATACTGGAGAAGTGTCATTGGGTCCCCTCAGGCAGTAGGGTTAAGATACGACTGATACCTTTGCATTTTCTACTGACAGAAGAATTGATGGTGTTTTTCTACAGAGAGATCTGTTTGAACCTGATCCTTCTTGAAGACCCCCTTCTCAGATGGAAAGCAACAATACTTGTAATCCTTTGCCTTTGCACCCACCAGCTTTTGATAAAAATATTATTATTCATAAGCATTCTCCTGTAATACCTCAATGGTCCACTTCACACTTATTCACACAATTTATATACAGCTTTTGCATGCTTTGTTTTACCAAAAGTGAAAATGAATCCAAATATCTATGTGGGATAATATTGTAGGTCCTGGTTCTGAAAGCAATAAGACATGTTATGGTGCAGTATAATGCATATGGGAAAAGTCTGTGCTCTCAAATTCCTTAACAAAATTTCCTTCACCAATCTAACAGCTTCATGCACATTAGAGCCATCTTTATCGGTGATCTGCAATCCACTCCCTAGTTCAAGCACTCATCCTCCGCATAACTGGGAGCCACATTTCATAACTGCTTCTGATTTGATGGCCGAAGCCTCTCTGTTCTCAGGCCTCTACATAAAATTATTGTCTGTGACCACAATAGTTACTGTCTGTTGGATAGTTACGAGTCGAGACTCAATAGTCAGACAGGAAGACGTCATTGAGGACAGAATACGGCACCAAAGAAAAATAACCCCAATCGTGTACATACAAGACTTAAGTTGACCACAGACAAGATGATATACTGTGTCAATTATGTTTTTTCCTGTTTGGAAGGAATTGATTTTCCAAAAATATTTTGACATGATGATGCTGTAAGAAAAATCCTTACCACTTTCAACCTTTCCACATGGTACCTTATAAACCGCAATTTTAAAGGTCTCAACAAGACAATCTCTGTCCACAAGGACATGATATTTGGTGCGTCCACTGTCTGGAACAAAGAGATCCTCTCTGGTTGACTAGGCCTGTCCTTGCATTACAATTGAATGGCCATCATGTAATGATAACACCTTTGTCTTTCATTGGCTTTGCTCAGCTGTCTAAGCGAGTGGAGAACAGATGCATAGAAAGTATATGGGACTCATACTCCATATGCTCGGACAGTAAAGCAGACCCATTGAAACCTAAAGGTTCAGAAAGCCCAGAGCAGCACTTCTGCCCTACCCTTTAATCATCAAGGATGAGAGATACTAGACCCATAGAGAGCAGATAGAGTAGATGATTCTGTTTTTTTTTTTAAATCTATAATAAACAGCCTATACAATAATCTCATCCTTAACCCAATCAAAACTTTGGTCAACAATCTGGTCTACAGTAGCTTTTAAAAAAAACGTATTTTGTTCCAACAGATTCTATTTAGGCCAGTTGCTTTAAAGATGGTATAAGAAATTGGTTAGACGCTTACAAACTTTTAATATTAATCAGCTCACTAAAGCTTGGAGTGAATAAGCTGGATCAATGGACTGCACTGAAAATGAGTCTTACCATTTAGTCCCAATTTCTAATATTCCTGACATGCATGTGTATTCAGTCTGATCTTCTGGACCAAATACCAGTGCTGCTATCATCTTTTATTCCCCAAGGATAAAATTATTTGCTTTGAGTTAATTAATTTCATGAATATTCTCCTAAAGGCCAGAGAGGTACATCATCAATATCTATTCAAAAGTTTGTAAGTAGCATCTGGAACAGAGAACAGTTGACTTTCGAAATGTTAAGGTTACATCTTCTTCTATTAGAAACGCGTAATGGTTTTAAATGAGGATCTATGAATGTAAAGCATTAAATTTACATTTAAAAATTCCTCACTTTCCCTGTCCCAGTCCTATAACCTCAAGGATCATTCATCGAGGGAGTTAGAAAACTTTTATACTATTATGTCAAGGGTTTAAAAGATGATATCAGTAGCGACTGATCCCAGTAAGAAGGAAATGGCTGTGACAACTGAACATTAATTTATGGTAACATCTTCTTTAAATAATGGTCTTAAGAAAATGTTATAGCTTTGTGAACATGGCGGGAACCTGTCAACTCCCTTGGCTGGCCTCTCTGAGGGCAGCAAAGTGTAGTGCGAGACATGCTGACTTCTGTCGCTTGTGTGTTAATGTGAAGTCGTTTTAGGCAATGTATATCGGATCGTACCTGTGTGGCATTCGTCCGATGCTGCCAGAGATGAGTCCATTGATATGCATACTACCTCCACTCTCCCTTGCCCATCAAACACTGATTGACTGTTTTCTCCCTATTACCATTCATAGAAAAAAAACTGTCAATCAGTGGCTTGGGGGGGGGGGGGGTTTAGTAAGCAAATTATACATATCATTGGCAAAGTTTTAGATAAAAATTCATCTATATAGGTCATCTATATCAGATGGATCGGCAGGGGACCGACACCTGGACCCCCTCCGATCAGCTTTTAGAAGAGGCCAGCGCATGGTGAGCAACGCAACCTCTTCCTAGGCCATGTGACATCACTTTACATCAGTCACATGGCCTAGTTGCAGCTCATCCCAAATCAAGTTAATGGGGTTGAGCTGCAATACCAAGCATATCCACTATACTATGTATGGCGCTGGGTTGGAAAGCTGCTAGAAGCCGGCTGCCTTTACCAGATCTCCAGTGAGTACAGTGGTCCCCTGAAACAGCTGATGGGCGGGCTTCTGGGAATCAGACCACCGCTGGTGTGATAATGATCAATTCCTGGATAACCTTTTTAACAAAAGCACACAAGTAACAGAACGCTGAAATGAGTATGTCAGTCACTACATTTTGCTGCCCTCACATAAGGAGGCTTACAGATTCCCTTTAAAGGGATTGGCTAGCGAAAAACAAATCTCTAAATTGTTTATGAAATGTAAGAAAAATGAACTTACTAATATTCTCTATTTATCATCATCTGTAGTATTTCTCAGGGCTTGCTCTACCTGCCATACTGTTCCTTCTCTACTAATCATGACCCCAACACCTCTCCTCTCCATGTTAGTAGGTGGAGCAAACCCTGAGAAACATTAAAGAGCAAACATGCTCCTATTTGTTAGAAAACCGGAAAAAGGAAGACGATGAAAACGGAAAGTTCTACGTGTAAACATCCAGCCAGGATGCAGTGAAGCTGAGAACAGGGGAAGTAAAGTGCTTGAGGTACTCTGGATAGATAAGAAATGTCATTATGAGAACAGAGAACTCTTTAAAGGGAACCTGTCATGTTGAAAATGGTGTCTGAACTGATGGCAGCATGTTAGAGAGCAGGAGGAGCTAAGCAGATTGATAGGACTGTCTCCTCATAGAGGCAAGGCTGTCAATCACTGATAGGACTTCCTCCTCATAGAGGGAAGGCTGTCAATCACTGATAGGACCATCTCCTCATAGAGGGAACGCTGTCAATCACTGATAGGACCACCTCCTCATAGAGGGAAGGCTGTCAATCACTGATAGGACCATCTCCTCATAGAGGGAAGGCTGTCAGTCACTGATAGGACCGCCTCCTGATAGAGGGAAGGCTGTCAATCACTGATAGGACAACCTCCTCATAGAGGGAATTCTGTCAATCACTGATAGGACCACCTCCTCATAGAGGGAATGCTGTCAACACTGATAGGACCACCTCCTCATAGAGGCAAGGCTCTTAATCACTGATAGGACCGCCTCCTCATAGAAGGAAGGCTGTCAATCACTGATAGAACATCCTCCTCATAGAGTGAAGGCTATCAATCACTGATAGGACCACCTCCTCATAGAGGTAAAGGTGTCAATCACTGATAAGACCACATCCTCATAGAGGGAAGGCTGTCAATCACTGATAGGACCAGGGGTGGACTGGGAAATTAAAGTGGCCCTGGAAAAAATACTAAAAGTGGCCCTGTGTTGTAGTTGGGTCCAAATTGATGGAAGACAGGCCCAATAGAGCCATATACCACAGTCCATTACAAAATATTGTCAGCAGTACAAAAAACATCCCCAAAAAGTTCCACTAGCTGGCCATGAGGAGGGCCCAGGCAGTCCCTTGGGCATCGGCCCACCAGGAAATTTCCCTGTAAGGTTTATGGCCAATCCGCCCCTGGATAGGACCTTCTTATAGAGGAAATGCTGTTAATCACTGATAGGACCGCCTCCTCATAGAGGGAAGGCTGTCACTTACTGATAGGACCTCCTCCTCAAAGAGGGAAGGCGGTCAATCACTGATAGGACCTCCTCCTCATAGAGGGAAGGCTGTCACTTACTGATAGGACCTCCTCCTCAAAGAGGGAAGGTGGTCAATGACTGATAGGACCATCTCCTCATAGAGGGAAGGCTGTCAATCACTTATAGGACCACGGGCGGACTGGGAAATTAAAGTGGACCTGGAAAAAATACTAAAATGTCCCTGTGTTGAAGTTGGGTCAAAATTGATGGAAGGCAGGGCCAGCAATACCATATTATGGCACATTATACCACCCCAATAGAGCCAAATACCACAGTCCATCACAAAATAATGCCAGCAGCACAAAAAAACATCCCCAAAAGTTCCACTAGCCGGCCATGAGGAGGGCCTAGGCAGCCCCTTGGGCATCGGCCCACCATAAAATTTCCCTGTCACGTCTATGGCCAATCCACCCCTGGATAGGACCACCTTCTCATAGATGAAAAGATGTTAATCACTAATAGGACCGCCTCCTCATAGAGGGAAGGCTGTCACTTACTGATATTACCGCCTTCTCATAGAGGGAAGGCTGTCAATCACTGATAGGACCTCCTCCTCATAGAGGGAAGGCTGTCAATTACTGATAGGACTGCCTCCTTATAGAGGGAAGGCTGTCAATCATTGATAGGACCACCTCCCCATAGAGGGAAGGCTGTCAATTTCTGATAGGACCACCTCCTCATAGAGAGAAGGTTGTCAATCACTGATAGGACCACCTCCTCATAGTGGAAATGCTGTTAATCACTGACAAACACCTCCTCATAGAGGGAAAGCTGTCAATCACTGATAGGACCTCCTCATAGAGGGAAGGCTGTCACTCACTCAGAGGACCACCTCCTCATAGAGGGAACGCTGTCACTCACTGATAGGACCACCTCCTCATAGAGCGAAAGCTGTCAATCATTGATAGGACCACCTTCTTGACTTTAAAGCCCAGAATGAGGCTTTTCCTACAAAACTATATATCAATCTGTTCGGCTCCTTCTGCTCTATAATCTGCTGCCTGCAGATGAGTTTGCATTTTCATGGTGACAGGTTCCCTTTAAACCAATGACCTTCCTTACAATGCAGTAAGGAAGATATTTCATTGAAGTTCTAAGCGGTTAACATTTGTCCAAATTGCCCAAAAGACATTCTGAGAATTTTCGTTCTGCAACTAAAGATCCACTTATAGCTCGCTGTATTTCTAAGCTCACGTACGGAATCTAGAATATGGTATCCCCTCTGTCATTTGTGTAATAACGACCCACAATCCTCATCAAATAACCCTGCATAAAATGTCAGCACTGTGTACAGCAAATGATAATAATAATTATGTGCTGAGCGCGTTAAGAGATGGAAGATCGTGTTTGTAGGTCATTTGTTTCCATGGTTTCCATATAATGCAGCTGGCAGCTATGGAAATAACATATTCACGTGTTTTCTTTACTTGTGGGGGTATTTTCTAGCATTAAAAAGGGATGCGGTGTATAGGACACTGTATGTGTATATCAGCTGAATGTTGTAATGAACCTCTATTTAGTCATGTGTGGAATCATGTCTTTTATACTTCAGCTTCCATTACCCTTTCTTCTGCATCACACATTCACTACTAATAAATCAATCTCCCGCACCTTGTGCCCGGCCGGGGCTTTGTGCTCCACATCAAAAGTGGGACTGACACAGGCTGACATCTTTTATTACTACGAGTAGAAAATGGACAAACTGTCCTTCCCTCCAATTCTTTGTGGCTTTAACGCACAGTATGTCGAAATTCGTCCCCTGCTTGAATACCCCATGATATTTCAAGCCATTTTTGTGACGATGATGCTGGTGCTTCAACGGTGTGCAGAATACCACTAGAAGTAGATGGAAGTGTATGCCGCAAACAGCTCGAGGGCTAAATTGACCTTTAGTTCTGTATAAAAAGTAACATACATCTGTGGTCACATGTATGACAGGTTTATTCCAATTACAATTTATAGCAGGGGCTCCATTCTGCTCAGGGTGATTTCTGTTATGCGAAGCCAAGTTTTTTAAAGGTTGAATTTATTCAGGTAATATGACTGCACGTATTGGAGAAACTATAAATGTTATGGCGCTTGTCACTGATGATAATGTTAATTTGGAGAAGATTAGTGTTGAGCGCGAATATTTGAATCGCGAATATCGCCACTTCGAGAATTAGCAAATATTTAGAATATAGGGCTATATATTCATATTCGCAAATAGTGTTGATTGGGAATTTTCTAATCGTGAATTTATCATGAATTTATCCCGACTATCGGCACTTAGCAACATCCCTAGCAACCAATAGGAAAGTTGCCTACCTCTTAGTGTTGATCGCGAATATTCTAATCGCTAATTTTTATCGCGATTATATTACATTGTCGATTTTTGCAATCAAGTAAATAATGACTGGAGATCACGAGTTCTCGAATTTGCGAATTTATGAAGAATAGTCGGCCAAAAATTCTCGATATATCGCAAATTCGAATATTGCCTATGCCGCTCATCACTAGAGAAGATCAGCATGGGTATTTTATCATGGTGGTTTGTCATTTTTTTCTGTCGTAGAAAAAAAATATATGTGTGGACCCTAGTCATGGTAGAATAGGCAGTACTTAAAGGGTGTCTGTCAGCAGATTTGGAGCTATAAAGCTGGCTGATCTGTTACATGTCCACTTGGCAGCTGAAGGCACCTGTGTTCATATGTTCCCACATTGCTGAGAAAAATTATGTTTTCGTTTATCCAAATGAGCCTTTAGGAGCGATGGGGGCAGCAGCATTACACATAGAGGCTCAGCTCTCTCTGCAACTGCCGCATCCTCTGCAAGGCCAGGCAGTGTAAACATCATCACACCTGGCCCTCTCAAAGTGCATAGGGTGCTTTATTTAAAAAAGGAAAAGCTAAAATCTTGCATTGATATAAGTATTCAGTCCCTTTACTCAGGACTTATTTGAAGCACCTTTGGAAGAAACTTCAGCCTCCATTCTTCTTGGGTATGATGCCACAAGGTTTGCAAACCTGGATTTGGGAATTTTCTGCCATACTTCTCTACAGATCTTCTCAAGCTCTGTCAGGTTGGATGGGGATCATCGGTAAACAGAAGTTTTGAGGTCTCTTTTTTCGAGATGTTCAATTGGTTCGAGTCACAGATCTGGCTGGGCCACTCGAGGACATTCACAGAATTGTCCCTCAACTACTCCTGTGTTGTCTTGGCTGCGTGCTTAAAGTCATTTTCTTGTTGAAAGGTAAACCTTTGACCTAGTCTAAAGTCCGGAACACTATGGATCAGGTTTTTTTTTAAGAATATCTCTGTACTTTGCTCCATTCAACTTACCCTCAAGCCTGACCAGTTTCCCTGTCCCAGCCACTGAAAAACACCCCCACAGCATGATGCTGCCAGCACCATGCATCACTTTAGGGATGGTATTGGCCAGTGCCTGGTTTTCTCCAAACTTGATGGTTAGAATTGAGGTCAAAAAGTTCAATCTTTGTTTCATAAAACCAGAGAATATTGTTTATCACAGTGTGTGAGTCCCATAAATGCTTTTTTTTTTTTAGAATTTTTTGAAACGTTCATGTGTCTTTTAACATGCAAAGGCTTTACTCTGACATAAAGCTCAGATTTAGGGAATGCTGCAGTGATGGTTGACCTTCTGAAAGTTTCTCCCACCTGCACACAGGATCTTTGCAGCTCAGCCAGAGGGACCGTTGGTTTTTTGGACATCTCTAACCAAGACCTTTCTCCCCTGATCGCTTAGTGTAATAGGGTGGCCAGCTATAGAAAGAGTCCTCGTTTTTCCAAACTTCTTCCATTTAGGAATTATGGAGGTCACTGCGCTCTTGACTCTTCTGTGCCTCCAAACAATCCTGTCTCTGAGTTCTACACGCAGTTCTTTCCTTCTCATGGCTTGGTTTTTGCTCTGATATGTATTGTCAGCTGTGAAACTTTATATAGACAGGGCTGTGTCTTTACAAATAATGTCCTATCAACTGAATTAACCACAGGTGGACTTCAATCAAGGTGTAGAAACATCTTAAAGATGATCAAGAAAAATGGAAGGCTCCCAGAGCTAAATTTTAAGTGTCATACCTGAATACTTATGTCCATGTTTTTTCATTTGTATTTTCATTTGTATTAAATTTACATTTCTAAAATACTCTTTTCACTTTCTCATTATGGGGTATTGAGTGCAGACTGATGGAGGAAAACTTGAATTTTTTAAAAAAATTAGCACATAAAATGTGAGAAAAGAGAAGACTTTCCGAACGCATTGTACTCAGTTCACCTGATCCTTCTCTCGCCTGACATCATGTGTTGGGGAGAATCAGGAGCTCCCCATACACATTAGAGAACCTGCGACAAATGGGTTCAACTGACAAAAGTTGGTTTTGCTGACACAATATACTTCTGTGTATGAGCACAACACTTATACTATGAGTATGTTTTTGGATGGTGGGGAAAACCTCAGCACCTGGAGGCAACCGAAAGTACAAACTTCATGTAGGGGTTCTCTGTTTGGACTTACATCTAGGAACAGTACTATTCATGGTGCCAGGATGAACGATGCATTTGTTGCATATATGGTCATTTGGTGATTCTTGACTATTAACACAGAGTGATTATGGTTGCATCTGTGAATTTTATTTCAGTCTTATCAATGGTGGCATCATTTTATACTACCCAATGCTCTGAATGCAATGGCTATAATAGTATTTGGTTTTTATTACTAAATTTTACAAGATTAGTAGTCAACCAGTGACAGATGATGTCACTACCTGGAGACATCTGCTCACAATTCATACTGTAATTGCAGCCAGGGAAGCACAATTGAGATTTCTCTTCTGTTTTTGAACCTTGAAGTAGTAAATGCTGATCATATGTGTTAGAAAGTATATCTTTCTTAGCGTCCAAATAGGCGATAAGCTAGGATTTAGCAATGGTGTTCCCGATGTTCCAGCAGTGATGTGCCTATAGCTGCTAGAATGGCTAATAGCTGTTGTTGCCAAACTTTGTCATGGTTCTCAGTCAATGCTGATGAGCGCTGTGGCCTCTTGCTAGGCCTATGGTGTTTATTAGTGACATGGCCTATGTGCAACTCAGTCCTTTGCTGTAATACTAAACACTATATAATGTGTGCGCAGTGCTTGATATGCTATGAGGAAGCCACAGCAGTCACTCAAGCACCACAGCCCATTCAGACAGCTGATTGACATGGGTGCTGGGAATCGGACTGCAAACCAATCTGAAATTGATGACCTATCCTGAGGATAGATCTATAATATTCTACTCCTGGAATTCCCTTTAAAAATGGCCCAAAATGAGTCAGAGGTTGGCGCCATCAAAGAAAGAAATGTGAAGGGTATGATCACTGAATGACCAAATTGCCTTTTTGGGGACACCTTATGATGTATTAGTCCTTCCCTGTTTGTGTAATTTTTATAGCAGAGTTGATGATATATGCAGATGTTCTGCATAGTAGGGAGCACCCAAAATAATTTCCCCCCATGGGTACAAGGCAACCTATTCTGAAACTGCTAACCAGTGGAAATGTCTTTTCCTTTTCTCTGTGTAGTTCACTCCGGGTCACACGCATTACCAACAAGACCAGAGCCAAAGCTAAACATGTCCACAGGGACATCATCTGTCATATGACTGTTATATGTCGCATCCGTAATCATTAACACCATAATTCTATATGGGTCATTTATACATGAGTGGATCATTTCAGGTTTCCATGCTTATAAATGTCCTCCTGGAGTTTTCATCCCTTCTATAAAACTGTGTTGCTGATTTAGACCAAAAATAGTTAAACCATTTACATATTCAATAATCCAATTAAGTGAACTGCCTATTGATTTTCTTCTTTCCCTTAACACTGTGCAGAGGATGCTGGACACAAATCTCTTTCTCTTCATAAAAAGGGAAAGAGGCTTATAGAGTCTCAGCAGGGAGGCAGAGATGGGAGAGGATCCTGTGGAGCTTGTGGATGGAACAGCACAAGCTGCATTGTATATTTCGAGCTTGCAAGATCAATCTTGAGACTCCTCTTCCCAAGACGTGGAGGAACAAAGGCTTCTAACCTCTCAACCTTTCCTCTCTGAGCCCTGGCTACAGTCAGCCTCATTCTCTATCTCCTCCCAGAAGCGGGAAGCCCTGCACACCCTTTTTTGTAATTATTTTTTGTCGCTTATGTATCTTTTTGGTCTGAGTGTTCATCTGTGGCCAGTGACAGACAGATGGTTCATTGCTTCGATACAGGGCAATTATATTGACATTAAAAGAATAATACAAATATATTATACATTAAAAACAGCCATATAGTATTATTTACACAGCACATCAATGAAGATACAAGAGACAAAAAAAATCACATCCAACAATGCTGATATGATGGCTTATTTCATATTAATATATTTTGGAGACCTATATGTTTTCTTTACTCAATGTCTTCTAGCATTCTGTCTTCCTTTGTACTGTCTATTAGCTATTCTACTGTAAGTATAATACAGTGCATTAGATTTAAAGCTGGACATCCTTGGGCAAAGTCTAAACCTGGGCCCACCATCGGTCTTCCAATTATTCTATTGCTGTCATATGTGATGATAGCATGTTACTCCATAGGACCTATATATACTTCGATATGAAGAATTAATTGTTATAGTAGTCAGTATAGTATTACTGTACCGTACTATTGGAATAAGTCATTGAGTCTCCCAACTACCCATTTTTGAGCTCTCCAGACAGGGGCCCAGTTCCCATTGTATCTTTGTAAGCCATGTGTACCACATCAACATAGAATTTCTCACCCTTCCTGTTAAGTCAGAGTTCGGTGCCCGCTGCTGCCCTGCTACTCACTATGCTGCCTGGCATCCTCTGCAAGCTGATGTCTCCATCGCTCTAGTCTCAGTTCCCTTAAGGCACGATCCTGCTCGCCTGAGGCCTCTTAAAGGGCCAGTGTGTGCATCTGCAAATCCTTCACCATACAATGGCTGAGGGTCCCTGGGTATATAAAGCACTGTCTACAGGCAGGGGGTGCCAAAGTTTTAAGGTTCCCTGTGACCAGCAAAGGTATTTGGAAGACTTTGTACTCCAGGAATTCTATTGTGTTTTACTGCGTTATCCAGGCTTTCCTAGTTTCTCCAGTTCAGTGTTGCCAGATATCTGGAGTTCCAAAGAGTCTGTTCTGACTGCTTATACAATTGTTATGTGGTTCTCCTGTGTCTCAGTCTGCCAAGGTTCCTACAGTCAACTTGTTCCAAAACCACATAATTAGTATAAGTGACTGTTCAAACTGTACCTGTGGTTTGTGTGTGTTTTTGGTGTTTACTGCTTCTGGAGCTTGCACTCGAGTCCCGGACCTCAGTGGGTCAGCTGCCAACTATACTGGTACTATCCAAAGAGGTGGGGGTCTTGTTGCTCCCCTGCAGAGAAGTCCAGATCCCTGTACATGGATTAAAGGTTGCCAAATACCAGGTTTAACCTAGAGCTTAACCATTTAGTTGGCACAGTGGGTCCACGCTCACTGATCGGTGATGCCTCCCTTATAAAAAACTGAGGTAGAAATGTGCTCTAAATAAGCCTTTCTTTCATGATCATAGAAATAGGGGATGTAGAGCTAGCAGTTGCACCTGTGCTAAGATGCCTAAAAGAAGCCCAAAGGTCCTTCTGCCATATTAGAAGACATCACCATTATGAACTGCCCATGGTATGTGGAGAGCCATGTTAGAGGTTTTGCATTGATGCTCTGAAGCTTTAAGTTACAGTACACTTGTGCTTACCTCCTAGTCGCTCCTCCTTTTATTTATTTTCCCCTAATACCTACTTTTTGTTTTGCAATCAAAACAAGGAAAAAGTAGTACATAGTAGTGGTATGGGAAGGGTAGAAGGTTTACTATGGAAGGGAAGTAGAAGGCCTTCTTGGTCTTTCATGACTGCTAGGGATCAGTGAGTGTGAACCCACTATGCCAATGTACCAGTTTGGCATAGGGCTAACCCTAAGAGCGTTATTCTAGCACTTCCCCAGTATTTAACCCCTATACAGGGATCTAGACTTCACTGCGGGTTAGCAACCAGACTTGTACCTCCTGGGATAGTTCCAGTGTAGTTGGCAGCTAACTTACTGGGGTCAGAGACTCTAGTGAAAGCACTTGGAGCTCAAGATTTATTAAACACACCCAAAATGCAGGAAAACAACAGGTACAGTCTGAACAGGCAGCAATGTTTGAATGCCCTATTTAGAGATCCAGACAATGTAGAGTTCATATAAACATAGGAAAGACTTATGAGTAGGGTAGTGGTGAGGCATACACAAGGCAGTCTGGGTACTTGACTGGAGCACAGACAGAGAAGACAAACTGGGTTAACCTAAACACAAACTGAACTGAACTTGGACGTGAAAGTGTAGGGGCACACAGGCAGGATAGAAATAGAACTTAGACCGTGGCAGGAATTCAAGCAGGAAATAACAGAGGTAAATCACAACAGCACTAAACTATCAAACGCCGTTACTGGTCACAGGGAACCTAAAGCTCAGACAACCTCTACCTGGAGAGGGTGTCTTAGAAACCCAGGGACCCTCAGCCTTTGGCTGGGAAAGGATTTGGTAGTAAGCACTTTAAGAGGCCTAAGGTGAACGGCACACACCATAAGGGGGCATCAGACAGGAGCATGGAAACAGCAGCACGGAGAGGATGTTGGCGACCAGATTATCGAACAGCATGGTAAGTGGCTTGGCATCTGTGCCCGCAGGGTGCAGTGGGAGGGAAGCAGGCCTGGACCACCGACCTAACAATGGCATTAAGAGAAAATGTGTAATCCCCAGATCCTCTCCACATCCCTGTGTGGTTTGGATTGTTTCTATTGTTAAATATGGTGGTGAATTACTATTTAAGTGATTGTTTATCCTTGTAGATTCATAAAACCTGAAGGTTCATTGCAAGACCAGTTTATATGAGTTCCCTTATTTTGTCGAAAGAATTACACTGCATTTCGTCCTATTGTTATCAATTTATAATGAAGCTGTAGTGCTTTTGTAAAAGTATTAGCAAAAGCAATGTGATATTCAAAGCTGAATTAAACCAGAATATTTGGATATGTGCTAGATGAAGATACTGATTAGCAAAAGAGGCTTACCGCTGGCTGCTGAGTGCTGACATTTGTGTGGTAGAGCTCTCTGTAAGAAACACTTGATGCAGCGTCAGGCACTCTTCTTACTTCAGTGTTTACCTATTACAAAAAAATAGTCATCTGAGCATAGTTAACAGCATTCATATAAAATGTACATTGATCTCAAAATATAAGAAACCCAATAACCCATATCTGTAGCTTTCACTTCCGTTGAGATTAATGTAACATGTCTTCTGTCTGGACTTCATAGACAACTCTATAAATAAGGGCAAAAAATTTAACATGTTTTCTCCATATAAAATGAATTAATAGTACTCTCACTGGTCAAATAAAATGAAACCAAGCCTTTATACGCATCAAATGGTAGATGGAATATGAACCTGGGATGGGTATTTTCCCCAAACCACCATGCCTTATTGATATCACAAGACAACTCCTCACTGGAGATTAATGCTTCTAAAACTGTGATGTAAGTTACCGGTACTTGATGAAAGGCGGATGAAGAAGCAGTTTTAATAGGAGTGATCATGTGCTGATTGCAGCTGTTAGCACAAGCCTGTCTCTAGCTGCAGCAATTTCTGACTATTTTAATGTTATACTGGGTTCCTGAGGAAAATAAAATATAAATTGATTATTAATTTTAATGTTGCCATTCAGCATGACCACTAGTGAAGCCAAAGAGTCAACATTTTCTTGGTAAGCCCCAGTAGATAAAGTTTGAGAAGCCCTCCAGTGGATTTTATTAGGTATATCACACCCTCTACTAAATCTCAAGCTTCTATAATCATTAGTAACAATTCCTATTCTTGCCTTTTATTTACCTGCTGTCCAACCCCCAGGTCTTTCCCTACTGTCTTCAAATTTAAAAGCGAGACAGTTCTTTGCTCTTCCATGCCAACCGAACTAAACTGTGTATTGACTCAAAAGTAAGTACCAATGTGTCCGCCCTTGCTATGGTAGTATAAGGGCCTGTTCACAAATGGAGTCAAAAGTATGCACTCTTGAACTACTGTACTGTATGTTTGCCCAATTATAGTCAATGGCTACCTCCAGCCATATGTTTCTATATGTTTTTTGCTGTTTACAAATGTATCCACTTGACGTACAGCAGAAACAAGATGTGAACAGCCCCTAAGCCTCAACAGGCTGTAATTTACAACTCAAGCACCAGGTGGCTAAATATAGACACATGATTATTGCAGAATTTATTTATTTTCTCAAAACAAGTAATTTTTTTAAATCTCTTTTTTTATTAAAGTTTTTAAATTGAACATTCTGAAAACACATAGGAAGTTCAAATTTTAAAAGGCCACACAGGCCCTAGTATTTCCAGATAATATTTAGTTAAATAGAGAAAAATAGGAACTAGAAATAGAGAACGAGGGGAGATGTCAATTCCAGAAAATGTCTATTGCAATATATGAGGTGTCAGGGGTTATTATTTGAGCACCTTGAGGAGATAGTCTTAACATGTAGAATGTACATGGAGAAAATAGGGTAGGCATATAGGTGTACGATTAAAAAAAGATGGAAGGTTTTTTCAATGGGGCCCAGAGGGAGAGAAATTTAGCTTGGGTACCGAACTCCCAGGTGCAGAGTTCCTTAAATCTGTATATTTGATTGACTTTGTCTTAAAAAAATAGCTTTTTTTAGAAGCTTTTTCTTAGCTTGAGAAAGGCTCATGTTTGCGAGCTGAAACGTCACCACACCATATGGGTAAATAAAACCTATATATTTTTGCACAATTAATGAACTTCTGCTCTTTCTTTTTTAATATGATTACGGACTGCTTATCTGAATTTTGAGCGTGCACCCGATATCGTTGGTCAGTGCTGCCTCATCCCCCTTAACTACTTTGATTTTCTTACATATTTTATCTCAAAACTGAGAGATTTGTAGTAAGTAAACCAGATATAAAGATACCAGTAGAGTCCACTAGAACTGCAACATCTACAGCAAGCACTGAAGTTACGTAGATTAACTTTTTTTTAAATAGGTGGGAGTTTGGTACCATCACAAGTTTATATGAGTTTTCTTGAATTTTTAACACATTAGGACAAACCATGAGAGTGGCTCAGTATGGTTCTATAACTTCTTCACCTGAAAATTGCAGGCTTAATTCATGTTCCTAGTCTCGTACCAAATAGGACTTCGTAGAGGACAAGTGAAGGAGAAGAAAGGAATCGAAGTTTGAGATAGAACAAGTTTTAGGTACAGAAAAGAAGGTTAATGTTTCAAGCCAGTTCAAGTCTCGCAATGGCGCCTTGATCAATTGGAAAAAGTACCAGAGAAAAAATATGTTCCCTTTAACCTCAGGTCAAAGCAGGGAGAGTAAAGGCTTCTATATACTGCTCAACTGAGAAGACAATTGTCAAGAAGCAAGTGTTCCTTCCCAGTAACCATCTGCTTGTCAGTGAAGGAGACCTTTGAATTTACATGCAGCAATCCCCTCCACTGTATGGTGAGCAGTGATTGTTAATGCCATTGCTTGTACAGAATCATTGCTGTTTAGATTACACAATCTGCTGCTGGCAAGCAATGATTTAGGTGACTGCACAAACTACAAATCTTATTACTCGATGAAATAGCATTTTGCTCATTAATCAGGTAATCAAAGGCACCTTTACACCAGCAGACAATCGCTAACGCGTGTTCCTACCAACACTTTTTAGCGATTAGTAGTGTAAAGGGGCCTTAAGTCAGTCTCTAAATAGTCATTAGGTAACTAAGTTAATGGGACAGAGAGAAGGTGAGACCAGGTAGAGTCTAGATCTCTCAAAGTTTGGGATTTCTAGAGAAGGATAATACCAATGGCCATCAAGCAAGACAACTCCTAAGTGTTGGGGATATTTGAGAGGAAGTTACTCCAAACTTTAATACTATCTAAGGTGACTATACTTGTAATTGAAGCTATCTTAAGAGGCACGGTCAGGCAACAGTTTGGGAGTGGGAGAACATGTGCTTTTCTAGGTCAATATCTTGAGCCTCACATCTTGGGACATGTTGTTCCATAAGGAAAAGTAAAGAAGGACACATCTGTGACTATCCTGTTTGGACATCTACTTTTATTGACCTATACAGGGACTTCTCCTCTCTTTTTAAATTGGATTTGCCCCCAGTTTTTATCCCTTCCCCTGCTTGTTCCTCCTCCTTTTCTTCTTCCCCTCTCATGCTTTAATATATGGTATTGAAATGCTCAAGTAAACGTCGCTAAAATTCTGCTGTTGGCATTTTCATTTAGCCCACAATTTAGTCAAATACATTTTTTTGTATTAATTGTTATTTTTCTACAAACATAATTAAAAATAGAAAAGCTGCTTTCTATTTAACATCATAAAAATATCACAGGATGGGTTCCCTTTTGTCCCTTCCGGTTAGCTGCAGCTGCGAGCTCCAAGCAATCAGTGAATTGTGCAAAGCCTTGCTTATTTGTAGGCTGCAGATAATCTTTCCCTATTAAGAGGTGTCTATTGTGGTTGAACTAATTAAGCTGTTTTTCTCCTCCCCTCAGTCTAAGAAGCAATTCCCAAAATAGTCCATTCCCCCAACATTCAAGAGAAAAATGCATTGTAGCTAATGTTCTATATAGCTAATGAATTAATAGCATCCACATTGTTCACTTGTGTGGTCTGCATTTACCGCTGCTAGGTAAGTGACATCCTAATGATTCTTCATAATGTAGCATGTGGACCCCAGTATAAGCTCACCCTCTGTGCTTACACCAAATAAGCCTATGTTATATTACTGAAGAACAGCATCATCGAACACCTGTCGCCGGAGCAGATCTTTTTACTTCAGGGCACCTGTAAGTGCGCAGGGGAAGTCGGGGGCTTTTAGCCATTTTCTTGATTGATGATACACCCATTATTTAAGGTGTTTAGGGCTGAGTGAATCAGGTTTGGGTTGCTGTATCTGAATCTGATTCTTTAAAAAACTTATTTAACAATATCAGCTCTGTCCTACTGTAAAATGTATAGCCTCCGTAAAGGTCTTTCCGAAATGTCATCAAATATCGCGAGACTTACTTCGTCTCTCCTTTATCAAGCATCACTTCATTTATTCTCATATATTACTGTATCAAAATACTAAGCCAAATTCGGCGTTGTGCCTCATTAAGGAAGCCTAGTTCAGCTTCGTATTTTGATACAGTAAATATATAAGAATAAATGAAGTGACACGTGATAGAGGTGAGACGAAGTTAATCTTGC
Source organism: Bufotes viridis (assembly GCA_033119425.1). NCBI lineage: Eukaryota > Metazoa > Chordata > Amphibia > Anura > Bufonidae > Bufotes > Bufotes viridis. The sequence continues at coordinate 385,675,154 of CM065593.1, read as the reverse complement.
AATATTTGCTGAGATCTCCATAGAGACCATACATTTCACTGATTTTTTTGACATAGTTTTTAAAAGTATTGGGCTTGGATAAAGAAATCCGAAACTGATTTCCTCAACCGTAGTCATCTTGGCCAAGTCAAGAAACTTTGAGGTCTGTTGGGATACCATAGAGTTTCCAACAAATAGGAGCTTAATTAAGGTTCTCTGGGAATAATTAGTTTTTAGCAAGTGTCCACAGATTTATACTTATTTACTTCCCACCATTCTTGTCCTCATCTATGGCTCCTGTGTGTCCATGTTCAGGTCTATGCGATGTTAACATCCAGCGCAGCATGGGCATGGTCACATACACCACAACCAATGACTGGCTTCAGTAGTAATGTGCTGCTTGTTACCATGTCATTGCTGAAGGCAGTCATTGGCTGAAGCGGAGCATGAGACCATGCCCATGCTGCGTTGGATGTCAACACTGAAGGGACTGGAACATGGACACACCAGAGCCAGCGAAGAGGACTGGAACAGTGCGGGAGCAGATAAGTATGAATCATCTGACTAGAGAGGGAGGCTGCAGGTTCTTGCTAAAAACTCATTATTTCCAGAAGACCCCTTTGAAGGCAGGCTGGAAGTTCTGTAACAGTTATACCTTTGTGGTCATGGAGAAAGGTCAGATTGCTGAGAAAACAAAGTTTTATCTGAAATGCAAACTGAGTTTTAAAGAGGACCTTTCGTCAGGCTAAAAAATGTGTACTAAGTATGCTGACATGTAGAGCGGCGCCCAGGGATCTCCCTGCACTTACTATTATCCCTGGGCGCCGCTCCGTTCGCCCGGTATATGCTCCGATATCTTCTGGGACTTGGTTATACTAGGAAGAGCCTAGCATCACTTGGTTATAGTAGGCGTATCCCAGGCTGTAGTGCTGGCCAATCGCAGCACACAGCTCATATCCTGGGAGTTTTTTTTTCTCCCAGGCTGTGAGCTGAGCGCTGCGATTAACCAGCGCTACAGCCTGGGATACGCCTACTATAACCAAGTGTACTAGGCTCCGCCTAGTATAACCAAGTCCCAGAAGATACCGGAGCCTATATCGGACGAACGGAGCGGCGCCCATGGATAATAGTAAGTGCAGGGAGATCCCTGGGCGCCGCTCTACATGTCAGCATACTTAGTACACATTTTTTAGCCTGATGAAAGGTCCTCTTTAATGCCCAGTGGTAGGTGCTCGGCCCTCCTCTGTAAACCCCGAACTGTGTCTGCCCCTTGGCCTTGATTAATGGCTCCAGCCCAGTCTGATGTCACTCTCTCCTGCATAAAACTTTTGCGCATTCTCTGAAATATTATGTTGAATGTTCTTATGGCCTCCTGTTCTTCAGCTGTCAACAACTTCTGTATTGGTGACCAGACTCAGTAGCTGTGATCACCAGTAGTTATGTGTAGCACAGAGGGCTCATGTATGGTGCAGACACAAAAGAACATGATGGTGCCTGAGGACTGCATAAATAAGGAGGACAGACACTAAAGATAAGGAGAAGGAAGACCACATGTAAAAAACAGGCAAGTGGGATATAGAGTTTATAGGGGTGGTCTGGAGGGTAACATTTATTTTTAAATAAAAGTTTCATAAATGACCCCGTTTCGTTGCTTCCTAGGTCCCCTGCCAGTCTCTCCTTCCTAGTCCCACTTGACAAAGAGGAAGTGACCACTGCTGATTTGGTCAGGTCAGATCACTGCTGCAGCCAGTGATTGGCTGAGTGGTCATTTCCTGTGTGTCAAGAGAGAGCAGAAAGGAGACATTGACAAGGGATCAATGAGGTAAGTATTTCTTCTTTTCCACCAAGCAAAGCTTTTATTTTTAGAGTTTTTTATATAGTCCATTAAAAAAAGGAATCTATTTGACTATGACTATGTTATGTTATCCAATGTAACTCCTTAGAATTTAAGGGGTCATTTATCAAACTGGTGTAAAGTAGAACTGGCGTATTTGCTCATAGCAACTAATCAGATTCCACCTTTCATTTTGAACAGCTCCTTTGGATAATGAAAGGAGGAATCTGATTGGTTATTATGGGAAACTAAGCCCGTTCTACTTTACACCAGTTTGATAAATGACCCCCTTAGTATCAGAAATGGTAAAACAGTATCCAGGTGTGTTATTAAATATAATATCAGGCCAGCTAATCAAAACTGGGAATTAACCCTAAAAACCATATCTTTATTCAAAATATTTAAAAAATTATTCCTAGATAATAATACCCAAAAAGTAAGTAAAGATCGTTAATACCCAAAAAAGTAAGTAAAGATCTATAATTTTTAAAGTATAGTTATTAGTTCTTATAGTCAATGCCCAGTTTTAATTAGTTTTCTATTTTTGACTGACATCGTTCAGTATCGTCTAAGTTTTTCAGTAACATAAGGCCAGGCTGTATGCAAAGTTATCTTAGATAGGAATGAGAAATCTGAAACACTTTCTGAAACTTCCGTTGCCGCATTTCCCATGGCCTTTTGCGTATGTGTGTAGAAAGCTGATTAAGTGACTTTGGTACCAGCAGAGATAACTAGTTTATAATGAAAACTATAGGGCAGGGACATTTAAGACGTGTGGCCTTGGCCATTAAGTGAAGTTATTTAAGTATGTGAGACTTGCTTAATGGACAGCAGTGACATAATTGGAGCTTAATAGGCCCCAGTGCATTACTGTATTAGACCTTTTATTTGTATTTTTCATGAAAGCAGATGGAGGAAAGTACAGTACAGCAGCACAACATCTAATGCTTGTAAAATAGGGTGTACAGCTCTGTTTATAGCTCCTGTAGGGACAGGTAAGTCCTACAGTGTTTTTCATTCCAGTAAAAATCTTTTTATTTTTTTTTTTTACTTTTCTGACATTTACCTTTGTTTTTTTCCCATTAGAAATAGGCTAGGACTAAAACAAAATTTTGGTTGCATGACTATCATGCAACTGCTATGGGGCCCGGGGGAAGAGGAGCCAGCCCTGAACTTCTTCTGTTTCCAACATAAATCAACAGCATTTTACAGCAGCTGCCACTAGAGGGAGCTCTGTGCGAAGACATTTTTACAGATTACATTAATTTCAATGGTAACTGAATTTCCTAGGCACAGAGTTTCCGTACAGGCAGCCAGTTTATACATGTACTAAAAGAAGGCAGGAGACATAGAGCCGTACAGAGGAGATTTATCATTGTATTTATGCCAGTTGTCTGGTGTAAATATATTGAGAAGCAAGGAGTTCAGAATGAGCGCCGTGTTTATGAAGCACCTGATACACTTTTTTTTTATATAGTGGCCAAAAAAACTCAGTGAGTCAAAGAGCAAATATTTTCTCCATTTAAAAAAAATGGTAAATTTGTCATAAATCTCATGGGGAAGTTGGCGTACAAAATTTTGCCAGGGTGCCCAGTAAGATCAAGTCAACGTCAATGTAAATCTTGTGTTACTGTGTTTATTTCAAGCCTAAATGCATGCCCCTCAAATGCCCAAACTGCAGCTTATAATTGTTGTGCAACAAGTCGCAGACAAAGCCAAGTCACCAGTGCAAACCGGTGCACCAATATGCTGCACAATGCTTTCCATTAGTGGAAACTGGGCACACCCATTATAAGTCACTAGGAGTAAAAAAATGATTCTGATGGATGGATCTATTATATGAATCATGATTGAGCATCATGCTTGATAATAGACCCATCATCTTTGAAATGGATCCCTAAAGCGGTTTTCCGGGATGTTTTTTGCAAATATGCTCAAGAACATGAATGTCTGAACGTGAACATCTTCCCCAAGCTTTTTTTGGACTCTCTTGACCTGTTTTCACCATATAAACCAATAACTCTGGTTTGTTGCCATCCTGTATGTAACAGTTTCTGTATCAAACACAATAGCTTATCTCAGGGAGACCAGCCACAAAAACACTGCGGAGCCTCATTTAAGAGTCTCAACACAGCAATCCAAAGTGAAAAGCTCCCTGGAAAACAGTAATATGCAAAATAAATGTGGAGCCCCAGTATTGGGTCTACAACACAATGAAAGCCAGATATCCCTCAAAGGAAGGAAAACCGAGCAAAGGGGTGTCTCCATTACAGAGATCACCAAATCCACCATATTAAGTGGCCCCTATGTCAGGATCCCGCTTTTTTACAAGCTTTAAGGATGATTCAGGGAAAACCTAAGCCAGTTATCCATCCACAGACAGCTGTTTCGGGGCGTTGCCCCTCATCAGTGCAGAGTAGGATTCTGGCTAACCGGGAGCAATGCTTTGGAGACTACTCAAACAACACAATAGCTGATCTCAGGGAGACCAGCCACAAAAAACACCGCGGAGCCTCATTTAAGAGTCTCAACACAGCAATCCAAAGTGCAAAGCTCCCTGGGAAACAGTAATATTCAAAATAAATGTGGAGCCCCAGTTATGGGTCTACAACACAATGAAGGCCAGATATCCCTCAAAGGAAGGAAAACCAAGCACTTCCTGTATCCAACCAACCCATGATGCACTTCTTTTTCCTCTGCTCCAGCTCCGCCCCTAACAACCCCCAGCTAGTTTATAGGTTCACCCATCTAATTACATAGACACTCCCTATCACTGCCACTTACAACGCCCAGCTAGTTTATAGCTCCACCCACCAAATTACATAGACACTCCCCTATTACTGCCCCTAACAATGCCCAGCTGGTTTATAGCTTCACCCACCTAATTACATAGACACTCCCCTATCACTGCCCTTAACTCTCAGGTAGTTTATAGCTCCACCCACCTAATTACATAGACACTCCCCTATCACTGCCCCTAACAATGCCCAGCTAGTTTATAACGCCACCCACCTAATTAGATAGACATTCCCCTATCACTGCCCCTAACAATGCCCAGCTGGTTTATAGCTCCACCCACCTAATTAGATAGACACTCCCCTATCACTGCCCCTAACAATGTCCACCTAGTTTATAGCTCCTCCCACCAACCTTGCTATATAGGGCTGTCACTGCCCATGTTCCTGCTTTGACAGGCTCATAACAGGAAGTAAGAAAGAGCCATATGGACATGGCCATGTGACCACAGCCCACGATGGACAATAGGAGCCATATCAGTAAAAGAAATACATTCCGAAATTCCAGCTTCCTTCATATGTGTTCAGGATATTGATGCAAACTGGAACTCTACTTTAAGCAATGACATGGGTGTGCATAGAACCTTTTTCCTAGTCTAGACTCTGTTCACACCGGCTTCCATGACAGCTATACTGGATCCTTTTTCAAATGGATGCTGGTGAATCCTGACATAGCTCATTGACTTCAGTCTAGTGACTAGTCCATCAGGGTTCTGGTGGCTTCCAGTATACTGCTGCAGGATTTTACCTTATGTTTTAATGATTTAGCTCTGTCTCCATATAATCTTACAGGGCAAGGATAGAAGGAAACATGACATGAACCCATTCATAAGATAAAATAGTATTAAAAATTTTTTTTCCCGTTTCTTCAAATTTTTATTGATATAAGCAGAATCTGACATTAAATATACTAATTAGAACAGGTAAAACAATAGAATGTGCACGTTGCCTGTCACCTTGATCTGACGTACTACCCTCCCAGGTCAGACGGTACAAATAAAATATCATGATTGATCCTATAAATTGGCATTTAGTGGCATAATGTTGTATCTGTGCCTAGCCAAGGGAGAGAACAAGATGAGCCAAAATGTTGTAACCCCCCTCCCCCCTCTTTACCGGACTCTGGTGGTTTGTTAACAGGCTGTTAGTTCTGAGCTGTGAAATCAACCCTGTGTGTCCTCAAGTGTCAGACTCATTACAACGACAGCGTATAGTTGAGCCGGGTGAAGCTGGCAGTATTTTGGCTTGGGGCAAGTAAGAAGCAGGCATCGAGCCATATGTGAGTGCAGCCTTAAAGTTATCCACGTCTTGGTGAGACATATTACTGCTCATTTTTGCAGGATGGTGATTATTGAAGCAAGAACGAAGCTATCAGTCTATACTTTGCTCTTTCATGTCTATGCTTTTCAGTGAATGACTACAATCGATGATGTCATACAGCGTACGGTGAGAGGGGAACGGTGTGCGCTACAGAAAGTGACCTGCCATGTGCTTCCCTGCAACAGTCGTCCTCATGACACATGTCAGCATTTTGTGTTCTTACTGCAATATGAAATAAGATAGGAGTGTCTTCATGACCTAGGCTGCTTTCAGACCAGCCATGTTTCCGTCCGGGTGCTGTCCAAATTTAGGACGAATATCACCTAGACTGAAGATAATAACATGGGTGATTTTCTGCATAGACCACCAATTGCTGTTCTATCCTTGTCCATTTTCCCAGGAAGACTCCAAATAGACTCCATCCATCCACGTATGGTCTATTTTAAAAGTTGTCCATGTCTCCTGATGGTATATGGACCGTTTTTTTTCTGCAAGGGGCCATGGCTGCCATGCAGTGTTGTGGCCATAGCTTGGAGTCAGACTAGGTCAACATGCATGGAGTTTGTATGGTTTCCTTTCGGTTCACTTTGACCTTTGGATGTGTGTACTTTAGACTGGAAAATTAGATTGCGAGCCCTTTCTGGTTCTAGGGATTAGAGATTAGATGAGAATCGACTCTAAAATAAATATATTTGACCAAAGTTTTTCAAAAAGTTCTGATTCTACTGAACCTGTACTTTTGTGATTTAAGAAAAAGTGAGAGAAAGAGACTTTTCCAGGCAACCAGAGCACTTTCGGTTCCAGACCTAAGCAAACAGTCGACACTGGGAAATATGATAGCCCTGTGTTCATTAAATAAGACAACAACCCAAAGTTTCATGGAATAGGGGTCTTCCAGAGGGGATAGGCTTCTCAAAGAAGATGACCAGTGCATGCAAAGATATAGTGGAACTGAAAATCCAATATGGAAAATCTGGTCAACATAAGGGGTTGGTCTTTTGGGGAGTTTTCACTGAATTAGAAGTACCTGAGGTGCCACGTGTCACCATTGCTGTGAAGGTCCCCCATTTTGGTTGAATGGCGCTGAGAAATCCAATTCAAGCAGGTAAAATCTATTTGAAGCAGTGGTGTATGTATAATCTGAACAAGTATGGAAAGCAGCAAGTTAATAATCTTGGATTTTAAATGGGAAACGTCCGCAAAGATTTTGGCAGAATTTTGCCTGAGTCATTTTGTAATGAGTATGTTAGTGATGGTGCATATTCTCATGCAAAGAATTTCATGGCCTTGCAGAGAGCTTAACATCAGTCTTAAAGGTTTCTTAAGGAGGGTTGAAGAAGAAGGGGGGCTATCTTCCCTCCAGTTGTCTATTACATTCAGTTTCTAAATTGCCATCTTGCACACTGGTTCAAAATGTTAAATAAAAAGAATGAAAGGAGGGGGGAAAAAAAAGAATAGCCACGCACGGCTTTACAAATGAGTGACAAAGCACAAGCCCATTCATATTCTCCACTCTAGCTAGGGTCTATTAACAGCGAGGGCCTCCACAGCCAATTGCTGTCAGCAACATGTGGAGGTATTGCTATAGCAACGAGTGGATAGGCCATGTGCTGGAGACGGGGGGCTCGGATATAAGGACCAGTCTCAGCCCTGCCTGCACTTTTCTGTCACCAGCCATGACAATGAGAAGAGGTTCCAGATTAAATAGGAACTGGCTCCTATCACCTGGGCCAGGTCTGGCGTCTGGTGTAGAAAGGAACTCTCCATGGTGCTGAAGGCACCTGCTGCCTCAACCTCTTAACGGCTATCTTCAGAACCTCCCATGAAGGGATCATCACTTTGAGACCCACTGGACAGCAGCTGCTGTATGCCAGCTTTTGCCGGATCTGCCTTGTGAGTTTCTTTTGTCTAACTCCTTCTTACACCCCCTCTGTCTCTTTCTTTTCTGTTGCTTACCCTCTTGCTCAAGTGGAAAGCGTCAGGCTCTCCAGAAGTTTCATGCAGAAGAAGGATTTAGTCCATCCCCCCCTTTTTTTTTTCTTTTTGTTTGTTTCGCAAACATCTTCAGTTTTTTTTTCGCCTGAAGGAGACTTGCTCATAAATCATTATCACTTCAAGGGGACCAGGTAAATGACTCAAGTTTTATGGCTGCCATTCATCTGCCTCAACTCAACTGAGTTATTTCTTATTTATTTTTGCTTCTTTTTCTATTTTTCCTTTTTGTGCTCTGAACTGTTACTTTTGCTAGACGTTTATTGTAGATCATGAGTATATTTTACAATTTTTTTTCCTGTATGGAAAACGGTGTGTGGTTAAGAAGGTTCTGGGACCCGGTAGGGTTAATCCAGCTTTACCATTGTAGGACGTAGCAGGTGGATAGGGTGGGGGATGGGGAGCGTTGGGTCAGTACTGACGATAATACGCCATGTAAGTGTAAAGACGGTTAATATGTAGTGTACACTCGTGTTTGTGCTCCAGTTTCAACGTGTTCAGATTTTACCTCTGAACTGCTGTAGTCATAACTGTAACGCCAAGAAGATTCATATTTCTCACAATAAATATATAAGTAGATATTCGAAAATAAATTTATTAAATATAATTTCAGTATTTTCTCTCTGCTGAACACAATGTGATATATAATATATTGGCATTTATAGAAATGGTACAGGTAAATGAATTTGTATTCCAGTAGACCCAGGCCTCTAGAAGGTGTTATGATCTATAAACCTGCATGGAACAGACAGTAATATTGGCATTATAAATATACTGAAATATGATAAAGTTCACACAGTATTTATTAACCCCAGTTTAATGACGTGTCAGATAACATATTATATCGTTCTAAAATTACTGCCCCATCAATACAAAAAACAATAGCTATAAACCTGCAGAATAATCCATCTAATGTAGTTTATAAAATGCTTCCTTATAATTTTTCATCTGCATTTTAGAAGCTAATAAGATTCTTTTAATTTTACTATGTGCATGTGTAGTTTTATGTACATACATTTTTCTGTCGCTGTGCCGGCTGTGCCTATGGCATTTTAGTATACAGTTTAGAATACAGTTGTGTTCTAGCACTCCATATTTATGGCCTAGATACAGCAAGCCATGATGAGATCCACCACCACTGGATATTGCTTCAGCATGTCTAAAAGACAGCAAGCGTTTTCTGTAGAGCGAAGCCATAAGTACTCATCTGGCTATGATGGGTTTTGGAGTATTTGTATTACTGGAGTATATAGTTGTCGTTGGGATTGCTAATCCCTGGAATCTCTGAAGGCTTCATGAGTGAGGAATTATCTATGTTCATAAGTGAGGAATTGTCTATGTTCATGAGTGAGGAATTATCTATGTCCATAAGTGAGGAATTGTTTATGTCCATGAGTGAAGAATTACCTATTTACATGAGTGAGGTATTATCTATAACCATGAGAGAGGAATTATCTATGTCCATGAGTTAGGAATTATCTATGTCCATGAGTTAGGAATTATCTATGTCCATGAGAGGGGAGTTATCTATGTCCATGACCGAGGAATTACCTATTTACATGAGTAAGGAATTATCTATAACCATGAGAGAGGAATTATCTATTTACATGAGTGAGAAATTGTCTATGTCCATAAGTGAGGAAATGTCTATGTCCATGAGTAAGGAATTATCTATGTCCATGAGTGAGGAATTGTCTATGTCCATAAGTGAGGAATTATCTATTTACATGAGTGAGGAATTATCTATTTACATGAGTAAGGAATTATCTATGTTCATAAGTGAGGAATTACCTATTTCCATAAGTGAGGAATTTTCTATGTCCATAAGTGAGGAATTGTCTCTGTCCATGCGAGAGGAGTTATCTATGTCCATGAGTGAGGAATTATGTATGTCTCACTCTGGAATGTGATATCTGGCCTTTGCTGGAAATTACCTCTTAATATTTTAGGGTAAGGGGGTGTATTAAAAGTTCATTAAGAAGCTTCTAGGAAATGTTTCGAGGCAAGAACTGTATTGAATTGATTATGTATTATCAATGTCTGGTCAGTCCCAAAGGTGGGGTAGGACTATTACCCAGATTTGTATCTATCTTTCTATCTATCTATCTATCTATCTATCTATCTATCTATCTATCTATACACATATATTTGTACTATTACCCTATTGGAATATGTGTATACAGTTATTTCTGTAACTGTACCATATGCC